>CM062808.1:515882438-516482438 GCA_031772625.1 Pinus tabuliformis | reverse complement strand
GAATGCAGTCTCTGCGGAGTGGGAGACATTTGTCCAAAGCATTTTGGGCAGAGCTAATCTTCTAGGATGGGAAGAAATGTGGGTAGCTCTTCACCAAGAAGAGATCAGACGGTTGACCAAGGCGGGGAGTAGTGGCAAAGGAGGTCGAATCAAGAAAGAGGACGAGGAGGATGCCCTAGTATCTGTGGGACAACAGGGGAAGAGGAAGAAGAAGGATATCTCCAAGGTGAAGTGCAGAGAGCTGGGTCATTATGCATCCGAGTGTCCCAGGAAGAAGAACAGGGGAGAGGTTTCTGACTCCAAGGCAGCTCCGGCTAAGGCGGAGAAAGAAGTCGAGATTGATGTCGACTGTGCCATGAGTGCTCATGCACCTCTAGAGAAGAGGTGGGGAGACATAGAGTTGTAGTCGAGAGGACTACAGAAGGAGGGTAGGATCCTTGAGATACCCAAACTCTTGGATCATATTTGGCTGCAGGAGTTGTTAACGATAGTAGCAGGATGACGAATGTTGGCTAGAAGCAAGATGCGATGGAGCGATAAGGCAGTGCTAGAGGGCAGAGGTCTGTAGCAGCGCAGTGGCGGTTGCAACAGTGCGAGAGGCACAAAGGTGTTTGTAGCAGCACAGAGGTAGCAGAGGGAGCATTGGATAGCAGCGAAGGTAGCTTCGACATCAATAGGCTTTTGGACTGTTGTATCTCTGAGATGATAATGGTGAGCTATCGTGCCAGGGTATCTAAGATATTTGTTTTGGGGTGTTTTGTTTTAATTTTGGAGGACCAATATATGAAAAAAATATAAAACAATGATACCTAACCTTTTGAATAATATTAATATTTAAACAAAGGGCTGCTATTAAAATCCACACAGTGATATAGCTTGTTTAGTGATGAGCAGAAACTGAAAGATGATATGACTATTACAAGTTTCAAATAGAAAATTAAATAATCATAAGTAAGAAAACCTTCAAACAATGTTCAGAAAGTTTAATAGAATATGCCTAAGATTAGAAAAGATGCTGATGATATTTTGATTTAGAGGGAATTAATTAAACAAACAGTTTATATAATTCATTCTCTTTAAAGGTGATCACTTTAGAAGCTTATAGGAGTAAATTGAAACACAATTATTCCTACCTGTTTATCTCTGTAAAACTTAAGAATATGAAGAAAGAACACAATGAATGAAAACTGGAAAACTTACAGGGAACACAAAACTGTATGAATCGAAACTCAGAATCCTTTGCCTTTGTATTAATGATTCAGAAAAAGCCAAGTACATTTAATGCTTACAAATGTTTCTTTCAAGGGTGCAACCCTTAATAACTCGTGGAAGGGAGTTATTTATACAATCTTAGAGCTGAGAAAACATCTTAAAGAAATTTACAAAAATAGATCAACACAAAATCAGGAATATAAACTGATAGTCGATCTGTCACTATTTTGGTGTTGAGCTGTTGGTGACTGTTCCTGGAAAAGTTGAAAACTGCTAAACTGTTGATGACCTGTTCCTGGAAACACTGAAAGCTGTTTGATCCTTTTTTCAGTCAAGTAAATCAGTTAACTGTTCCCAACGTTTCTTATCTGGGATAGACAACTTAGTTACTCTTCGGTAAACTTCATCCATTTCTGTATACTTAGTAAAAGTAGGTTTTACTGGAAATATATGTCTGATTTCATTTAGAATGAAAAAGGAATCTCTGAGTGCATTCAGCACAACCCTTGGTGTTGCTGAACCTCTTATGTTTGAAACTGAAGCTGCCTCTTCGGTAAACTTCATCCATTTTTGTATACTTAGTAAAAGTAGGTTTGACTGGAAATATATGTCTGATTTCATTTAGAATAAAAAAAGAATCTTTGAGTGCATTCAGCACAACCCTTGGTGTTATTGCACCTCTTATGTTTGAAACTGAAGCTGTATTGGTACCTACCTCTGTAAGCTTTCGAACATAATCTTCTATGGGCATTAATTTGTCGTTTATCACAAGAGTTCTAACCTACTGAAAAATCTTTGAACTATGACATTAACATTGCTGCCTTTTTCCTCCAACTGAAGAATGAGGTTTTTCTTTGTGATGATTTTCTTCACTTCAAGTATGGTTGTTGTCCTGTCATTTGTACCTAATTCTTAAAGCTCATAGTTGTCTGTAGAATTCAAAAAGTTGATTACCTCAGTGGCAACTTTTGGCATGTCCTCAATTTCCTTGGAGATAGTTTCATTAGCTTCCTGAGCTTTCTCCAACAAGTCTTTTTGATCAAAGATTATCTTGATATAGGGCCAGATATCCTTGACTGATTTAGTAATTTCTTCCCATAGAATCTCCTTTGCCAAACTTAGTTTGTTGCCAAGGTAAGATTCTTTTATTTCCTTATGCAAAACTTCAATTTGACTTTTTGTCCTTTATAACTCGGCTGCATGTGAGCTGTCTGCAACTGCCTTCATATGTTTTAATTCCTTCAGTTCATCGTGCAACTTCTTAATTTCAATTGTCTGAATGGACAGGTTCGTACCTGTAGTTGGTGTTGTGCCTAAAGTAGAAACTCTGGTTATAGAGACTGCTGAAAGAGGAACTACATCCATTGGAATTTGAGTCCTTTTCACAACTTCCTCTTTTTCTTTGACCAATTTTTCCATTTTCTCCTGCATCTGTTTTATTTGCAGATTTTGTTCCATGATGAGCTTCATGATGTTAGATTTTTGAGTCTCGGTTTCTTCAATCTCCTTGGTCATTGGATCCTCAGAAGTTGGCAGTTTGAGCTGCTTCCTTAATGCTGAGAGCTCAACATTTTCTTATTGACAAGTTCTTCTACAACATTTATATGTGAGGGATCATATCCCATCTTTAGCGTCAGATCTTCCAAGGATTTGATCTTGGTGTCCTTTGTCAGTGAGGAAACTTTTTCCAACTTGAGTTGTGATTGTGTATTGGCCAAGATGACCTGCAACTTTGACAAACTCATGGCAGTGTGAGTTAAAGTGGAAGAAATCATCTGGCTAGTCTGTTTGTGAATCTCAATTTGGTCAATTGGATGTACATCTTTTACATTAAACTCAAATGAGGATTGCTTTTGATAATGTGCAGGAGTCCTGGGCTGTGGAATTTGAGCTTGGGCTGTGGAATTTGAGCTTGTAAGAAATCCATTTGCATCTTACCCTTCTCAGAGTCAAACACTGAAAGAAGTCTAGCTTGAGAACTGGAAGAGTGTTTCCAGAATTGAGTATAAGTGTTTAGCTTCAATTCCTCATTCTTCTTCTTAATTTCATTGAAAACATGGAAGATATCATCTTCTTTGTCCTTCTGACTAGTTCCACTGGTCTGAATCACTTGCTGTTCCTGAGAAGTAGTGGAATGAGTGGGGGACTGTGTAGACTGTCCACCAGACTATGTAAAAAGAAAAGTCTCCCCAAGTCCATCAAATGTTGTTTTCTGTGGCTCATTTGTTGCACTAACCTTCATAGAGATCCTAGGTCTCTTCTTTCTATGCACAATTCTAAAGCCCTGGCTTGATGCTTTAGTTGTAGGGGATGATTGTTCTTCCCTTCCTCGCTTGGCTGTCTTTTCCTGTGCAAGTGGAGTTTGTACATTTGAAGTAGAGACTGCCTGTTCTTTTGCTTCTTGAAGGGTGTTCTCCTTCCATTCTAACTGATTTTTGTACTGCTCTATTTCAGGCTTGGCTATATGGTGGTATGCAGTAAATTTATTTTCAACCCTGAGTTTTGAAATTACTCCCATTGGGTCATAAGACCAAGTGAAGTTGAGACCAAACTTCATTTCCTTCAATAACTTGTCTGCTTCTTCTCCTGCTGCTCTAGTGTTGCAGATGAAAGGACCAACCTGAGCCTTTAGCTTGAATTGTGATTTCTTCTTTGCAGCTACAAAATGTACTTCATTTGCATTTAACCTCTGCCTAATATATTCCAATGCAAAGATTCTGATAGGGAGGAACTTAGGAAGTTTGTAGGGTGGAAGCTCACAGCCATAGACTCTGATTTATGTATAGTTTTGGTAAAGATACCAATCTCCTGTGGTGGCTTGATCAACCAGTTGCAATACTTTCACAATTTCCTCACTGATTCTTGGTAATGGAGTGCTTCTCATAAGATTAATAGCTGGATGAACAAACAATTCTATGAACTGTTTATATGTAAAGTCTTCCTTCTCTTTCAATCCCATATAAGTCCAAAATATCACTGGTTGCTGGTTGCCTTCTTCATCTAGCTTCTGTAAGGTGAATGGAAACTTGTCTCCCTGAAAATATATAAAAAGATATACGAGTACTGAAGCATACTTGAATACTTTTTCAGTATTAAACTCGACAAATTGTTCATGGATGGCTTCAGCTAGAAATTGGTTAAAGTTATAGAGAACTGTAGGTTTGGAATCAACAGAAAAGATAGAGAAGAAACCTAGGATGGCTTCATTAACATATTGATCAGAATTGTAACCAAGCAAATAAGAAAGAATAGTGGGAATTTGCTTGGTTCTGTCTGGGAACATGGATGAATCATAGGGAGGGTTTCTTTTAGGCAAAGGGCTATCTACAAGAAGGAAAAGTTCAAGAGTTTGAGATCTTTTAGTAAAATCTAGCTTTTGATAGGCTTCTATCAGGTTTTCATGAGAAAAAGGATGGGTTGGTGCAATAGTTGGGGCCTGCAACATTTGTTCAATACACTGAGCATTGATAAAGCAGAGGATTTCTCCTGTAGGTGAAATGATAGCTCTTTGATTGGGGTCATAGGGTTTGTGGCATTTCCTAACAAATTTAGGTGCTCTGTGAATCTGTGGGAAAATGTAGTGAGGAAGGTGGGAGTCCCAAAGTCCTATTTCATCTGTCTGATCAACTAGCTGGTCTTCCATCCAGCAGTAGATTTCATATAAATCAAATTGAGAGGAAGACTCAATGATTTTACAGTCTTTGTCGACCAGGGGAGTATGATGGAAGTCAACTTGTGGATGAATGAGGGGATTTGGGATTTCTGCAATTTCCTTTCCCTTAGGAGGCATTTTGTTAGGTGAATTGCAGGCTGAACTGGACGGAAATAGGAAGAATTGGTCTGAAACACAGTAATAACAGAAAAACAGTATAACTGAAAATGGATTAGGTGGACTTGGATGTTGGCTTGTTTCTGGACAGAATTGAAAATTTGATTGGATGGTGAATCTGTCGTTTAGGCTGCAAGCATGAAATCTCCAGTGATGAATTGAGTTTCAAAAATGTACTGTGTAACGATTTTCGTGAAGGAACAAGGCTTATATTGAATAAAATGGAGCGGGGCTGTTTGATGAACGACTAAATCCTCATTAATTATCCAACGGGACTGTTAAAACGGATCTATGGAGGATAAATTCGCGGGAGTGGCGAATTAAATGAATAACGGATAGGCAGTAGCTGATTGGACAGAGGAAGTGACTGGGAGCGGACGTGGATGATGATGTAGGAGCGATGGTGAATGGTTGAATGAAAACCGCGTTTAGGAGCAAGTTAGGGCAGTAAGTTGTTTCGGCATTTTAAGTCCCGAAAGACTAGGATGGAGGAAAAGTAGTTTTAGGGGGCGGTTTCCAAAACTGCCCATTTTAGACCCCCCTGCCGATAAAGTTCGGACGACGAATGAGGGCCGAAGAACGATGTAAGCTGTCAGATCTCGGGAGAGTGTGCAGGATGAAGAATAAAATGAAAGAGTTTTAACAACGCGAGGCGGAAGTGGTGGTGGGGCCGAGAGTTCTGTCGGATGTGACATGTATGGGGTATTAGGGAATAAATGGATGAAGTTTGGATAAAAATAACATTGATACTTAGAATTTATGGTTAATAAAACCCATCACCATATGCACATATTTCCAATGTTATATCTTAGGATAAAAATCCTTTCATGCTCCAGTTGTATTTCATTTGTCTACGTACTCTTAACTCCTAACATTTTTCAATCTTAGTTACCCAAGTGCACTTAGACTAGCAACTCAATATTTTTCTTTTAATGACTAATCTACTTCTATCCCTTATTGCTTCCATTGGCTCAAATTAAATTGTTGAGCCAATTTTATTTATTACCTATTGACAAACAATTTAAATCAAATCCAATCATGATTAAACTGTACAATTGGATTCTATGGACTAGTGTGGCAATTAAACAATCTGCACACAACATTTTATTTGCAAAAATAAACTTTGACTGAGAGTAGTGGCATTTGGATTTGCAACACTTTCAGAATTTATTGTTTTTTCTTTTCTCTCTGATCTAACATTTTTTATTTTTGCCTTCCTTTTTTAGGGCATCTATTCTAACATTTTATTTGATATGGACTCATTCATCAAAATATCCCTAACATTTTTTTATTCAATATTCTTTTGGTCCATATCCTAACTTAACATTTTTTGGAATGATTTTCATTTTTTTTTGACTAATTGATGCTAACTTACTAAAACCCAAAAAATGCACTAATTCTAACAAGGATGTTAGAATTGGGGTAGATCAGTTACTTACTTCTCGGTAACTGAGTTGCAGTGCAACAGTTAGTAGTGGAAGTGTTATGGGCAGCATAGGCAACATGTTGAGAGGGAGTTGCAGTACAGATGTGGCAGTGGCAGTGTTTGAGCCATGTGCAACAGTACAGGAATCAACAGTGCAGTGGATGTAGGGCAGCGGGCCCAACATCAACACAGGTACCGATGCAAAAGGATTAGTGTGATGTTCAGTGGTGGAGCATTACTAGAGCACATTCCTTGCTAAGAGGGAGTGTTGATTTGTGGTAGTATCGGATGTGCTCTAGCCATGAAAATTGGTGGAGAGGTTAAGACACATAAGATATCCAAGACCTAGAAATGGTTTGTGGAAATTCCACTCAGTTGGAGAGATATTAAAATAATTAATATTGTTAATGGGGTTCCTAAGTCTAAATTTAGGAAAAGTAAAATATTAATGGGTATTAAATTATTAATATAAAACTGGATGAGAAGGTTCTAAATGACATGGATCAAGCCAAATCTAATCTTAACCGTTTATTAGAGACTTAATCTCGGCCGTTGAAGAATCAACAGGAAAAGTATAAGAGGAGGCTTGAGGGTCAGTTGGAGATACACCAAGATTGATTAGTCAGTTCGATTTTTTGGAGTTGTGCTTGTTGAGAAAATTCGAACAAGTGATCTGTTGCAGCGAGGGGCAGTGAGTACATAACAGAGATGTAGGGATAGTGCTTGAGGGTCAACGCAATGACTAAAGAGGCTGATGCAGAGGCAGCTAGAGCTACACAAAGGCAACAAAAGCTACACAAAGGCAGCTAGAGGCTGTGTAGAGGCTGAGGGGCCTGTGTGGGTGACGCAGAAGGCCAGAGAGATGACGCAGAGGGCCAGCGGACAGATGTAGAGGCTTCAGGGGCTGATCTGAAGCTAGCAGGGCTGACGCAGAGCCAAAAGGAAGTGCCAGAAGGATTTTTGTGGGGAAGACTAGAGATGAGAGGCTGAATATTTGTCTCTGTGAAGAGGTATTACTGTCGTGTAACAATCTCTGTTGGGTGAGCCATTTTGGCACCCTAGTTGTACTCAAGAAATTTGCATAATAATAAAACCCTAAGAATTGTTGCATTGGTTTTCCCGCATTAGGTTTCTCTGGGGACGATTGTTCAAAAATAACGGTGTCCCTTGTGTGTTTGTTTCAGAATTTCAGTTGATTATCTGTATATGAGTTAACGCTGCATTTGTGTTTATTTTAGTATTTATATTTATAAATAACTTGTTAATGGAATAAACAAGTAGGAGAAATAAACGAGATAATGCAGTAGGGATTTCTGACGTGTCAGACTTGGAAATTTCAACAATATGTACCAAAAAGATCACTTTCCATGAAGAAAGGAATGACATGACGAACCAAGGGGGAAAGTGATTGATGGTTTATTCCCTACAATGAAGAAGCTCGACCAAATTTCATGACATCAAGAAATTGATCAAGCAGCTGAAGGACCCATGAAGAAGAAGTTGCTGATGAAAAAGGAGAGTCCCTAATTAAGGGGGAGCTTGGGCAAGTCCTTGATGAGAGGGAGCTTGGTTACATTCCTTTATAGAAATGGGCATATCTTCCCTAGTTGAGAGGGAGAGATAGACACAACATTCTTGTTTTCACTTGGGAAGAAAGAATGGAGGATTGGGTAATCATCTGGCATCCGATGCTCTTTGAGGATGTGTAGGGCATCCAAGATAAGAGTAGGCCAGAGGACCGATATTCTTTGAGGGCTGGGAACTCAGGATAAGAATAGTTTTAGAAGGTCATACTTAGTGAACACTTAGGTGGGTATGTAACTTGGGAGACAATGATGAAGGTGTCTATAGTCATTGGTCTCACTAACATTGTGCTCTGATCTAATGAGAGATAGAGCTGTCAATCAAGGCCTCGCTGTGGAAATAATGTTGGTTGCTATGATGCTATACAAATGGGTTACCAATCTGATTCTTCTTATGAGAATTTCTTTAGATTGAGAATGACCAAGTGTTATTATGAATACCTCCCTAGTTAAGAGGGAGTGTTGAAGAAAGTGTAAGTAGGTCCGGTCTTCATAATGAAAGAAATAAAATTATTTTTGTATGCCTTGCTGCATGGGTTTCATGAGCAAGAGGTTTATTTGTTAGTGGCTCCCATTGAGAGCCTTAGGATTTATTATTGAGTCAAAGAGTCAATGTCATATGAAGAAGCTGTTTTTGAGCCTATGTTCAATGTATACAAGTAATAGAAATGTCTAAAAGCCCTCCAAAGACACGCACAATCCCTCTTGAAGAAGTTGACCTCCAAACAAGATAAAAAGAAGTCTTGTCGGCTCACATAAGGAGACACAACGGTTCCCTCTCTCATGTCGGCTTATATGCATGACTAACAACTATATATAGGTGCGTAAGATCCACATTACATTAGTGCAGAGAATTCGGATGCCTCTGCAACTTTGATGGGTAATTACAATCTCAAGACTTCGTAAATCTTAAAGAATTCTGTAATGCATCTTTGTTCTTCGGATAGGCATCACAGGAAGAAGTTTCTCGGCCTCCTTATAGTCCCAACAGTTACAGTCTCAGCCTACCAATATAGTGAGCTCTGAAGTAGCCTTACAGTCTCGACATACTTGTGAAGAGGAGGATCTTGAAGTGACACTCTCTGTCTTGGTGTGCATTCTGGACGTAGTCATGATCTCAATATAGTGGTAATCATGATCTTGATGAAGACGTAGTTGCAAGGTTATGATCTTGATGAAGATCTCAGTGCAACTCTCATACATATATATAAATATCTCAGTATAGAGATCTCGTTATCATGGTGAAAATCTCAGTGAAGGAGCAACACTGACTTCAGTGAAAGTGCAACATTGATCTTGGTGAAGGTACAACAGTCTTACAACAGTAATAAGCCCAATGATGCAATAGTGATGACCTCGGTTTAGTAGCAGTGATGATGATGATCTCAGTAGTGACAAAGAAGAGGATTGGTGTCTTGGTCTTGGAGTGGCCTAATAGGTCAAGGGTCATGGTCTTGGTATTCGTTAATTGGAATCTCTATAAGAAGAGTTTTGTGCGGGTTTTCCTCTCAAAGAGTGAGAGGTTTATGCCCTGGCAGAAAGCCAACATCTTGTGTTCTCGTCTCTTTTGTTTTGGTAATTATTTGATGAACTGAGAAGACGCACTCTAATAATAACAAGGGAAAATTGTGCTAATAAGAAAAAAGTTAAAAATAGCTCACAAATAGTTATCATGGCGAGAAGAATCTTATTAACTTAATTTCCCCTAGATTCTTCAACAGTGAGAGATCTAATGCTCAATTTTCTTCAATAAAATGTTCATAAAGCATAGGGTTTTCCTAGTTGGGTTCCCTATAAAACATGTGCTGTTCAATTGTGTGATTGTGCTTTTATTTATGTTCCTAATTCTGCTGCAAATTGAGTAGAGAAATTTTGTGTTTGTAAAAAAAGAAATTGTTTTTTAGATTATTTTTTAGCAGATTGAAATTTCATGGATTTTCTACAATCATTTTCAATTAAGAGTTACATTTTTATAATTCATGAGTGTTCATATTACAATACCATATTTGCATTATACTTTGGCTATTGATCTCACCTTTTGCATATTCTTTGTTTCTTATTCACAATCTTCAATAATCAACATTCTCACCCTTCATATCTATTTGTGTCATAGATTGAGTCATGGATTCCATTGCTAGAGAATTGAATCTCTTAAATCATGTTACATGTATCATTTGAGTGGACACAATGCTCATATTATTGTACTCTCCCTAGGTCTCAACTTGTGTTACTTGATCAACCTTCATAACTTAGGTCATCATTTGTGATGCTCATAATGCACTTCTATGAACTAAAGTTCTATTGAGTTTGTTCTTGAATTAGTTGTAAACTTTGATGCTAAGGGATTTGAGAGATCATCTCAAACCAAACAACTATGATCGCGTCAAATAAAAAATATGTACAAGGTGTTCAGCTACTTCATTATGTTAATGTCACCCTTTGTGGATCTTCACCCTTTCGATGGGTAGACTCAACTCTTGGATTTCATATATTTTCAGTCCCATTGCAATATGATGTGAAATTCCTTTCCCTTCTTTTTGCCACCACGTCCATATATAACACTATCAGTGACTAGATGTAAAGTTCATTGCAAAATTTAGGTACCTTGTGATCCAACTCAAACATTGTTTTTTAGGAGGCCAACCTTGGTTTATATTAACATTTATGAGACAAGGATCTATATCAAGGAAAATTCTTCTTTTATCAATTCCTTTAGATGATCCAACATCTTTTCATTCTCTAACCCATTTCGTATATGTATCTCTATTCATTATCCCTAAGCATGCATAATAGACCGAGGCACTAGCCTAGTGAGCTAGCTTGAGTGGTTGAGTGCTTTGAGATTCATGCAAGAGGAATATGGGTCAATCTTGGCACTTGTTGCCTTGTCATTTGATGTCCTAGGCATTAGCCTAGTGAGCTAGCTTGAGTGGTTGAGTGCTTTGAGCTTCACGCAAGAGGAATATGGGTCAATCTTGGCACTTGTTTCCTTGTCACTTGATGTCCGTATCAGATTAGGCGCTGTAATCAATATTGATGGGTTTAAGCTAAGTAACATCCATGAAATATGGGGAAGGGCTCAAAGGTTTCCATTAGAAAAATAGACCTAGGCATGAATACAAAAATGTACATCAATATTGTTGAGAGTGTAACTAGGTTTGGTCTTCATAATGACATGTAATGAGATGTAAAGGAAGAAAAATAAAATTATTATATTGACTTGCTTCATGGGTTTCATGAGCAAGAGATTTTGTTTTTGAGTTAAGACCATTGAGAGTCTTTAGGAATTATTTGTCATTTAGTCATAAAATGATAGAGTCATTGTCATGTAATGAAGTCATGTTACACTTTATAAAAGGTCAATCTTGTCAATGTAAAGTATCCTCCAAGACCTTATCACTTATGCTCTTCAAGTCTGCCTACAATGATGGGAGAAATTGCTAGAAGAAGTTGGCCTATCTACAAGTGATCATGTTAGCCTAAAGGACATGCAAAGAAGTGTATATATTGCCACACTCGACCTCACTTTAAAGTAAGAAATTCAATCAAGAGAAGTACGAAGCAAGGGCAGCGAAGGAGGTCTCTTTTGGGGTAGTGAAAGAGATGTTTTTGGGGCAACGAAGAAGGTTTCTTTTGGATCAATGAAGGAGGTATTCTTCTGGGGCAACGAAGAAGGTATTCTTTTGGGCAAGCGAATGAGAGGTTTCTTCTGGGTAAGCGAAGAAGAGGTTTCTTCTGGGTAAGCGAAGAAGAGGTTTCTTATGGGACAACAAAGGAAGGATTCTTTTGGGAGACCGAGATTCTCTAAAGGAAGCCAGTGATATCATAAAGATCGAGTTTCTCTAGGATAAGTTGAGAAGAAGTAGTGTGAAGGATAGAGACCGAGTTTCTCTGGAAGAGCCAAGGAGAGAAGTTCAAGATCAAGAAGAAAGTCGAGAAGAGGTAGAGCATCAATGTTAGTGACAAGGTTCTTGGGAGGATACTAGAGTCAAGGGTCTGTGTCATGGTTTTGATACTTATCAATTGAAGATCTAGAAGAAGAATTTTGATCGGGTTTTCCTCTCAAGAGGTGAGAAGTTTTGGCCTTGGCTAAGAACCTTACATACTGTGTCACTTGTCTTTTATTGTGCATATTACTAATTGTCTTGATGAAGAGAACACAATATTAACATAACAAAGAAAAGACTATAAGCTAAGAAGTAAAGGTACATCACAAGCAATTATCTAGTAGAGAAATCTTTTAAATTTTGAATGCCCTAGATTTCTCAACATGGTATAAGAGCTTAGGTGTTGAAGACAAGAAGGGACATTCAAAAGAAGTAGACACACGAAAATTGAGATTCAAAGAAGGATCAAAGGAAGTCAAAGAACACCAAGCAAGCGATCTAGATCTTCATCAAACCGAAACCCTAGATCGAAGAAATATTCATCAACAAGAGTCTTGAAATTATTTTCAAGAAGGAAGCAGGAAGAAAGACCGAAACCCTAGAAGTACTTCAGAAATCATCACTCATACATCATCAAAGGAGTGGAAGCCCTTCAAATCTATAAGGAAGGTCAGATCAAAAGGCAATCTTCTCTTTATTGAAGCAAGGATCTCATTTGGAAAAAGATCATTCTAAAGAAGGCAATCTTCCCTTGTCGAAGTAAGAACCTTCTCAAAAGGATCATTTGAATACATGGAGAGGGATCTCAAGGCTTAAAAGATTCTTAAAGAATCTATTAAAGATTCTCTCATTTCCTATGTAGCCGAGCTGGAGACATATAAAGAAATATATGATAAGCTGGTAGAAATTTTCTCTAAAAGCATGATAGGAAAGACCATATCACTTAGATCTGATCTATATAAATTGAAGGTGTCAAAGGATGAATGGATATCGTCATGTCTTTCAAAAGCATCTCAAATAAAAGGTCAATTGCAAGATTTGGGAGAGATGGTATCTGAGAGAGAAATGATCCCCGTTATTCTAAATGCACTAACTGATGAACAAGGAAGAGGAAGCTATCCCATTCATCAAATTATGGTCTCTTTGCAAGGCAAAAGAAGACATGATGAAGAAAGAAAGTGTCAAAAGATCAGATAGAAGGGATCAATTGGTGACAAGATAAAAGGGGAAATTTGGAAAGTTTGGTACTCCAGAGTCCAAAGAAAAGGAAGAACATGGCTAAGGAAAGATGCTACGGTTGTCAAAAACTTGGGCACTATAGAAGAGATTGTCCTAGACGTAAGAGGGATAGGGAAGAAGACCATATTATTAAGGAAGCGAAAGAACCTGAGACAATGAAGCTTGAAGGAAGAAGCAAAAAAATCTCTACTATGACTGAGACGATCTTCTTCACTAGAAGGTACTTTCACTTGTAAGTTATAAGATAGGATGCATCAAATTGGAAAATAACATCATGGTGGAAGCATTAGAAGTTAGAGCTCGTGACATGGGAAGCATAAAGAATGTTTGGAATAAATTTTATTGTTTACAAAGAATGAAAGCTCTTGGATAGAGACCGAGTTTCCTTGGAAGGAGCCGAGGAGAGCAGTTCAAGATCAAGAAGAAAGTCGAGAAGAGGCAGAGCATCAAGGTTAGTGACAAGGTTCTTGGGAGGATACTAGAGTCAAGGGTTTGTGTCATGGTCTTGGTACTTATCAATTGAAGATCTAGAAGAAGAATTTTGATCGGGTTTTCCTCTCAGGAGGTGGGAGGTTTTGGCCTTGGTTGAGAAGCCTACATATTGTGTCACTTGTCCTTTATTGTGCATATTGGTAATTGTATTGATGAAGAGAACACAATAATAACATAATGAAGAAAAGACTATAAGCTAAGAAGTAAAAGTACATCACAAGCAATTATCAAGTAGAAAAATATTTTAACTCTGAATGCCCTAGATTTCTCAACAAATATCACATCATCCCTGCTTAATGGACATTTGTGCTCTAAAATTTGTTTCAACATGTCATCTTCTATTGACTTTATATGGATTTAATTATTGTTGGCTTGATGGTCTTTAAATCTTGTAGTTAATCAAAGTAAATGGTTTTCCAAGGGTGGCCCCGGGGAAGGGCTCAGAGGTTTCCATTAAGAAAAAAAATATACCTAGGCATTAACCAAAAAATGTATGTCAATATTACATGATCCCTGCTTAATGGACATTTATGCTCTTTAAATTTGCTTCAACATGTCGTTTTCTATTGACTTCATTTGGATTTAATTTTTGTTGACTTGATGGTTTTTAGTTCTTGTAGTCAATCAAAGTAAATGGTTTTCCAAGGGTGGCTCTAAACCAAAATTCTCTAATTCTTTAATGATTTTAATAGGATTATACAAAACTATTGGTAACATAAAGGATGCTTATGAAATTCAGGGCTTTTGAACAAATTCACTCTAAACAAAGTTCCTATGCAAAAGTTTTGACTATCTGAGTACTGAAAAGTAATTCAGTATAACAAGGATGAAACACCTTATGGCCTAATTTGTCTCCTTACTTGGGGACTCTTTCCCCCTTAGCATCCCACTCTTCCCCATTTGGGGAAGATCTTCATGTGATTGATTGAATGGTTGGATGATTTAATTTCATAGCTTTGTGAGCTTGATAATTCCTCGTCGAAAAGGTTAGTTCAAAAAGTGACTTGGATAAATTTGAACTATCAACCTCTTATTTGCAAATACAACACCTTGATGAGTTGATCATAATACTTTATTGATGGAGGACCCAACAAATGGTTAACGACTGCCACGTTAACCAGCCAAGGTTGTTCTCTTCTCTTGTCCATATGATCATATTTTATGGCCAAATGAGTAATTATGTAGACCACCAAGACTATCTGTTGCTGGTTAAATCCACACCTTTGATTATCGTGGAGAAAGTCTTCAACTCCACTTGGTATGGCCTTATGGGCAAGTTGCAAGTTGGGGCTGTCACCGAATTCCCAACTCCTCTGTCTAGGCTAACTCCTAGTGAAACCAAGGGGGTAGTCCCTTAAGAAAAAACCTAAGGCTTGATTAGTGCTATGCTAAACAAGTTCTAGGAGTTAATACCAGTGTTGTTAAAATCACGATATTATCGTATAATCGTGATATTTTCAACAAAAACATAAAATTGCGCTTAGTAATTGGAATTTTTTTTTTTGCTCGATTATTTCGAAAAAATCGAGGAGGAGGTGACCCAAACTACCCCTGTCACAAGTAGAGGACGTGGTCTACCTCCTGTAGCTCCTAGTTCTTCAGCTTCTAGAGCACAACAGACTGCATAGTCTACTGCGGCCTGCCAACTCCACCGACATCTACATCTAGAGGGGCAAAGGAAATCAATAGTATTAGACTTTAGTTATTTGGTTCATTTCATTGTATATGACATTATTATATTTTTTGTTGATATTTTGAGGTTGAGTTCGGACTTAGGAGTCAGGACTTACTATTCAGGACATGATTCATTGTTATGTGTGATTTTAGCACTAGAAATGATATTAAACATCTTATATATTAGTTCTTTTATCATATTTATGTGTCAATGTATTTATTTTATGTTGTAGATGGTTTAGATATTAAAAAAATTGAAAAAAAATGAATATTTTTGTACCAAACGATTTTTCCCCGATTATTACCGATTTTTTCCCGATTATTACGATTTTTTCCGAGCGCTGATATTATCCCGATAATGATTAGTGCAACATTGGTTAATACGACTTAAACCAATTTACAATTCACCATTTAGAAGATAGACGATCACATGTGCTTCAACATAAGAAATGATTTTGCAAGCATCACATGTCATTCATGACAAAACATATATAAGAGGGTCAAACCAATGAATGAAGTACTTGAGCAATGTAAAGATATGTAGACCACCAAGACTATTTGTTGCCGTCTAAATGCACACCTGGGGTTATCGTGGAGAAAGTCTTCAACTCCACTTGGTATGGCCTTTGGGGCAAGTTGCAAGTTGGGGCTGTCACTGAATTCCCAACTCCTCTATCTAGGCTAACTCCTAGTGAAACCAAGGGGGGTAGTCCCTAAAGAAAAAAACTAAGGCTTGATTAGTGCTATGCTAAACAAGTTCTAGGAGTTAATATGACTTAAACCAATTTACAATTCACCATTTACAAGATAGACCATCACATGTGCTTCAACATAAGAAATGATCTTGCAAGCATCACATATCATTCATGACAAAACATATATAAGAGGGTCAAACCAATGAATGAAGTACTTGAGCAATGTAAAGATATGATCAATTAAGAGACTAGTGCCAATAATCCAACTAGATGCTTGTAAGAAAAGTAAAGTACTTGGAAATGAAAGGGATTGAAAGCAAAGTACTTGAAATAAAAGAAGTTTGAAAGTGCTTTGAGATAGCAATTAGCCAATTTGTAAATAAATTTGTAGAACAAAAGGAATGATATCTCAATCAAGTACACAATGTGAAATATAAAGTGTGATGAATTGCCTCTTGGTTGATTTTAGAATTAATTAGGTTGTCTCTTGAGTTAGTGTAAATTAGAGAGATTGCACCTAATCTAATGTGAAATTTTTCCCCAAAACTTTATCCTAGCAAAGATAAGGATGGCTGCAAGGAGATCCAACGTGGAGAAGCTTAGCTTCATTAATGAGTATCCACCTGATTTCTCAAGTCAACCCACTCGCAAGTAGATCCAACATTGGGCTTCCCCAATCTGATTTAGCAAGTCGAGTGTTTACCGTCTCCAAACTTGGAAAAAGAAATGGGTGAAAAGGGGCCCTATTAAACTATACAACCAGTTAAGCTGGAGGTTAATTTCTCTAAATGCAAAGGAACTCAAATTTAAGTGGAACTAATTATAATTGCATGAATGAAAGGGCATGAAAGGATTGCAATTGCCAAACTTGTGATAAAGATGCCTTACATAAATAAATAATGCTTTGAAAAGGAACAATAACAATTTATGAGGAACTTTAAGCAAATAGGTAAATAGAATTGCAATAGAGAAAGCTATAAACTATAGTTAATTGTAAGAAAAGGGAATGATCAAGATGGATGAAATTTAGCTGATGAGACTCATTCAAATAGCATGCATGTAAACTTTAGAGACCATGAACTACGTTGCATGAAATGAAAGGTGAAAGAAAATGAAAGCTATGAAATTAAATCATCCAACCATTCAATCAATCACATGAAGATCTTCCCCAAATGGGGAAGAGTGGGATGCTAAGGGGGAAAGAGTCCCCAAGCTCCCAAGAGAGTTAAATTTTATTAGAGTTGAGTCCCTCTTGTTGGATGAGGGATGTAGAAGGTGCCTTGGAGAGGTTTACAAAATGTACCTTAATTACAATGAGTAAACTAGCAACCTTCTTTTGAGGTGAACTCAATGAAATTAGAAAGCTAATTACAACTAGGAACCAATTGCTAATGTCTCCAATGACAAAAGGTGATTGAACCCTTTTCCAAGAAGTGATTACAAGTCTGCCCAAAAGTTTGTCTTTTCATTGGCAAATATCAGTCGAAAAGGTGTAAAATATCAGTTCTAGAAAAGGATGAACAGATCTGCCATCACCAGTAAGTAAAATGTGTTTGAAGGGCTGTCAAATCAGTCCCTAAAGAGGGCCAGTTCACCGCTCAAAGCCTCCTAACGAGACAGTCCCAAGATGAGCTTGAACGGGAGAATCTCCTTGCTAGTACTTCAGCCCCATGAACCTGGGAATAGGCGGCTAAGTAACCAAGTCAACAGAGCTCAATTTTTCATGAAAAATCCAAAGCAAACATGAGCTACTTTAGATCCTAAGCCTTGGTAAACTATGTGTTTTACTGATCTAAGGAAAAGAAGCTTTGTCTGCCCAAGGAGAAAAGGAAATCTTGGTTTCCTTGGACAAAAATGGGCTGATTGTTGGAAGAGCTTAGGAGCTCTAGATTTTCAATGCAAGTGCAAATAAATAACCCAAAGTATATTTATAAATTGACTGATGGAAGGTAGCCAAAGAAGGGCTCGTGGAGCCTCTCAAAAATTCCTCTAAGAACACAATATGGCGGCCCATTGGAGGTGGATTGAATGAATACTTCAAATCCACTTGTAAACTAGAGGTAGCCTGCAAATACACATCAAAACTCCTCCACATGCTTGTTAGCCATAGCTGGAAACTTTGCAAGAGAAAATAATCAATGTAAGCTATTCACAAGTACCCACAATGATTAGATCAAATGCCAAGTTTACCAAGTGAAAAACAAATACTTACTAATCACTTCCTTGAGATAACAATATCCCTCCAAGGATCTAAGCATACAAGCTATGAAACAAACTAAAAAATCAACAAGTTACCTCCATCAACAAGCAAGACAGAGAACCTTCTGACCTCCAAAGTCTTCAATTTTATTAGAGAAATAAGAGAGTACATAATCCAACAGAGTTTTCCCAAGCATGAGCTTCTCAACCATGTGAAACAATGAGCCCATGGGTTACATTTCTAAGAGATTGGGAGGAAATCCCAATGCAAAATTGATGAACAAGTGGCATTAGTGGTGAAAATCCTAAGGAGGGTCGAATTCTCCATTGTGGCATAAGGGCTTGCTGAGTGTCTCCTCAAGCTGTGCGAGTTACTTGTTGACTGGCAGTATATTTTACTTCACTGTTTTGTGATCCTTGAGTGATGCCAAGTGTAATTCGAGTGGGAGTGGATAGGGAACAAACCTCCCTTAAATCTGGGCTAGACTGCTGTGTTAACTCCACTTAACTGCCATCAAAATCTGCTCTAAATTGAATCTGTGTACTAGCTGTAGGTGACTGGCAGCATTGAAGTGTTGATTGAGGTGTAGGCAGCCGTGAGTAAGTGGGGATACACTCCACATTAAACTGAAGTAACACAGTCAAATCCTTATCCAAATATGTGCTGATTTATTGGAGTCTTTGACTTGCTGACAAGGCAAATTGAGACCTCTAACTGGAAGTGAACTCGTCTCTCTTGAGGCCCCATCTCTCTATGGTGACTTGGCTACCTAATCAGCCTCTAAACATGTACTTTTGACTTGAGTTTGAATTTCCACTTCATTTCCTGTCTTTTCTGACTTGTGGATATATTATTTTTTTCCACCACTTATTTAATTTCTTCAATGTTTATGCCACTTTTTGCCATTAACATAGGAAAGTGGGATTTGAGGGGTTAGAACTTAGAAGTAATTATTTGACTCTCAAAGTGGACTGTAGAAGAATGTTGGGGTGTAGAGCATGGTTTTTAAGTACTTATACGCCCCCAACATCTTCTAGGCTCGCTTATTTATAATTTTTTGAATAATTTAATTAAAAATCCCATCATGCAGGAATTTTTAATAAATTACAAAAATCCTATGAAAACCTAATCAAATTTAGTGACAGTTTAGATATGTCCTAGTATGGTAATATATAAACTCTAGGCGCTAGGACGAACCCAAGACTCGATCATCAAGCCATCACTCCAGCTTTGGAGATATGTAAGAGAGAAAGAAGTAGAAAGAGGAGAGAGAAAAGGCCAATAGGAGCCTGTTGAATTTTGGTCTTCTGAAAAATTTGATAGGTGCCCTTTACATTGGGTCATGGGGTCTTCATATTCTACCTGGTATAACCTAGTAGATAACGTTTGGCTCCACATGGGGATGTGTGCTTGATCTTCAGGAAAGATACAAGGACCTGGAATCTGCAATCAAGACAACTCAACAAAGCACATTCAGTAGCATCTGCACCAGATATGTTAGCTTAATCCAAAAATCAACAAGGAAGAAATAATAGTAATCAAGCCTTAGTTAACTTAGACGGAGGAGTTGGGAATTGGGTGATAGCCCCAACTTGCAACTTGCCCCCAAGGCCACACCAAGTGGAGTTGAAGACTTTCTCCATGATAATCTTAGGTGTGGATTTAGGCGGCAACATTATCTAAAACCTTTTTTTGGACAACAATCATAGGAATCACAACTTCATTTATGTTGAAGCCAATGGTAGCTTTGGAAGGTCTTCTGCATAGACTTGGTATCATGGCATGTAGGTGATGATTTATTGCCTCTTTAGGTGTTTGTGTCTTCTTTCTCAAGTCTAACTTAGGAAAAGTACGATAAATAAAGTCAATTAATTATTCTGGAGTATTAAGTCATTTTCTAAGGATAAGTATTAAAATTATTTAAGTGAGTTAGACATAATCTCAACCATCGATCTCCTAGATCTTCTAGAAGGGATATTAGGGTTAGAGATTTGGGCTTAATGAAGATTATAAATGGAAGCCTAAGGGAGAGGTGAGGATATAGTTAGAAAAGAGAGACAACTACAACATTTTTGGGAAAGTGATTTTCTGAAGGAGAGAGCAAATTCTCTGGAGCAAGAGGCTTAGTTAGACTGAAGATAAGGAAGGAGAATATGGGATAATTTCGGGAGTGTTTCCAGCAGGCTGATTTGCTAGAGGTTGGAGAGGCTGAATTGCTGAAGTGAGGAGGTGCAGTTGCTGGGGAGGCTGATTTGGCAGGGTCGATTTGTGAATGCATAGAGGTTGAGCGAGGGCAAGGTGTAGGGGCCGATTTATTGGTGAGAGGTGGGCCGATTTTCTCCAGGCCAAATTTCTTCAGTGGCTAGTTTCCAGTTGGCTGAATTTCCTTGGGCCATATTATTCCAATGGGGTTGAGTTGCAGGTTATAGTCAATGTATTTTTCTTTGTAAATTCTCTGTGGGTCGAAACCCTGATTTCCCAGATTAATTAATGAAGGAGAATTGTTGTGGGTGTTTATCTATTGTAATGTGTGATTGATTTCTCTCTGATTTTATTTCCACTGCATATAAATTTCTGGATGTTAAAATACTAGTGATTTTATTTTTCAACAATTCAGAATTTATTTGGTTTATAAAATAAGTTGCTGGGAATAACTAATTGTTGCGAGAAAATAAATTTGGGCTGGTGTTAGGGGATTTAACAGTTTATACCTTCAAAAACATCGCATGAGAAATTTAAAATGGAACCAAGAAAAAATTTATATCTTTTTTATTTTTATAACTCCTTTTAATATATCAGCTTTCTATTTTTTGAGTGCTTCCACAGCTCACTGGTGAGATTTCCTCAAATTTAGGTGCATTAGTTGGTCTCCACAGTTTAGGATCAGGCCTGAGTCTATTCACTTAGGGAATTTTTGGGGTTTCTTTTGATGATCTTTTTAACAGCCACCTTTCTTCTCCAACCTGTCGGCGGGAATGTGATCTGCAAAGCACAGATTTCATTTTGAACTGGCTGGGGTGATTCTTCTTCGTGATTTTTCTGTGCCACGGATTTATCAGTCATGGCATCTTCAGACTTATCAGCAGATTTATTCTACAGTAGCTTTTAGCTAGTGCTATTCATGCATACCAGCATTTTGTTCAGTGAAGTGTTTAACACTTGCATGCCTAGCAATGACGCTAAATCCATCTTTCACATGGAGGAGATGGCACAGTGATCAGTACATTTCAATGACCACTGCTTAAAATTATTTTTCTTTAATTGTACTGTTGTTTCAGTGCCCGTCACAGAAAAAGTCTATACTTCTTGGCTGCCATAGAATGACAATGTGATGGAATTTTTTTTTCTGCTTATGCATCAACTGTTTACCCTTTTTTTGAGATATTTTCCAAGAAATCAATCACTGATAAGGAAAAATGAAAGCAAGGAAGCTGCATTAAACTAATTCAAGTGTTGTTGCAGCATTTTCATTAAAGAATGTAATGCTGCACAGCAGAAATGCATTGAATATGATGCCACGACTAGATATGCAAAAAAACATATGGTGTAAACTGCCATTCAATTTTGTTTCAAAATTTCAATATGTTTCAATGGTAGAGAAAGATGTAAGATGCATAACTACTTTTCATCCCTTTATTCGATTAAAAATGTCAGAATGCTGGGAAGATTTCAGACTGCAAGGCTTATAGAAAAAAGCCACACTTGCAGAGAAGGAATGCCAAACAAAATCTGTGGGATGACTAGCAAACGAAGTACAAAGCTACCAAAATTCTTCCTGTTACACCCTCACTTCTAGGGTAACTATAGGAGATTTTTCTTTGATGATCGACACCACAGATAGTGGTCTTGATGATGACATTCAGCAATCTCCATAGACAGCAGCCCAAAGGTGCGTCTCACACCAGGCTCAGCTCCACTCGTTTGATGATATTGTTGCCCGACAAACAAGTTACATTTGTGCATTGCTTCATACTAAGCGTTTACATTCAATGTATTTGGCATAAAAGTGGGGATGTGTTATCACAAATTTCTATACTGCTTGTAAATAATAAGATTTTAAAAATCAGCAGCAGAAATTAGCGAGATATATAGGAAAATCTACTCTTGGTGTCACTCTCCTTCCCTATTTGGGCTAGTGCGTGGAAACTTCAGTGGGGCCCCCCTAGTCGTAACATATGCTGTTTCTGTGAAAATTCCTAATCCTCAAGGAACCCTTACTGCAACAAATCTGAATCTACTTCACCTACTTGATTTTTTAACTTATCAAGTTATTCTTTTGAATACTGAAGCAAATTACTTCTGCAGCCTACACTAATTAAATGTTTGATCTCATGAAACAAAAACAGAACAAAGAACAAGATACATAGGATACTTATTTTTGGACACAATAGTCCCCGGAAAAACCCAATGTGGGAAAACCGGTGCAGTAGTTCTAAGGGTTTATTATTATGTAGGAGAAATATCTGAATACAAATCTAGGATGCTCATCTAGAAATCCTTTACAGAGAAAATACAGGCGGAAAATCTTAGTGAGTTTTACCTCACTTCACCCGGTAGAATTCCGGCTGATCCGGCAATAAGACTGGCTAACCCCGACTACCTCTGCATTGGCCCTGCATAGGCCTTGTGTCAGCGATCTCGGCTATTTCGGCAGTTCCCGACAGTTCTGGCTTCTGCGTGATAGGCAACTTTCTCCTTTGTGTTGGCTCCTTAGGCTTTGCATCAAGGTTGCGTGGTCCCAGACTGGCCCATCTTTAGCTCTCCCAGCTACTGCGTTGCCTCCACAAGCTCTATCGGCCTCTCTATTAGTATTCTACGGAATGACCTTCTCCTGGATTCTCTTTGCCCCTTTGCTGCTGAATGATCACTTAGTTCAAATTTCTCAACTTCCTAGCGCTAGAAATCGAACTCCAGATCAATTCATTCTCTTCGTGTGTGTTTCCAAATGAACCCCAAGTCTCCATTTTATACTTTTCTTGTTGAGTCTTCAACGACCGAGATTAAGTCTCTAATCAATGACTAAGATTAAAGCATGACTTGATCCACCTTCTAGATCATTCTCACCCATATTTTGATTAATACCCATTAATATTTTAATTTCCCTAAGTTTAGACTTAGGAACTCCATTAAAAATATTAATTATTTTAATAAAATACAATTTGGGTGGAATTTCACCAAACATTTTTTGGGTTCTTTAGAACTCATGTGCCTTAGCCTCTCCACCAATTTTCAAGGCTAGAACACTTTCGATGCTACTGAAAACTAACACTCCCTCTTAGTGGGGAAAGTGCTCTAGCAACAATGTCCACCTGCATGTTGCTCTGTTTCTGAAGCACCTCTTTTCTGCATTGCTGCTGCCACCAACACTGTGCTGTTGCTGCTACTTTACTGCTGCCCATGACATTGCCACTGCCACTACTACATCTGTACTACAACTCCCTCTCAAACCCTGCATCCGCTATGCTGCTAGCACTGCCATTGCTAACACTGCATCTGTATTGCGACTTATGTGCTAAGAGAAGCAACTGAAAAACATCCATAATTAACTAAAATTAACTGTGTTTAGCATCATACAATGAATGTTGGAATTTGACTGCTACTGACCCTCTGAACCTTCTGCACTGCTGTTGACTTCTGCACTGTGCCATTTGCACTGCTGCCAACCTTGCTTTGCACTGATCAGTCTCTGGTCCCAAGCTAGTGCATCTGTCCTCCAAACACTCCACTGCAACATCTGACACTAAGTCCATCTCGCTACAACTGAATCTTATGCTCCCGTAGCAAGGAATTGATCCAAGAGGTGGACTCCTCAAGGATCCTACCCACATGTAGTCCTCCCAACTACAGCTCAATATCGCCCCATCTCCCTCCTGGAGATGCGTGGGCACTCATGGCATACTCTTCCTCATCTATCTTCACGGCTGCAACCTTTGGATCATGCTTCTCATCCTTATCCTTTTGCTTCAAAGGACACTGAGATGCAAAGTGACCCATCTCGCCACATTTGAAACATTTCACCTTCGAAATGTCCTTCTTCCGCTTCGGCTTCTGCTGTCCCTTCGATGCTAGAGTTGCGTTTTCCTCCTCCTCCTTCGTCTTTGTGCCACTCCCACTGCTGCCATTGAGGTTGACCTTCACTAGGTCCCTCCTTAACTCTTCCTGTTGAAGAGCCGCCCACATCTTCTCCAATGAAGGTAGTTTTTCCTTGCCCAATATGCTTTGGACGAAAACTTGTCATTCATCCGAGACTCCATTTAGGGCTATCCTCATCATCGCGGTTGGCTAAGGAGTGGACCCCACTGCAACAGGCTGATCTTTGGTGTCTTGAAGATGTTGAAGATAGAGGTTCATCGCTTCTCTTTTCTGCATCAAAGTCCACTGCAACTTCTGCTCTAAATACATCTTTCGTTGTTCAGAAGAGCCTTCATACAGAGACGACAAGGCTTCCCACATCTGTCGGGTTGTATCTTTGCCCTATAAGTGTGAGACCACATGATCTCGAACTCCATCGAGAATGAGCCTCTTTACCTTTCCCTCCTCGACCTTGTACTTCTTCTTTTGATTGTTGTCAATAGGAACAACTACAACACTTTTGACGTAAGTCTTGAGATCATATTCCTCTAGAACAACTAAGATTCTGGTCTTCCATATGACATAGTTGGAGGCTCTGTCCAACCTGTCCTGATCTTTGAGCCCATGTGATGCCATCTCACCCAACTGTCGAACTAACTCCTCTAGTCAATGCTTAGCACTCTTCAGCTACTCAGCAAGTGAGAAATTCGAACTTTCTAGTTCTCTGAAGAGAAAATTCCTCTTATACGTGTCTTTGTTCTTTTCCAATGGAATTTTGCCCCGAAAAAAACTGCGCTGAGGCTCTACGTCACTCCCTCTGCCTTTGCAAATGCACGAACTGGAAATTGTACCTCTCTGTCATCTCACTTAGAGAGAGATTTCCTCAGATCTGTTTCTTGGCAAGGACAGCGCAATCCCTTCAAGGGGATTCGAATTGCTGCCAAGTGTAGCTTTCGGCCTCACTGCTCAGCACTGGATCTACTCTTCCTGTTTCAAAATCAATGCTTTGATACCATGTAAAAATTCCTAATCCTCAAGGAACCCCTACTGCAGCAAATCTAAATCTACTTCACCTAATTGATTTTTTAACTTATCAAGTTATTCTTTTGTATATTGAAACAAATTACTTTTGCAACCTACACTAATTAAATGTTTGATCTCATGAAATAGAAAACAGAGCAAAGAACAAGATACAAAGGACACTTATTTTTGGACACAATAGTCCCCAGAAAAACCCAATGCAGGAAAACCGTTGCAACAGTTCTAAGGGTTTATTATTATGCAGGAGAAATATCTGAATACAAATCTAGGATGCTCAGAGAAAATACTGGCAGAAAATCTGAGTGAGTTTTACCTCACTTCACCCGACAAAATTCCGGTTGATCCAACAACAAGACTGGCTAACCTTGGCTACTTCTACGCTGGCCCCGTGTCAACCTTTCAGGTTCTGCGTCAATTATCCCAGCTATTTCGGTAGTTCTCGGTAGTTCCGGCTTCTGCGTGATAGGCAACTTTCTCCTTTGCGCTGGCCCTTCTGGCTCTGCGTCAAGACTGCGTGGGTCTAGATTGGCCCAACGTCAGCTCTCTTGGCTACTGCGCTGCCTCCACAAGCTCTCTCTGCCTTTTTGTTAGTATTCTCTGGAATGTCCTTCTCCCAGATTCTCTTTGCCCCTCTGCTGCTGAATGATCACTTAGTTCAAATTTCTCAGCTTCCTAGCCTCAGAAATCGAACTCCAGATCAATTCGTTCTCTCCGCGCGTGTTTCCAAATGAACCCCAAGCCTCCATTTTATACTTTTCTTGTTGAGTCTTCAACGACCGAGATTAAGCCTCTAATCAACGGCTAAGATTAAAACATGACTTTATCCGCCTTCTCGATCATTCTCACCCATATTTTGATTAATACCCATTAATATTTTAATTTCCTTAAGTTTAGACTTGGGAACTCCATTAAAAATATTAATTATTTTAATAAAATACAAACCGGGTGGAATTTCACCAAACGGTTTCTGGGTTTTTTAGAACTCATGCGCCTTAGCCTCTCCACCAATTTCCAAGGCTAGAGCACTTCCGATGCTACCAAAAACTAACAATTTTCACCTATAAATCTGCAATATAAAATGTAAAAAACAGTGAAATTGTAATACCCTTACTTGATCGGTTAATGTAAATATATGTACAAATGATATTTAGGCTGCTGTGTCGAGGGTTATTTTTGGTGGCCTACGTGCCCATGTGTATATGATTTTATATTTTGGGGACTAGTGTGCCTGGGGTACATGCCTTTAAAAGATTGCGAGGTCGAAGAGCATGGAATTGTAATCATGATGTATATATTGTACATATATATTAATAAATAAAACAATTGGTTGCAAACCAACTCCATGGAAAAGTGTATGGGGGGCACAACTCCATGTAAAAGGGCAACAATTCTGATGTTTTGGTGAAAAAGGCACCAAGGTCCACATGGCTTTAAAGAGTGCCACATTGCAAGAGAGGGCCATGCATTTATAATGTGTATGTTGACCTCTGAAGGCATTCATTCATTGTTGGGATTTTTGGTTAGTCAATGAGTCTTGGGCTTGGACTCTGTAACTGACGGAGCCATGGTTATTCAATTAATCATGATGTAGAGGATGCATCCTGGTGAGAGCCTTGGTGGCTCTGGTTTATGGCTCTGACAACCATGGAGTTCTTGTGGAACTCGATTTGGAGATAAGTGGTGAGCCCTGTGCTTGGGCTTAATAACTGACTGGGTGCTGTTTCAGTTTGGCTTGGAAGGGTGTCTGGAAGCCTCGGAGAGCAGCAGAGCTCCTAGAGCTGTAGGCTGAGACTGTCCCTAGCTGGTTGCAAGGTGCCCTGGAAGGTGGGCACTGCCGAGGGACTGTTGGGTGTAGAGAAGGGCTACTCCACTTGGGTGTAGGCTGGAGGGAGCGTGAGCCTGTGGTTGGGGACTGAGGATGTTGGGTTTGTTGCCTTTGCCAAAGTATGTGATTTGATACTTGATGAATAGACTGTTGCCCATGGAGTTGAGGTCCTAGCTTGTGGGTGATTCGGGGTTGAGAGTTTATGAACCGTGAGGTCTATAGTTGGGTGGAATTTGGAAGGCTAGTAGCTTGTTGGTTTTCTATTTTAGATAAGTGTCCATGTGCAATGAACTACGTTTATGTGTTGTGTTATTTTGTAAACCCTAATTTGGATTCTGTTATGTGAATGTTAATTGATATTTCTACTGTGCATAAATGAATTATTGTGAATGATAGCTAATTAGTTGCGCTTATGTTTGCTGGGTATTGCGTGGTTGTGCATGTATAAATGCATTGCATAAATCTACAAGTTAAGGTTAGGCGCAAGTACAACCTATGATAGCTATGGTATAGTTAATTGACAAACATGCAAGGCATTATTTGGACTTAGAGGACTAGTGTGGTTTGGTGAGGTCATAGGGGCTTTGGAAAATGAGTCAGGACTTGGAATTATACCAGGGAAAATGTCAATTGAATTAGTTGTTATAAAATCAACTAGTTGTTGGCAAGGTCCAACAAGCTGTTGGATATGTCTTGGACCAAGTCGAATTCATCTTGGACCAAGTTTAGTTACCATGGAGGACCAAGGAGGGGGGACATTGGGAGACTTTATGTTACTATTCTTCACGTTTGACCATTGAAAGCCATTAGCAAATGGAATCTTGGACCTACTTGTGGATGACTAATAAAAATATTTTCTAGAGGAATCCAACTAGCTGGTTGTTAGCTAGCCATTAGAAATGCTTTATAAAAGGCTAGCCCTCCCCTCTTGTAATTGTTGTTGTTGTCTTATGAGATAAGTGCCATCAATAAAGAGCTCATTTTGCAAACCATTGTCCAATATATTTTATTTTGTTCATTACTTGTTCCTTTTTCTTAATTTATTGTTGTATCTGGGCTAATAGTTTGAGCCATAGAGGGCAACACAATTACGTGGAGAAGGAAAACTAGGTGAAACCCCACTTCAGTTTCTTATTTGTAGGTGGATTGCTTTAAAAAGGGCGGGAGCATTTCGTGAGGAAGCTTCAATAGGAACGAAGTTCATATTTCACCTCACTCAAGAAAAACGTTGGAGAATGCCACATCATTGGGATGCTCCTATTGGGATCCGAAAAGTAGAAGTTTTATTAAGTCACATGCGGGGGCGAATTCTCTAAGAGAGCAAACCCACTTCCTTGACCAATTACAAGATTGACTTTAGAAGGAACTGGTTTCACATCCCAACAAGTGAGGAAAGCATTACTTGGAAGTTGGTACAAGGTATAATTTTCAATAACCACTTTATCTACTAAAAATTCTATAACTTTTATTTTTTGCTTTAGATTAAGAATTATACTTGATTATTTTTACATTATCTTATCTTTATAGCAAATTTTACCTTGCGGAAACTGATTTGATAATGTTATAATTGAAGCAAGATTAGAGATGTTGTTTTCAAGATATTATTGGGAATATCGACCACTTTGCATATTTTGAATTGAATGTGGATCTAAACATTCTGTTGGCCGCCATACAAAATCTGCACTAAAATCTAAGATTTCAAGATTTAGAGTCAAGATATTTAATTTCTAGCCATAAATCCTCGATTTGTAAAATTTATGTGCACTTTGCCTAAAAGGATTTAGTCCCATTCTTCAGAAAAAAATAGTTTCCAACTTGTTGGAAATTTCCTCTTTCTGCTGTTACAGCATGGCAAGTGGGTTTAAAGCATAGTTTCAAAACTAGGCTGGTCTGACTCGGAATCAACCTAGTCGACTGAGCCATACCCCTGCCCGGACCGACTAGGTCAATTATTTGGTTCGGCCACTGATTCGTTATCGAACCGGCCGAGTTGGTCAACGATTTGGTTAGTTCGGTGATGGATCGGCTGAACTGATTGGGCCTGACTTAAACCAATCGGTTTCGGTGGTGGGAAAAAGCTAGGCTGGGTGGACTTGAAATCATTTTTATTTGTTTAAACTATTTCCTAGCCCCTCTTCCCTTCTCCCACGCCTATAAAGGTGACCCAATCCCCTCATATTTGCTCACAGCTACCTCATTGCATTTATGTGAGCATTTGTGAGGAGTTTGTGAGCAGTTGGAGTTGGTTTTTGGAGCAACATTGAGGAGGTTTTTGGCCGATCTTTGGAGCAACATTGAGGAGTTGGTTTTTGGAGCAACATTGGTTATGTGTTTTTGTTCTAATTTCTATATATTACATGTATTGGACAATGCACTTGGTGCCATTTTGATATAATAGATATATTCATGAGCATGCTTTGATCGAGTGTTGTCTTCTCTCTATTATTTTAATGCTTTGAGTTTGGAAACATGGATGAGTTGACCCTCTGTTGGTTCCGAGTACGAGTTTTAAAACTATGGTTTAAAGTATCCATTTAACATCCACTAACCTCTCCACTCCTAGATCTGTGATGTAGGAGTGCTTTGGCTTTTATTGGGTGGCCAAATAGGGCCAAATAGGCTATTGTTCCTATATTTTTATGTAGACTTTGCAATTTAATATAACAGGACAACGAATTTGTTTGATCCATAAATCCTTAACCAACAACCTAAACAAATAAATAAGGCCATATTTGTTAAGATTTTTCGTGTAGTTAGTTTAATTCACTTTAGTTCTCTGTTGCAGAATCATACACAAAAACAACAGGACAACACTAAGAATTAACCCCTTCACCTCTTCTTGACCCCATTTATGGCACTAGTTTTATTTGAAATTGGTTGGGGTATCAGGTGGGACTCCTCCCTTAACTGCTTAGGAGGAAGTTGGGTCTAAATAGTGGGGGCTTGGGCCGAGGTGATAGTGGGTCCTTCTCTTTTGTGTGCCAATCCCAACAGATTGTCGAGACTCGAGACCTTAACAACTTTGCTAATCAAATAGGTAACATGGCCAAACGAGATTATAATTTTTTTTGCATTCACTATGTGTGAAATCATCTTTAGTAATTGGATTTTTAAATGAAAAATAAATAGGTATAAACTGTATTTAAATGGCAGATTTCACCAATTAAAATAGCTTAAAAACTTATACCAAATTACATAAGATACAATTGAGACATTGAACAAACCCAGAGAGATAGAATAGGTGATATCCAAGCTTTATTTTGCAAAGCTCAAAACATTGGTGGTATTAAGATGATTGTTATAGAATTGATGACAATAATATTCAGACACAACAAAGTAGAAGCTAGAAGAGAGAAGAAAGAAAGAATATGGAGACAAGAGAGCAATTTCTGTTGCTTGCTTGAAGATAATTCAATTTGTGAGCTTGGCCTCTACTTATATTTATAAGGATTTCCACCCTTGAATTCCTCTAATTTGTATCTATAGGAATCAACAACTGGGTTGGTCTTGTCCTCGCGTGACACAGGGTCGATTTCAATCTCTACCACTATAGCCTCTAGGTGCCTAAGTATGCCCCTTTCGCAGGCACAGGTGAATGAGGGATTTGAACTTTGAACCTACTTGCACACAACACTTCAATTTCACGACGATTTCCAATCAAGTTGCCCCTTGGGGGCTAACTTTGTGTAGTTTCACTTGTATAGAAAATATTACTAGTTTATATCATGATAATACAATTAATCAAGCACAAATTGCAAGTAAAAGAAAAAATATTTACAAGGGTTAGCAAAAATGAGTTGATTTTATTATAATGATGGCATTAATCTCATATGACAACACCAATTATTACATGAGGAGAGGCTAGCCTTATATAGAACAATTCTTAATGGCTAGATAGCCACTAGCTAATGGCTAGATAGCCACTAACTAATGACTAGCTGGATTCCTCCAAAATAATATTTTATTAGTCATCCACAAGTTGGAATTTTATTAAATTTAATAAAATATTACATTACAATTTTTCATTTTCCCACTAATGGGTCGAATTTTGCTCAAATTTCCTAATTTGGTCCACAATCTCTTTTGCAAATGGCTCAATATGGTCAACCATGAAGAATAGTGCACAATAGGAACTCAATATTCCATTAGTTGCCCTTGGAAGAATTTGACTTGGTCCATGTGAGGCTCGACTTGGGGAGAGGAAGTCGACTTGGTCATCGCACTAATCTCATATGACATCAACTATTACATGAGGAGAGGTTAGCCTTATATAGAACAATTCTTAATGGCTTGATAACCACTAACTAAAGACTAGTTGGACTCCTCCAAAATAATATTTTACTAGTAAATCCACAAGTTGAAGAGTTGGTAAATTTGTTAAAAGATTACATTGCACTTTTTTATTTGCCCGCTAAGGTTTGAATTTGATCAAATTTCCCAATTTGGTCCACAATCTCCTTTGCTAATGGCTCGATTTGGTCAACCATGAAGAAGAGTGCACAATTGTAACTGAATGTTCTAAATTCTAATAGTTGCCCTTGGAAGAATTAAATGTTTGTTTTTGGTATAATCAGACAAGTGTTCTATTCTCGATTTGTGTCAAAGAGGCTAAGGAACACAAGGTTTCCAAAACCCAGAAAAGGTTTTGGGAGAATAGACCTAGAAACTACTCAATTATATTAATTGATCAATAACTAAAAAAATGCCTAAGTCTAACTTAGGAAAATTGATTAATTAACAACAATTAATTGAGGAAGATCAAGAAATCTCTAGAGACTCACATGGATAGAGTCCAAGATGACCTTTGCCGTTGGTAATAGTTTAATCATGGTTGCTGGTGCTCCAACGAGAGATTATACAAGCAAATCGATGGGATGGAGATAGACACATCGAGCCACAATTGTGAGACACAGGGAGAGCGAGTTCCTTGGTAGATCAAACAATACAGTTGCAGAGATTCAACAAGAAGAGGGGTTCGAGCCATAAAAGGGGAGCATCAATGATTGAGGGAGCAACAGAAGAGTTTTCCGGTAGAGGTTCCTACCAACAGATCGTCAGTAACAGGGAGGTGGAATATTTTTGCAGAGAGGGCTACATAGCCAGTGCGAGCGGCCATATAGCCAGTTCAAAGTGTTGGAAAGGAGGTCGATTCAGTTGCTGGAGGTCGGGAGATCACCCGGAAGGTAGAGCGACATCTTTCCAAAGACAGAGGGAGGCATGACAACTCATCTGGAGCCAGCTAGTAGGTAGTGCAAAATTCCCAGGCTAGGTAGTGCGAATTCCTGGAGGTCGAGTTTTCTCAGTGGGGTTCGAGTAGGTCAGAGGGAGGTCGAGATTATTTGCAGAAGGGAGAAAATTTCTCCAAATTATTTTTCTAGTAGATTTGTTGGAGGATTTCAAGTGAGGCATCTAGATTATTGTACTCAGATTTTTACTATTGCATAATAATAAAAGTAAACCCTCATCTGTTGCATTGGTTTTCCCTTCGGGGTTTTTTTTGGGGACTATTGTCCAAAAATTATTGTGTCGATTTTATTATGTGTGTGCATCTATTTTCTTAGTTCCAACATTTTATTTAGCTTCCACAATTTATTTGTAAAGAATTGCAGTATGATTCATTCAGTATTAATTAGAAAATTAATAAACTGCTAACCGATTAGAAGAGTAAATTCTAGTTACTGCAATTCAAGGAAATTTTACATTAAACTTGGTCCATGAGAGGCTCGACTTGGTGAGAGGAAGTTGACTTGGTCATTTGGAGGAATATTTCATCTTCTAACGACTACTTTCTTGGTCCATTGTCTAACTACTTGGTACATGAGGCCTCCAACAACTAGTTAGACTCTCTGATGGCTAGTTGACTCATCCAGTGGTTAGTTTTAATTGAATTTCTTCCTTCACTAACTCGACTTGGCCACCTAGAACTTGGATCTCATATTCCATGCTTTGATGATTTTAGCACCTGGGTTTGGCTAAATTGGCCATGCTCTGAACCAGTTCTCTCTTGTAATCTCCAAATCATGCCTAATGCTTGCTCCACCATGTTATTTGCCACTTGTGCAAGTCCCATAATTCCTTGAGGAATCTTCACAATTTGACACATGGGTATTGTCCCTATCTTTCTATTGGTCATTCCTGACGTAATGCATGCATGATTCTATCCATTGCTGCCCCCTGTTTTGCCTCTTGGAAATGTGTTTTGACTTATTAATCAAGTTTGACCAAGTTCTAACTAGCCTTGCCACCTTTGATGGGAAAAGTGGAGTGTGACATGGGCTCCTCTTGTGAAGATAAACAATTGAAGATCAAGTTAACTTTTTGACCATCAAGATCACTTTGCTTTGGGGAACATGTACTTCCTTGGGAAATGTGAAAATTTTTCAATATGAGATTGCCATACCTAAGAGTTGTCTGAGGAATACTTAGCAAAAGCCAAGACCACCTACATACTCTATAGACCATAACCATGTGGTAAAGGTAGGTGCACCTTGACACGGGTTGGCTGGCCCGTGCACCAGTGATCAGCGCTACAAAAGCAAGATCCCGTAAAACCATGAGTCCTTAAGTAAGATCACCTAAGGTTTTCCAATCATATACAGGGCGAGAAGAACCCAAATTGCACTGCAAGGGACTAGACATGGTCAAACCAAGAGAACAAGATACAAGCATTGAGAATAAGACACATGCCTGGGATACCTAATACCCAACCTCACATGGTTGTCACAGAATCACAATGCTTTGACTTGTGACATTGGACCTACTATGGTGGTGATAAAATGCTGCAAATTTTTTTATGTACCCCTGTTGACATGCAATGTAATAGGGGCAATTTTTTAAAAGGGGATGGTTTACCTAATGACCCCATTCTTATTGGGTATTAGACTCAATGTACATGTTCCATTTTTTTCCCATGGAAAAATTTGTATGCAAACCCAAGGGATGCTTACCCATATTCATCGATGGCATCCTTGGTAAACTTCTCTGCATAGACTAGTGCACCTAACCTTAGGGGAGTTTGAACCAACCACCGTTTGGCATGAACCTAGCCAAATGTAAACCAACATTGGGATGGTTGTTGAGCTAACCCCATGCCCTTGGGATATGGATATGGGTCATGTTGTCACTTGTGTAAACTCATGATTCTTAATAATGTTATAATTATAAAATTACGACTTTAATATAAATATGAGCTTAATGACTTATTAGTGACTGAAGTCTTAAGTTAGGGTTTTTGCATCATTAGTGTTATAAGTAGGGGCTTCCTCCCTCTTGTATGCATCTCTTATCATTTTGTCAATATAATCAACTGGTGACCAATGTTTATTAAATATGTCATTCTTCATTACTCTTTTTTGTAGGTGCAATCTAGCTTGTGTGTGCGGGGGTCCTACTCTTTGCTATGCTTTTGGCTCTCTATGTATGTTTTTGTTTTGGTTATATCCATTGTTGCAATAATAATTGTTAAAATTTGGGTACTAGAGGATAAGTGGTTCCTTGAGGCTTTGATCTTTGGTCTAGGGAAAAGTGTCCAAATTTATTTGTACTTTTCTCCTAAAGTGACTTTATAAGTGGTAAAGTCAATTTAATTTAAAAGTGATTTTATAAGTGGTAAAGTTACATTCTAATTTAAAAGTGACTTTATAAGTGGTAAATTACATTCTAATTTAAAAGTGACTTTGTAAGTGGTAAAGTTACATTCTTATTTAAAAGTGACTTTATTAAAGTCAATGAAGAACTAGAAAGTGAAAAAGTGACTATGGAAATAAAAAGCTAAGTGTGTCTTTATTTAAGTGGGTGAGTTAAAAAATAGAAAGTGAGAATTAAATGCACATTTATTCTCATCCCTAGATCTAAATGAATGTCAGCCATTAGATCTTAGGGTAACTCAAAAGGTCATTTAGAGAGTAAAAGGAGAAGAGAAGAGAAAAAGATCAATTCATTCTTTCATGAGCATTTGAGAGAAAGAGAAAAGAGAGTAAGGAGAAAATTTATGAGCAGTGAGGAAGTGAAGGAGAGCAGCAAGAAGACATTTCAGCAAATCTAGGCAACAACATTTATTAGCACGTATCCCAAGGCAAAACGTACAGCAGGAGAAAGACACAAAAATCGAGGAAGAGGGACAATAGGTTCTGGGCATGACTTTCGAGGCAGCTGTATTGCTGAAATCAACACAGTTTGTACAACAGGTTCCAGGCACAATTTTCGAGGCAGGTCGTACAACATTTAATGTTGGAAATTTTTTTGTTTTGGTTGTTTGCTGATTGGCACGATTTTCGAGGGGGAGTTCAAGCACGGAAATCGAGATAAGTTGTAATTTGTGGTTGCCAGAATTTTTACTGTGTATTTCAATTTCTCTATAAAAGCATTTTCAGAAATAAAGAAGAGCTCTCAAACTGGTTTACCCCAAGAGTTGTCGGGGTTTTTCCAAGGTCACATTGACCAAAAATCACTGTGTTATTTTCTCTGTCACTGTCATAATTCTGCTGTGTTTTATTTCTGCAGTTTCAACAGTTGTGAAATCTCTAAATTTGTGTTTTCAGAAAATATTGTCATTTCCAGATTTAAGAATTTTTATCATGTTTGGATTTAAAACTAAATGCATGTAATGATAAGGAATACTGGTAATCGGAGTGCGGGTTGAAATTTCTTCATGGTGTCAGAGCGTGGTTGGTTGAAAAGTGCAGTTTGGGACAACAAAGTGAAAATTACAGCAAGTTGATTTTTACACAAAAAACAAAAACCGTTACCACTTATTTGAAAATTTCAGTTTGATAGGGTAGTGAAACATGTCTTTGGGTTTGAGAGTGGAAGACAGGTTGGATTGATAGAACAACTAGAATGCATGGAAGGAGAGAATCCAGAGTATCTTTGAGGAAACAGAAGTCTGGGGCATTATGGTAATTACCACACAGAACCCAGTAGTAGTACATGTTGACCCTGTACAGTTGGCAGAATTGAACAAAAAGAATGCTAAGGCAAAAAGATTGATTTTGGAAGGAATCAAAGATCATGTCATTTCTCATGTGAAAGGAAAGACTTATGCACATGAGATGTGGACAACTTTGACCAGTCTTTACTAGAGCTCAAATGAAAACAGAAAAATGGTCTTAAAGGAGAAAATGAAGGCCATTAAAATGGCTAAGACTGATAGTGCTACAACATACCTCACAAAGATCACTTCAGTGAGAGAAGAGTTGGCAGCTGTAGGTGAGATCATTGCACCCACTGAGTTGGTGAGGATTGCTTTGAATGGTTTTCCCAAGACTTGGGAGAATTTTGTGGATGGCATTGTTGCACGGGAAAACCTTCCCAATTGGGAGAGGTTGTGGGATGATTACATTCAGAATGAGACCAGAAAAAACCATCTTGGGGTAGCCAAACAGGTGGAGGAGGATAACAATGTGGCATTGTTAGCAAGAGGCAAGAAGGGCAGAGTAAAGAAGCAAGCTTCCAACAGTGGGGGCAAAGGCAAAGATAAAGGCACGCAGTAGAACAAGGAGAAGGACTATTCCAAAGTCAAATGTTGGAATTGTCAAAAGTTGGGACACTATGCTGTTGTGTGTCCAGAGAAGAAGAACAAGAAAGGGAGACACAAACCCATGGCAGCTTCTGTAGAGATAGAGAGCTTCTCAGAGAGCTTTGATTGGGAGTTTGGGTTCATAGCTTGTGAGGCCACTAGAGGGAGTGTACTCCCCGCTACTAGCAGAGCATCTTCTAGCATTTGGTATGTTGACAGTGGCACTTCCTGCCACATGACAAGAGTTAGAGAGTACTTCTCAGAGCTTTTAGAGGATGATACTGATATGGAGGTAGTATTGGTGATGACAACATGGTTAGAGCAATCGATGTGGGGACACTGACATTTGATAGGGGACCGAAACCTCCCTTGGAAGTGTTAGATGTTCTATTTGTGCTTGGAATGAAGAACCTGATATCCGTCTTAGCACTTGAGGACATAGGGTATGATGTGTTGTTCAACAAAGGGAAAATGCTTATATATCCTAGGGGAACTCCAGCTTCTTCAGCTAGAGTGATTGGTGTGCGCCATGCCAAGGTGTACAAGTTCTCATTCCAGCCCCTGATGGCATTGAGTAGCAGCACCTGGGACAGGACTGACAATAGATCTAGCAGTTCAGAGTTGTCTGAGATTTGGCACTGCAGGATGGGGCACATGTATCATGGGGCCTTGAGTACATTGCAGGAGATCACCACTGGTGTGCTAGATTTCAGTTCTGATCACCTTGATGTATGTAGAGGATGTGCTATGGAGAAGTTTGCCAGATCCCCTTTTCCCAGCAGTGACAACAGAGCGACCGGGATCTTTGACTTTATTCATACCGATGTGAGTGGTTGGATGTCTCATGTATCCTTGAGTGACTATGAGTACTATGTATGTTTTATTCATTGATGACGACTCTAAGACCTGTATTTATTTCTTGAAGACCAAGAGTGAGGTTTTCAAGTGGTTTCAAGAGTTCAAAGCTTTAGTGGAGACCCAGACAGGTAGGAAGATCAAGGTCCTCAGGTCGGACAATGGAGGGGAGTATACCCTTGGTGAGTTTGTTGATTTTTGTGCTGAGGCAGGCATTAGGAGGGAGTTCACAGTTCCTTACAACCCCCAGCAGAATGGGGTTGCGGAGAGGAAGAACAGATCCATTGTAGGGGCTGCCAAAGCCATGCTTCATGATCAGGGGTTACCTTTATTTTTGTGGGCAGAGGCCTGCAACACTGTTGTGTACTTGCAGAACAGGAGTCCACATCGTGCCTTAGGGAATGTGACTCTGGAGGAGGCTTTTTCTGGGAAGAAGCCTGATGTTGGGCACTTTCATATCTTTGGGTGCCTTACATATTCCTATGTCCCCAAGGAGAACAGGACCAAGCTAGAGCCCACTACAGACAAGGGAATCTTTGTGGGTTATAGTGAGATCTCGAAAGCTTATCGGATTTATGTTCTTGTGCAAAGGAAAGTGGTTGTCAGGCGGGATGTGAAGTTCGAGGAGAAGAGAGCTTTCAGGAGGTCACGAGAGTTAGAGTATCCAGAGTCACTAAACCCTTAGGAGCGGCTGAGTCAGTCACAAGGATCCAGTGGTCAGGGATCAGGAGGTACATCGATTATTGTGTTAGGTCCATCAATGAGCAGTGGCTCTCAGAGTCAGGTGGGTGGTTCTTTGGGCAGCATGTAGGGCAGTCCACAGGGTAGTCCATTAATGGACAGTTCGTACGGTACTTTAGTATCTACAGGCACAGATTCAGGCATGAGGTCAGTTGGAAGGCCTTCAGGAGTTCAGGCTTTTGATTATGATGAGGATTCTTTCACTCCGGTGGGAGAAGTATGCTTAGGGAAGAGGAAGTCCAAGTGGCTTCAAGATATCTTGCGCGAGGCCACATTAGTTGTTGGGCCAAAGAGACAGGTTAGAGAGAGCAAACCACCTGAGCGGTTCTGTAGTTACATGACATTGGTAATAAGCATTGTTGCCTCCGAGCCTTCTAGTTCTGAGGAGGCAGCCAGTCAGCAGGTCTGGAGAGAGGCCATGATGGAGGAGTATTCTTTTATTATGAAGAACGATGTTTGGGAGGTAGTGCCGAGGCCTGAAGGTAAATCGGTTGTTACTTCCAAATGGCTATACAAGATAAAGCATGCTGCAGATGGCAGCATCGAGAAGTTCAACGCTCGATTTGTGGTGAGAGGGTTCTCACAGGTAGAGGGAGTTGACTATGAGGAGACCTTCGCTCCCGTAGCTCGGTATACATCTATTCGCTCCATTATATCGATTGCAGCAAAGATGGGTTGGAAGATCCACTAGATGGATGTGAAGACCACATTTCTCAATGGCTTCATTAGGGAGGAGGTTTATATTGAGCAACCGCAAGGCTTTGATGTGCATGTGAAGGAGTCCCATGTATGTAGATTGAAAAAGGCACTCTATGGCCTGAAGCAAGCTCCTAGAGCTTAATACTCGAGGATTGATACATACTTGCAGCAGTTGGGTTTCACAAAGAGTGAGGCTGATCCGAACCTATACTTCATTGTGGTGGGTGAGGAGCCTCTCATTCTGGTGTTGTAAGTTGATGACTTGATCATCACTGGTGCTGAGACTCATTGACGGCTGTAAGAGAGATCTTGCTTCAGAGTTTGAGATGAAGGATATCGACTTGATGCATTATTTTATGGGATTGGAGGTGTGGCAGGAGGAGGGGCATTTTTTCCTAGGACAAGGGAAGTACATTATGGATATTCTTAGCAGATTTCACATGGAGGACTGCAAACCCATGCCTACACCCATGATCACTAACTGGAAGAAGCTTCACGCTTCTGATTCTGAGTTGGTAGATCCTACTCTATGAGTCTATACAGACCGTTGATTTGTAAATTGATGTATTTGATCAACACTCGATCAGATATATGTTTTGCAGTTAGCACTATGAGTCAGTTCATGTGTGAGCCCGGGAGAGTGCACTGGGTGGCTGCAAAACACATTCTTCGTTACTTGTAAGGGACTGTAGATTTTGGTTTGGATTATAGATAGGGTGATGGAGTGAGATTGGTAGGGTACACAGATTCAGATTGGGCAGGTTGTGCTTCATATAGGAAGAGTACTTGTAGGTGTTGTTTTGGGTTGGGTTCGGCAGTTGTGTCATGGATCAGCCAGAAACAATAGTCAGTTGCATTGAGCTCAGCGGAGGCAGAGTATATGGTTGCTAGTTTGGCTAGTTGTGAGGCCATATGGCTTCGCAAGATGTTGTTTGGTCTATTTGGTCAGGCATTGAGACCTTCAATAATTTACTGTGATAACTAGAGTTGCATAAAACTCACAGTTCAAAGCATATTGAGATCAAGTATCACTTCATTAGAGACTATGTCCAAAAGGAAGCTGTCAAGCTTGAGTACATTTCCACAAATGAGCAGGTAGTGAACATTTTCACCAAAGCCTTGTCATGGGGCAAGCATGTCTACTTTAGAGACGATGGGAGTGGTGAGGAACACTTTCCTCGATAAGAGGGAGTGTTAAAATTTGGGTACCAGAGGACAAGTGGTTCCCTAAGGCTTTGATCTTTGGCCTATGGAAAAGTGTTCAAATTTGTTTGTACTTTTTTGCTAAGATGACTTTATAAGTGGTAAAGTCAATTTAATTTAAAATTGACTTTATAAGTGGTAAAGTTACATTCTAATTTAAAATTGATTTTATAAGTGGTAAAGGTACATTCTAATTTAAAGGTGACTTTATTAAAGTCATTGAAGAATTAAAAAGTGAAAAAGTGACTATGGAAATAAAAGGCTAAGTGGGTCTTTATTCAAGCGGGTGAGTTAAAAAATAGAAAGTGAGAATTAAATGCACATTTATTCTCATCCCTAGATCTAAATGAATCTCAACAATTAGATCTTAGGGTAACCCAAAAGGTCATTTAGAGAGTAAAAGGAGAAGAGAAGAGAAAACTATCAATTCATTCTTTCATGAGCATTTGAGAGAAAGAGAAGAGAGAGCAAGGAGAAAATTTTTGAGCAATGAGGAAGTGAAGGAGAGTAGCAAGAAGACATTTCAACAAATCTGGGCAGCGACATTTATTGGCACGCATACAAAGGCAAAACCATACAGCAAGAGAAAGGCAAAAAAATCGAGGAAGAGGGACAACAACAAGGGCACAAATTTCGAGGTAGATTTGGGCAAGATTTTTGAGGCAGCCGTATTGTTGAAATCCGTACGGTCCATACGATAAGTACAACAAGTTTTGGGCATGATTTTTGAGGCGGGCCATACAATATTTAATGCTGTCTTATTGCTGGAAAAATTTCTGTTTTGGTTGTTTGCTGATTGGCACGAATTTCAAGGCGGAGTTCAAGCACGAAAATTGAGATAATTTGTAATTTGTGGTTGTTGGAATTTTTATTGAGTATTTCAGTTCTTTGTAAAAGCATTTTCGGAAATAAAGAAGAGCTCTCAAACTGGTTTTCCTCGAGAGTTGTAGGGGGTTTTTCCAGGGTCACATTGACCAAAAATCACTGTGTTATTCTCTGTGTGTGGCTGTCATAATTTTGTTGTGTTTTATTTCTGCAATTTCAGCAGTTGTGAAATCTCTAAATTTGTGTTTTCAGAAAATATTGTCATTTCCAGATTTTAGAATTTTTATCATGCTTGATTTAAAACTAAATGCATGGAGTGATAAGGAAAACTGATAACTGGAGTGGGGGTTGAAATTCTTAATGACTTATTAGTGACTGAAGTCTTAAGTTAGAGTTTTTGCATCATTAGTGTTATAAGTAGGGGCTTCCTCCCTCTTGTATGCATCTCTTATCATTTTGTCAATATAATCAACTAGTGACCAATGTTTATTAAGGATGTCATCTTTCATTACTCTTCTTTTTAGGTGCAATCTAGCTTGTGTGTGCAGGAGTCTTACTCTTTGCTATGCTCTTGGCTCTCTATTTATGTTTTTAATTTGGTTATATCCATTGTTGCAATAATAGTTCCGTTTTTGGAGTTGGAATGATGCAAGTACCTGAACCATTTTGTATGTAAGCTGATATCCATTAGAGATTAATTCCTAATAATGATGTTATATCAAGGTACAGAAAGAAGTTTCATGTTTATAATACGTGTGTTCATATTAGAGTGCAATATATGTATTCTAACTTCAGTCACTTATGCAGCCTCTTATTTTCTTCCACATTGTATTCTCTCTTTTTCATGGAGCAACTTGCTTCTTTTCAATCAACTAGGATGCTCTCATTCTGTTTTCTATTCTTTGCTAGGATTGCTGTAAGATATTCTTTTACTTCATGGCATCTCTTTATACTTGACACTAATTTCCCTTATGTTCATGTATATCCCATTTATTTGACACCTAGCTTCATAACATTTATTTTCCAACTGTGTCCTATGATCCTATGTCCTTAGTTTGTATTACATGCAACATGTCAGTGCAACCTACACTTATATATCTTGATTCTTAATACGTTAGGACTTACAACAGTATGTCGACATAAATAATCATTACACTAGACATGTAGATTGAAAAGTTCTTTGCCATTTCTACTTTGATGTTTTGAATGTCGATCAAGATAAAGCAAGGTTATTCATCATACCAGGTTTAAAAGCCGCCAGTTCAGCTTGCAGATTGGAACAATTAAACTCTTGTAAGGTTTCTATTTGGTAAATGGAAGAAATAATATTTTGTAGAAATATGCTTTCTGGATTGAACTATTTTGAGATTTATCCTTTTGCTTGAAAATTCTAATAAGAACACGAGAAAGAGGTATGAGACTAAAGTTCTGGATCTCTCATAATCGGCATAAGATAATCATGAAATCCTGAGATGCTTGTCATATTAATGTAATTCTAGAAGTCTGGAGGGTTAGTTTAAATGGTCATTGAGTCAGATGTGAAATCTCTCTCCCAAAGTTGGGTAGGTCATGAGTTTGACTCTCTTGATCCCTTTGGGGTTAGGGTTCATAATCAAGGCCAATGGTTTACCCCGTTTACCATCCATAGATCACAGGGAAGTTTATGGAGGGTTTTCTTTGAGGTGTTTTTGTTGGGAAAATAATTATATCTAAAAGTTCTGAAACCAGTTAGCGTGCATTGACCTTACTGCCAAGTATGGTGTGCATTCTATGGGTTTTCAAAAGATTTTTTTAGAGTCTATTAAATTCCTCTTTTGTGGAGAAGGCATGCCTTGTTGCTTGTGTTCTAGTTAGACATTGATTTCCTCGAGTGAAAGGGAAATATTTTGAATTTTTGCAAATGAAGTTACATAAATTGCATATGCTGAAGTTCTCTTTGTATCCTTTTAAACAGAGCTTCAGGAGGCAAAGTTTCTGCAAAGGGGATCATTTACTTGACAAATGTCCGGTTGGTATTTGTTGCAAATAAGCCTGTTGGGAACTTTCAGGCTTTTGATATGCCCCTGGTACTGTTATAAACTTCAGTTATGTAATGTTTTATTCTAACATCATGTTCAATTTCTAGTCTCTATATATTGATCTGGCAATGGTTATCATGTTCTCTTCCTGCTTTTCTTACCTGTCGTCATTGCAATTCTCATATTGTGTATCAAGCTCAAACAACTATCATGTCCATAGATAAAATATAAGGAGGTTTGTTTGTAGGCTAATTTGGTTGGCAATTCCTTCTCGTATTATACTTCTGTTCTCTTCATCAAGATTAGCAGAAAAAAATGAAATATCAAGACCAAGGAACCATTTGTTGTGTGATGTTGGAAAAAATCCCTTCTTATTCCTGTGAACACTGCATAGGTTAGTTGTTAATCATAGACAGGAAATTGGTTTCCTTAACCTCATTCTTTACATATAAAAAACTAGCTCATTAAACTTATTATAAAATTTCTGTGGTATGTAAGATTGACAATATTTTTTTGAAGGTTGCATTGACTTCTTTTCTCTTTGGTATGTTAGATTGACAATTTTTTTCTGAGGGCTGTATTGGCATCTTTTCTCTTTTGAAAGATCTACTTAATCCTCTTGTTCTTCCAACTATGGGGACTCCTTCATGGAATTATTATATATCGATGCTCAGTTTGTATGGCTTATATTTGTTAAGTCTGATTAAGGAATAGAGTACATCAAGTTCTAGTAAGCTTAAAAGCTTTGTTCTTCTCACAGCGTCATTGGATGGTTGTGTATCACTGTGTAATGTACTATAAGTTTATCTTTCAACATCAAATGGCTATGATAATACAGATGGACTTGCGGTTAGGAGAAATAGTATTTTTGAAGTTAAGGTTGTCATGGAAATACAATGCAATAAAATATCCCATTCAGCAAACGGTTCAAGATTTGTCAGGCCCAAAGTGGTGTATTGTAAACGCATTATTTCTAACTTCTAAGGTTATTTTATTAATAGTGTAAAGCATTCAATGTTGCTCAAAGAGTTTGTATGTTTAGGTCAAGTCCCGAGTGCATCATTTTGCCTTACCAATATCAATGAAGAAAGGCACTTTCCAAACTTCCCTAATCATATGATGTGTACAAGTGGAAACAAGGAGCATTAGCATGATAAAGGAAGAATAAGAAAAGGAGATTGTCATAACTGTACACATGCTGTAAACTTTATAGTCCATTTTATATACGAGTACAAAATTGTGGTAGCTGGAGGAATAGAAGAATTAGGTAGTGTGTTAAGCGAGATCACCATTATCTTCTAGAATAGGAGTCTTAAATATAAAGTATGAAGTGCTGTGTGATATTAATCGTTGACCAAGTTTACTCTGAAAAGTTATGTAAAATGTGAAAATACACAATACAATTATAATACATCTTTGTCCAAGCCTTTGATCGTGGTGGTGCTAGTGTTGTTGATTATGTCATGGCTAACCAAGCCCCGATTTCCCTTATCAGAGATCTATATGTCTTTCCCCCATTCAGATTTGCCGACCAAGCCTACTTAGCCGTCACCTTACCTGACACCCCACTTCACCCTCATGCACCATAAAAAAAGAAAATGTGAAAATTCCTGAATCTAACACATCAGAAACTGCTACTGGTCGTATGCTAGTCATCTAACACAATGTCTGGTGTCAGTTAGTATATGTATTATGGACAGTGGACCTTCCATACATATGATGATATGACATCTAACAGGAAGGCGTTAAGTGGATTTCAGGAGCGGGAGGAAAGCATGCAAATGGAACTTGGTGATGATGCCACATGTGATATTATGTAGAAAATGCACGAAAATTATGCTCTGATTGAATGAACAAATCTGAATCTAACTTGTAACCCAAGACACATAATTTTCTCTACTCTTTTGCAAGCGGAATAGAACAGAATTAAAACACAGTCACTCAATAGCAAAAAAAACAATATTTTTCTAGGGAACCCAACTAGGAAAATCCTCTGCTTTTTTGAGAATTTTATGGATAGAAATTTTGAGCAATAGATCTCTTACAATACAATCCTCTTTCTATAGAAAACACTCGTCTTCCCTGCTTGTTTTAAGTTTGAAACCCTTGCAAGAAATCTGATCCTGGATTAAGCTCCTAGTTTCTAGCACATGAAGAGCTATTATTTAGGAAATACCTCCTAAATCCTAGTGCATTCCTCAAGAAAATTGCCCTCTACACAAGCTTCTCCTTAGCTCGTCTTTCTCTCACAGGATCTTCACACAAATCCATGTTCAATAATAATAATACAAATTGTGCCTTGGTCCTTATAAGCAATTTGGATTAGCTAATTCTGGCAAGTTCTATTTTTGGAACTCAAACTAGTGATTGATGAGTTAACTCACTCATGTAACTCATCCTGCCTCAATTTAGAACTTGAGACTCGCTTGCTTGTCCTTTCCCAAAGATAACTCGCACTAGAAGACACCAAACTGAGCCTTCCACTCCCATGCATAAGTCAAACTGCTTCATAACTCGTCCTAATTTTTAGGAACTCGAGCATGCTAAAGAAGAACTCGTTGTGGTCTCTTTGACTAAGGCCCAAGTCAAAGAAGACTTCATTCGCTACTTTTCAACATATTATAAATTCAGAAATTCATATTACGAAATTAAAATAAATTATAAAACTTGGATATATCATATTGCCCAATCATTGATGTCCATTGTCAAAATTGAACATACATGTGTGGAATGCTCTAAAGTCCTTGATGAAGTCCTAACATAAAGGGGGCATTTCCTAGGTGTCCCCATATCCCTGAAATGTTGAAAACATCTTGGCTATCTATATAGCAAGTTCCAAAGTCCTTGATGAAGTCCCAACATAAAGGGGACATTTCCTCGGTGTCCCCATGTCCTTGAAATGTTGAAACACATTAATGGGGTTTTTAAGGGGGGATGGGTCCTGTTGACCACTCAAAGTACATTTGAGTACCTGTCAAATACTCCATGATCCAAGTGCACTTTGATCATTCCAGCATTGTTAGAACAGTCAGAATTTCAGAACATCATCATCATCATTCAACAGATTGTCAGCATTTTGTATTCCAAATTTTGCAGCTATGGGGGATCAATGTTGCACGAAGCGGGAGCGAAGCGGAAGCGCGGAGCGCGGAAGCGTCATTTTCCAAAAATCTAGGAAGCGAAGCGTCCGCGGAAGCGTCTGCTATATATATATATTTTTATATTTTTTTGCATTTATACTCAAAACAAACATCCCAAATACCAAATTAATTGTAGAAGACATGAAAACATGCATATTTTTGCATAAATCAAGATAGATATGGCATCCATGATTCCATTGTAGTTACTAGTATGTACAACAATCATCTATATTCTAGCTATTACAAACATACATCAAATTTTTAAGCATATTATAAAACATAAAACATTTAAGCATATTATAAAACATAAAACATAGAGCATATTATGATTTATCTAGCAAGTGAGCAACTGTCAACATTTGTCATGTCCAAAATTCAAATAATAATGTTTACAAAATATGTCACTTGGTCACCGCCAAGCCAAAAAGGTTCAAAATTCAAATTCACAAGTCTACAAGTCTAATGAGTAATCTATGACAAAAAGAAGTAGATTGTGAATATATCTACTAATCTCTCCTCCTTCCACCACGAATAGAACGTGATGGCGGGCCTCCACGTGGTGGCAATGAAGAAGATGGTCCCTGTGTAAGTCGTGGCACTGGAACTGATGAAGAAGAACCCCCTGCTGTTGGTGTTGAACCATGGAACCTAGGAACCAAGGGACCAGATGGGGGTGGGGGTGGTGGCATATCAACACGGTCATCATCATCCTAGAATCGCTCAAAAAATTCATGCAAAAAAAAAAAAAACACTAGTTAACAAAAAAATTAAAAACATGAATTAGAGAAATGCTTTATAAGGGAAAATTGGAAAATTCATACCACAATGGACATACCTGGATAAGAGCATCCTCTAATTGCTCTAGTCGCAACACTCCATCCTCCAAATTGGGCTCCTCTGGATTCTTGTCCCAAATCAACAAGTCTTTATTAGACTTTGCATCTTCACAGTAATGGGACAACAATCGCAAGTTGTAATGAACATAAACCAAGCTCTCTGCCCGGTCTAAATTCAACCTGTTCCTTTTAACACTGTGGATGAAAGAATAAGAGCTCCAACACCTCTCTGTAGAAGAAGTGTTTACCACCTGTGATAGCACCCGCAATGCCAAACTCTGTAGAAGTGGAGTACCCCCTCCATGCATGTTCCACCACTCAAGAGCAGAAAAATGCTCTCGATCTTGAATTGCATGCATGCTCCCAAATGGACCAGTGTTGAGCGTATAGTTGCTCACCTGTCTTCGTACCAATGCAGCCTCCTCATCATCAGGGATTAATCTACTCAATGCAGCCATATATTTTTCGTGAACCTCTCTATCTTGGTGTGGTTTTTTCCTGCTTCCCCCCCCAGGTGCTGGTGTTGAAAGCCATGATGGATGATAGTATTTAGGTGTCAAAACATATGCTAATGCATGCAATGGAATATTTAGCATTTCCCATCGGTTTTGCACCTCTACACGAATATAATTGTACAAGGTGGTATCTCTAGGCTCAACAATGTCTTTAATCTGCCCCAACATGCTATCCATTTGCTCATACACCTCCCCAATTACTGGTCGATTTGAATCTGCAAACTTGATCATGTAATAAATTGGTTTGGTGAATTGCAAAACATATTTAACCTGTGACCAAAAGTAACTGTCAAGAACAGTGTCCTTGACTACATTAGCACCATCTGTGTCAGTGTTAATTTCATCCCATGTTTCAGCACACACCAGATTAGTTAAAGCTTGTCTCACCCTCACTAGCCGCCTAAAGGTGAGGTAATAACTAGCAAATCTTGTCTTTGCAATTTTAAGCAATTGCAACTTGGAGTAAGTGCCATAGAAGTAGTTTACCCTTGTATGCCCTGTGATGAATTTAATGAGCTGCTTCCCTTTCCTGTAAACCTCAGCAATCCACCCACAATCTTTGTGTTTCACAATATCATGCATCAAAAGGTTCAATGTGTGAACCAGGCACCCAGACCAAAAGATGTGTGGATGAGTACGCTCAATAATTTTTCCTGCTGCCTTACAATTTGCTGCATTATCTGTGATCACTTGAACAACATTATTCGGACCAACATCTTTGATTGATTTCAATAGGAGATCTGCAATGTTTTGTGCAGTTGCACTGATGGAGGAGGAGTCATGACATGCAATAAATACTGCACCACTAGAAGAAACACCAAGAACATTTATCAAATGTTGGTTTCTAATATTTGTCCACCCATCTGATACAATGGATACCCCAGAATCCACCCACTCATGTGTAAAACGTGTCAAAGCTCTTTGAACCTTAGCTTTTTCTCTTTCTAATAACACTGTTCTAGCTTTCTCATAGTTGGGGGCCTTGTATACTTTTGGGGCTTCATTGATGGCCTTTACCATGTCATGCCAATAGGGAGAGCGAAGCACATTGAATGGTACACCGCAAGCACAAAGAAAACGGACTATCTTTCCATCCACATCATCCCTCCCAGCAACATTAAGGAAATCCCCTATTGTTTTTCTACCTCCAGAGGTTGCAGAAGTACCATGAGGAGATGGGCAACTACCAAATTTAGAGGTTGCACTTGATTCAGAATGAGTTTTTTGTTTCTTGTTTTTTTGTTGTGCAACCATCTCTATTTGGATGTATTTTCTTCTTTGTTCAGTTGAAATGTTTGGGCAAATTTGTACCCCCACAGAACCCTTTTTTTCATCACTGTCCAACACCCCACAAAGATGCCTCCTCAGACGGGTATATGAACCCGTATATGGTTTTCCTCCATGACAACCATGAGGGCACACAAATTTGTAAGATCCACCACCCTTTCCCCCATCAAGTTTGGTCACATAGTTCCACAAGGGTGTTGATGTACCTTTCCCATCTTGTGTTTCAGTGTCCCCTTCAAGTTCATCCCCTTCCTCTTCAAACCCTTCCTCCTCATCATACATTGGGTCACTACTATTAGGACCAAGTTCATCCCCTTCCTCTTCCCCTCTATTCCTCACCCTTGCCATCATTAAAACCAAGAGTGGAATGATACATAGAAGCCAAAAGAACACCATCTTGGAATATGGATATAGGTGGTGGACAACCTGTAAATAAAGGAGCAAGTAGAAACAATGGGAAAGAGTAGGAGAGGGAGGAGAAAAATACAATTTTTTTTTCAAAAAAACAAGGGAGTTTGGGGTTTGAACTTACCTCTTTAGCTCTTGTAGATGAAGTCCTCCAAGCTCTTGCTCCAAGCTCCTCCTCCTTCTCCTAGCTCCTCCTTCTTCACTCCTCCAAGCTCTCCTCTCTTCTCCTCTCCTTTCCTCTCTTCTCTTCTCCTCTCCTCTCTTCTCTTCTCCAACTCTCATAAACTCAAAGTGAGAAAATGAGAAGAGAATGGGGGCTTTATTCTTTTCTAAACTCACCCTAAACTCACCCTAACCTCACCCTAACCCACCCCCTCAATGCAAACTCAAGTTAACTTTAAAAAAAATTAAAAAAAATTTAAGTTTAAAACCGACCCGCGCGGAAATTTCCGGAAGCGCTCCGAAGCGCTCGTGAAGCGTGCGCTTCCGGGCCCGAAGCGTGGCGCTTCTGGATGCCCGAAGCGCCCTCCGAAGCGCGGATCCGGGGCAACGCAACCCAATTTCCAGGAATCGTTTTAAAAATCCGGAATCACGCTTCATGAAAACTGGAATCGCGCTTCGGCTGGAGGTTCCGGAACGCTTCCGTACGGGACGCGATTCCGGCCTAGGATCCGGGGGGGGGGGGGGGCGATTCCTGCAACATTGTGGGGGATATTGTAAAAAATGATTCTAGTATGATAGAAAAATTAGTCATGTAACACATCTAGGTAGCTTAGGGTTTTGCTAGAGAGTTTTCACTCCAGGGTGTTTTTTTTCATTAGCTAATTATTTGTGTTTCTCAACATTGAATATTTAGTTAAGTTTTTCTCCCAAATATCCCCCAAAGCTAGAGTGAGGCTTGATGGTAAAGGCTTAATTGAGTCCTAGTGTATAGAGTCAATGTAAAATGCCATACTAGAATATGTCTAAAGTTTTGCAAAATTTGGATGAGTTTAAGTGTCAATTTTTAATTATTAAAGATTTCCCAGCGGTTGAGATTTTTAATAATTATTTGATGTAAAATGTGTTGTCTATAGAAGTTGTAGGGGGTATGAGTAATCAAAATTAAATCTCTACACCTCAATTTTCTATCTAGACACATTTTGAGGGTGGAAAAACACGTCTTTACCCCTCAAGAGTCCATTTTTCTTATTTTTGGCGAAAGATGGCAAATAATTGGCCAAAATTTAGTTAGAAAATAAAAATGAGAGAAAAATAAGAATTCTCTCCAAGTGAAAATGATAAAAAATGAGATGGAAATTCCCAAATATTAAAATTAAATTGAAAATTTACGAGAATTCCATTTACGAAGGAGAAAATGCCCAAGGAAAAATTCGATGGTCCAGAAAATAAGTCAATGACCCAACAAATTCAGATTTTTAGAGGAATAGTCCAAGTTTGTTATTTTGAAAGAGAGATTCTCAAGGAGAAAAATGAAGAAAAATATTTTAGTGGTCCAATCCACTTTGGGATCAAAGTTTTGGGTCAATTTGACATCTCTTTCAAGGCAAATGTATGCCCTCCTAGAGATTTGCGCAGCTCATCAAGGGATTTGAATTTTTTGGCCTGGATCTAGTTATTGCCTCCTTGGATCTAGCCAATTTCACTTGGAGAGGGGTCTCTATCTCATTTTCTATTTAAGGAGGCTCTAAGCTCCTCATTGATGATCATCTCATCTCATGAATTGTAATCGAGCTCTTGGCTTAAAGGAAGTTTTGTAGAATTTGTACAAGAAGTTTTGGATATTAAAGAAAGGACGTTGGGGGCAAATTTTTGTGGTGTTATTCTTTTGCGTCTATGGTAATATCTTTCAAAATTTGTTCTTAATGCTCTACTGGTGTTCATTAATTTTTGTTAGTCCACTTGCCTATATCTATTGAGGTATAGGTATCTTGCATTGATATTTGAATTAGAGAACCACTCTAGATCTAGAAGCGCAAGTGGGTTTTAGTTGGACCCCTTGTCTTCTTTTTCATTGTCTTATCTAATTCCTTGCAAGTCTAACAAGTTTACTTTGAGTGTGTAGATATCTACAATTTCTGAAGCATTCTTAAGCATTTAGTAAGTTTTTGGTTGGATGAACCAATTCTTAAGAGAATACAAGTGGAGGAACCCACATTGATTCTTCCAAAGGCTTTATCAAACAATTTATTTTGAAGGGAGTTTCCTTGCCATTGCTTGAAAGCATTCTATATTTCAAGATCTATTTCTCTTTTCTAATGAACTTTCACTGAATAATTCAACTATTTTAGAGCTTATATTTTGCTACCCAAGAGTGGGGTTGTACTCACACTCTTTGGGCTAGTAAATTTGTAAATTTTGTATATATTTTCTAGCTCTCGTATATATATTTATCTTGTATAGATCTTGTATATATTTGTTGGATCTCCTCCCTATCTTTTCTTTTGCAGATATGAAGAAGGGATCAAGGGTTTGGCTTGAAATTTTTTCATAAATTTTTATTTTAGGTGGAAGCTTGAGGATTAAAGAGACTATTACATTTTTGAAGCTAACACTTATTCGATTGATCAAACCCTCTCCTGTCTCCTATATGGCTAGGGTTTGAAAGAGATCGATTTTTTTTTTTCGAGTTTTCGTCTTCGCTCTTGAAGTAAAATCAATTTTTTTTTGGGCAATCCATCTTCGTTTTGATGCTCATCTCCCTTAGCCGCAAGCATAATGGGTTTCACCTTGCATATTGAGCGAAAACCCTTGAGGAGTTTGTGAAAAAAATAATTTTTTGAGGAGAAATTCAAGTCAATTTTTGAGGGAAGCATCATTGGAGGCATGGAGAATTCAGATATAAATTTTTTACAATATAATTTTTTTTTCTTGAGAGAGCTTGGAGTTTCTTCCCCTCGGTATACCTATCTCCTCATTTGGTAGGAGAACCTCTTTGCTAGTTGCATTAGCATTTCTGGGTCTAGTTCTAAATCTCTTGTCATCTTATTGTTCTAACCCGCTTCTTATGTTCATTGAGAAATTTCATTGGCTATTAGATCTAATTAGCATCTCCATTAAAATAGCTTTATTTTCTTGATCTCATTGTCATTTGCAATTGATCTAATTCGCTTTGCTTCATTGGGCATCTTTTTTCATTGGTCATTGGCATAAGATTAATCTCATATTGATATAATGACGTGTGTTCAAAGTACAAATTGCTAATTTGATGATAAAGTGGAATGGTATCTTGCTATTGATAAATCTTAAGATATTTCACTTTTGAAGCATCTCATTCTAATTGTGTCTCACGTGAAGGAATTAACTTCATATCTAATTTGCATTTTAGATCTAGTTTGCATATTTCTTTCTCTAAAATTTACCTCCAAGCATATGCTTGGTGGATAGACATTTAGGACAACCTTCTCTATCTGTCATTCAATTTTTTAAATTTGAGTTTGGAGCAAAGATTAAAACGTGTGATCTCGCAGTTCTCTTGTGGCCAAGCCCTTGTAGGAGTGGAGGCACACAGGTTGTACTAAAGTCCTAAGGGGGTATTGTTAATGAGGCCTTAGCCTTCTCACTTAGAACTTCTTGCAACAACCAAAGTCCTTACCAAGTTGAAGGAATTTAGGGGAAGTAAAACCTTCGATTAGGCATTAAATAAAATTTACCAAGAACACTTTTCTTCACACCCTCACCTATCACTTTGCATTTAATTGGTTATTGTACAATTTGGACTATGAGATAATCATTTACTTGCAAATTTTCATCTAACATCCTTGTACTTATGCTTGTTGTTTTTTAATGATTGTATCATATTAGAACATCTTTCTTTGAGTACAAGTTTTCTTCTCTTGCAAGTTCTATCTTGAAATCTTGTTGCTCATTCTCTAAATTGTTTATAATCAATTGTGGTTTTTGATCACTAATGCTTGTCTTGCAGTATTGCTATTCTTGTAAGATCATTTTTCAATTGCAAGTATCATAGTTTCTTATTGAGCATATTGTTTCTTGCAAGTTATCTCTAAAGGCACTGGTCTCTGATACTTTATCTTGTAGGATATCTTGTTGATTTCATTGAATCTATATTATTGATGTTTACATGCTCATAAACATTCATACTTGCTAATTAATCTCTAAATTCAAGTTATATTGAATGGTGATTGCCTTGCCTTTTATCTCCTAGGCCTTGTTATCCTTGACAAGTCTTCCTTTAATGTTGTCTTTAGGGACTACCCCCCATGGTTTAGCTAGGAGAGAACATAAATGGAGAGAGTTGGGAATAGGTGAAAACCCCTTCTTTGAGCGTTTTGCCTTTAAGGCCACACCTAGTGGGATTGAGGACTTTGCCAACGCTAATCTAGGTGTGCATCTTGGGTGACAACATTTTTTGGTGTTGTTGCCGGTGTTAGTGTCAGTTAGTTCTGCTTGTCACCAGTGATCAAATATGCTTTTACCAAGTTTTGTTAGGGGTCTCAAAGTCAAATTTTATCATGTCACTAGGTTTTCAGAATAAAATTTGGTCACTGGTTAGTGTGTCTAGGGTTATTTCCACTCTCTCAAGAATTTCACATGCTGGTCACTTTCATCACTCAGCTAAGTGTATCATCATTAAGAGACTATCATCATCATGTCAGTCATCACCATCATGATTTCATTCAGTTCAGTGTCTCCATTAGGTCATTAGGGTTTCAAGGTCACTAAAACTTTCAATTCATGCATAAAATCCAGCAAAGGAGGAGTGGTAATAAGCAAGTTTCTTCAATAAATTTTGATTTCAAATGTAATTTTATGTTTTTATATGTAATAAGTACTTCAAAGTCCCAAAAGGGCATTGCAGAAAGAAAGAGACCAAAACCTACTAAACAAGGATTTGAGTATTGAAGACAAAATTGCTATGGAAATCAATGAAGACATGGAATATTGGCTAGGCAAAGTCAATGGCCATCTAGAGAAGCTTCTTGACAAGGCTAACAGGGACAATCAGATGTTGAGGCACATGGCCCACCACTATCAAACAAGGAATCAGATTGCACAGATCAAAATTAAGAAATTGAAAGCAAGACTGAAAGAAGTCCAAAATAAGCAAAGGGAGTCGAGAAAAAGAGGTGAAAGAATGAAATTGGTGGCTAAAACATCCAAGGATGTTTAGCCTATCATCCGTAGCAACCAAGGAACAAATTTTGAAAATTTTGGAGCAATTTGATTTTTTTTTGAAATTTTGTAGGAAATGGCACATAGAAGCGTTGCGCAGAGGCATGACCCTTTTTCCCTGGACATCCAAATGAGATCTTTCCTACATGGATGAATGCATAATGATGAGTACATGCCAAATCTCAGCTTAGTTTTGCATGAAAGCTTCCTATTTTGATCAGAAACTCAAAAAACCTCACCTTTTTCATGCCTCTGCCACTAAATTTGGATTGGCGCGACGCTTCTGAGTAAGGTTGGAAAAATCAAGTTTTGGAGGCCTTCCCATGGGTATTTTTTGGAGCTTGATGGCTCATTGGAAAGTAGACACGTGGGGCTACTTGAACTAGCTTTCAGAATGCAGAATGGACTCCTAAAAGTCTGCCAAAATCAGCTCTCAACAGGTGTGACCCTTTTGTTGGCTGGTGCAACCCTTCTGGGCTTGTCGCAACCCTTCTGGAGACACCTTGGGAGAACGAGTTTTCGAAGGCCTTCCCATGGGTCATTTTAAAAAATTCAAGATGTTCTGGAAACTACACAAACAAGGCTAGTTTACCATTCTTTCAAATTTCAATTTTGACTTCAGGGGGCACCTAAAATGGCCTCAAACTTGGCACTATGCTTCTACAATTTTCTGAGATTTTAATTAAAAATTTCAATTGTAATTTTTCAAAGTTTCTAGTTTGACTTTTGTAAAAGCCAAAAGGTGAAAGTGGATGAATGTAAATGTAAATGGGTTACTATATGGGTAAATAGGTGTCTTTTCCTGCATTTAATGCTTTGGATAAATATCTTGTGATAATTAGATAAAAGAGGAAATGGTTGAGTAACCTCCCTAGTATGTAGCAGTGATAAGATAGGTGCATGTATTTGACTTTCTTTGCTGGCAATTCGACCTCCTAGGGAGGATTTCAACTTTAGAGCCTATATGAGGCCTATTGTAACCATTTCCAAGGGTTGGACAATTGAGGAGAGAACCATTGTAGCCTGTATTTGACATTTTTGGAAATCAAAGGACATAATTTGCAACTATTATTTAGGAATTCCTCTACAATAAGTTTGTCATGTTGTTTTTCCTTTGTTATTACTTTACATGAATGATATTTATCTTCTCTTTCCATTCATCAACTCTTCAATAGTTTTCCTTACAGTTTATAAATAGAATTCTTTTCACTAAGCTCTGTTTTGATGGAAAATTATTATATGTTATTTTCACTCTAGCTTAATGAATTCATGTTTCATGCTCATTAAGACCTTCATGCTTCTTCTCAATACCATACTACATCGACAAAACCTAAAATCCATCACAAAAGTGCTGCTACCTTGCTCCTTCATATCTTTGTTGTTGTAATCCTTTGACCCTTTGACCTAGCTACTTGGTTTTTCTCCCTTATCCAGCATCAAAAACCCTAAATTTTCCAAAACCTACCTGAGCCTAGCTATCTAGCCTAAAATCCTTTACATCTTAGTCATCTGCTGGCTGTGATTCCATAGAGAGAGCCCTCTCTGGTTTGGTAGGGCTAGCTACCAAACTAAAAGCTTGGTTTGTGGTTACCTCCGTCGATTCTTCTTAAGCTTGGGACATTGTGGAGGATAACAGCCGGGGATAAGTATTCTTGTTCTCGGAATACGACTAACTTTTTGTTCTTTCATTTTGGATTTTTAGAGTTAGATTCTTGTTCAAGTGGAAACTCCACTTGGGTCATTCTTTGCAAGAATTTCTTCTAGGAGGACTTCTTGCTAATCTTGGATAGGAGGCTATCTTTGGAATACATTTGCCCCTTGTATCCATCTGGTATCCATTTGGTATCTCTAGTATGAATGACTTGTTCACTCCTTGTAATTTCACTAACATTAATGGTTATCTGAATACTATTCCAGATGAAGCTATCTAAGAGTTGCCTTCTTTTCTAGGTAACAATGTCGTTAGTGCCAAAGCTCACCTTAGGAACTTCAACCTTTGTGTGAGTAAGTGGTGCCAGAATGCTAACCATGAGGACGTGAAAATGAAACTTTTCGTCCTCTCCTTGGATGAGGATGCTTTGTATTGGTTCACACTGCACATAGTTACCTGCTAACACTTTCAATTCGTCAAGATCAATTATTAATGCCTTTGATGAGTAATATTGAGATAAAAAAGAAGTTAAAGAAGCTGAGAGTAATCCCATCAAGGAATGGAAAATGATAAAGGCCATGGAAGCAAAATAGCACAATTAATAACAAATGATGCCAAGGAAATAAGCGCCATGTAGAATAGGTTGATCACAGGTACAGAAGTTCCAGCCTAGGCCAGATGATAGATGGCAGAGGAACAACAAGCCTTCAACACATCACAAACCTCCCAACTCATTGGGGACTACCAATATGGTGAAGCAAGTCCCGCCTTATTGTAAACCTTGTGATGAATTTAATTTGGAGGCCACTTATTCGATTGTGAAAAGCTTAATTGAAAGTGGTATGGCTAGAAAGAAAACTGACGAAAATCAAGTTATGACTATTGGGAGAAATCAAGAGATTGATCATACCCGTAATACTTGTGGGATTGATGCACCACCTTTGAAGAAGTCAATAAAGCTTGGGTATTTCAAGCCTTCCATCATAACATTTTCAAGATAAGGTTGAAGGGTTGACAAAAATTACGTCGTTGTCACAATTGCTACTAATTAAGAAGAAAAAGAAAAAGAATGTAAAAGATAAATCATTAGTGAAAAACAGGGTCAAGCCTCAACAAGGAAGAAATCGAAAAAGAAAAATGAAGAAGCTTGATAGATTTGATGGCCATATACAACTTAGCATTGGGATGAGTTAATGTCCCAAAATATTCAGGATTGGATAAGGCACATCGGAGAAACAACCCATGATGATGATATGCTAGTTCCTTCGTCATTTACAACAGTCATACATCTCTCACCATTCAACATTTCTCATTGATGAAGGTGGGCTACCACTCAACAGGTACTTTGATCATTTTGCAATCGAGTGCTCTTAATGTTTTGGGCATTTAGTATGCGTAAAGGGGTGATTTGGATGACTGGTCGATCTTGACTGTAAATTTGTTCTCTCACCTTACTGGTGGGGTTAATACTTAACCCTAGTCTAGTGGGACCTTGCCTAAGGCCTTAGGGTTATAGGAGGGGCACTACTCAGAAGACCTAGAATGAAATAGTGAAGACCATACTTAACAATTTCCATATCACATTATTATCCCTTGATACCATTTCCATTCTCTTGGTTCACTGTCATTGATACATTGGAATTTGGCACCTTCTTATCTATATCCTTGAGTAGGGCCGAAAAACATTGACCTGGAGGTTGATGCAACTGAAAGAATGAAAAAATATAATATGGCCACAATGAAAGAAAAAGAAAAATCAAAATGAAAAAGATGGACGGGACATAAGATAACACATTGGAAAAAACCTAGCATGAGCTCTACCCTTCTCATTAGCCATCACTGGGTTCTTGAGCACTTAATGCTCCATCTCATCAAAAGGAACCCTTACGTGTCCTAACCTTAATGAGCGATAAGCTACCTCAAATTAATGGGTAAAATAAACGCTATATCATAAAGAGCAAGTTTTGATCCTTGAGCTATGCACCAAAATACAAAGCATTATAAAAGGATGTAAAAGGTGCACCAAAGGGGTGGAAAAGGTAGACCGAACATGGTAATTCATGCATCCATGATTTCTCTCTCAATTACATCTATACACTTAGAATCTGGACCCCCACTAGAAGATCTCAGTTTGAAGTATTAATATGCCCTTAACGCTTAAGCATGGTCCTCTTAGATGCATTTATGATCTTAGTCTTTAACGAATGGTTGCATTTCACTTGACCTTGAGTTGGTTTTGCTAGGTGGTCTAGAGTAGCAGAGACCTTGAGGGCACCCTACTCCACATGATGCCCATGCCATACATTACATTCTAGAGAGCGTGATGTCTTAGCAAATGTAATGTTGCCTACTTTGGGCAGAGCGTTGGTCCTTTTGATAATTTGAGCAATTGATATACATCCCAGGGCACCCCCAAGAGCCAAAACGTTGGGATTCTCTTGCCTAGCATGGGGGATTCTTGATGCTGTACCAGTGGACCCAACATGCCCCTAGGATGGCCTTGACACTACTTGATGGGCATTCCATGATTCAATGCCTAGATGAGGATGGTCATCCTTAGGATGATTGAGGAGGGTGTTGAAAAGTGTAACTAGGTTCGGTTTGCATAATGACATGTAATTATGATTTTATGTAATGAGATGTAAAGAAGAAAAATAAAATTATTGTATTGCTTGTTTCATGGGTTTCATGAGCAAGAAGTTTTATTTTTGAGTCAAGGCTCCCATTGAGAGTCTTTAGAATTATTTGTCGTCTAGCTATAAAATGATAGAGTCATTGTCATGTAATGAAGTCATGTTACATTTTGTAACAGGTCAAACTTGTCTATGTAAAGTATCTTCCAAGACCTTGTCACTTATCCTCTTTAAGTCGGCCTACAACGATGGAATAAATTGCTAGAAGAAGTCAACCTAACTACTTGTGATTATGTCGGCCTAAAGGACATGTAATGAGGTGTATAAATAGCCACACTCTGTCTCAAATAGAAGCAATCAACTCGACAAGCATTCGATCAGGAAGAAGTGCGAAGGAGAGCCCAGTAGCTGAAGTGCGAAGAAGGGATAGCGAAGGAGGTTTCTTTTGGGTATAGCGAAGGAAGGTTTCTTCTGGGTACAGTGAAGGAAGGTTTCTTCTAGGAATAGGGAAGGAAGGATTCTTCTGGGTCAGCAAAGGAAGGGTTCTTCTGGGTTACTTGTTTTGGGTGCAACAAAAGAAGGATCGAAGGCATCAAGAGAAGATCGAAGAAGGACTTATTGCTGCATTAAGGTAACATTTGATTGGGTATAGAATCTCGCATAAGGAAGCCAAAGAGAAGCAGTATAAGTCTCTCAAGGAGACTAGGGTTTTTGATGTAGGGCAAACCTAAGAGACTGAGATTCTCTGGGTAACTGAGATAGAGATTAGACTAGAGACCGAGATTCTCTAGGTGAAGTCAAGAAGAAGCAATGTGAAGACTAGAGGTCGAGATTCTCTAGGATAAGCCAAGCAGAAGTAGTCTGAAGGATAGAGACTGAGTTTCTCTAGAAGAAGTCGAGGAGAGCACTTCGAGATCAAGAAGAAAGTCGAGAAAGGGAAGAGGCAGAGCATCAGGGTTAGTGACAAGGTTCTTGGGAGGATACTAGAGTTAAGGGTCTTTGTCATGGTCTTGGTACTCATCAATTGAAGATCTAGAAGAGGATTTTTGATCGGGTTTTCCTCTCAAGAGGTGAGAGGCTTTGGTCGTGGTTGACAAAATTGTGTTCTTAGGTTGTGTTCGTTATGTTATTACTGTGTCACTTGTCTTTTATTGTGCATATTGGTAATTGTTTTGATGAAAAGAACGCAATAATAACATAATGAAGAAAAGACTATAAGCTAAGAAGTAGAAGTATTCACAAGCAATTATCAAGCAGAGAAATATTTTAACTATTCATGCCCTAGATTTCTCAACATGGTATCAGAGCGAAGGTGCTAAAATCAAGGAGGGGTACTCAATCAAGAAGACATCAAGCCTTGAGGAAGGATCGTAGCAAATCCAGAGGCTATCAAGGGCAAGATCTTTAAAACCCTAGATCGAAGAAATCTACACCAACAATAGTCTTGAAACCAATTTCAAGAAGGAAGACTAGAACATTCAAGAAGAATCGTGAATCAAGCTCTCGCTTATCAATCTCTCAAGAAGCAAATCCTCTGTCAACATCAAGATTAAGGAGGAAGTGAACAACAATCGTTCAAGTAAGTCTGTGACTATATCTGATATTTTCAAAATGTCTTTTTGCAAAGAAAACAATAAATTGGTTGGGGTTGCAAAGTACCTTGCATGGAAGAAAAGGACAGACCTAAATCTTATTGAGAATGAGGTCATGCCACATGGATCACATCAAGGGTCGATAACTCAACCTCCAAAGGAAGATACTAAAGCACGTGCTAGATTCATGAAGGGAGAAGTGAGAGCCCAAAGGATTCTTATAGAATCTATAAAAGACTCTAATCCCATATGTATCAAAGTGGACACTGCAAAAGCTATATGTGACAAATTGGTAGAGTTGTTTTCCATAAGTATTGCAGGAGAAGTAATCTCATTAAGGCAAGAACTCTACAAACTGAAATTGTCCAAGGAAGAAGGAATAACCTCATACTTCATGAGGATATCAGAAATGTGAGCTCAACTACAAGAGCTAGGAGAAGTCATGTCTGATAGAGAGACGATCATAATGGTACTGAATGCACTACCGGAAGAATGGGGTAACTTCACTTCATGTCTATATGGGAAGAAAGAGACTACTCCATTTCAAGATCTATGGTCAGTCTGGCAAGATCGAAGAAACCAGACTGAAGGCAAAAGTTGATGTAGGATCAAATGAGCGGAATCAAGCATATGCTGCTATGACAAGAAGAAAAGAGAAATTTGGAAAGTTTGGTCCTCCAAAGAAAAAGAACATGACTAAGGTAAGATGTTATGGTTGTCAAGAACTTGGGCACTATAGAAGAGATTGTCCTAAATGTAGTAAGGACAAGAGGGATAACGAAGAAGCCCATATCACAGAAGAAGTGGAGGAAGCTGAAGAGAAGAAGTCCAAGAAAAGAAGTAAGAGATCTCTACTATATTTGAGATAATCTTCCTCACAAAAGGTCTTGACATAACTTCTAAATCTTATGTTATAGGATATGGCTATAAAAAATAATAAGATGCATCGTGGCATCATGGAAGCATTAGAAACAAGGGCTCGTGACATCACCATAGGAAACATGAAGGATGTCTAGAACAATATCCATGGCAGTCAAATATGAAGGATATATCTCTTGGGAACCTCATTGCAAACTTAAGAAAAGGAAGAAGTCATTCAGGACAAGGCTCATTATACATCAAGTCAAAAAGAAAACATCTGTCAGATAGGGATATGCAAGATCCTTAAGATTCTGTGATGGAATCCTCATCAAAGGGTTCACCTATCTAAAGAGGAAGCAAGTGTTTCATCAAGAACTCCAACTTGTGGAGTTCATGGCATGATGGTATGATGACATGAGAGATGGAGCATATCAAGGGGCCGAAGATCTTTTCAATGAAGGAAGCTGCTAAAAGAAGCCTAGATGACCTAAAGGAAAGATGAGGTATGTATGCTTACTTAGGTTATTATGAAATTCATGTCATATGGTTGTAGACAATATGGATCACTATTTCCATCTTGGTAAATATGATCAACAGAAGAAGGGATCTCCTCCTCCGAAAGATTGCAGAAAGGCAGAAGTCACACTAGATGAAATCAACATAATATGTTTTCATATGAATCATGAGGAAGCTGACTACAATTGAGGAACTTTGATTGGAAACTCCTGGGAATGAAGTGTGTAGAAAGAAAGGAAGAGATCGTAAAATGTGCAACAAAGGTAGAAGGCATTCAACATTCGAGACAAAGAAGAATTGACTCGAATATCTCCCAGAAAGATATGAAGACTTTGATAGGAGTCGGAAAAAGATGGAGACCCTTGACAATGGATATCTTTGGGAGATGTGTCAACATCTATGCAGGATGCTGATACCTACAGGAAGATGTCATGATGAAAGGCCATCACAAAGATAATTCTTGATTTAAGTGTTCATTTCATATTTTTCAACTAATATCTAGATGAGATTATGCAGGACTGCCAAAGGGAAGGTCTGTGTATGACTTCCAAGAGGACCATATAAAAGGATGTAAGATCCCTCCAAGAAATATGGCATGAAGAAAGGAACATGACATGAAGCAAAGGCAGATAAAAATTGATGGATCACTTTCTGATGAAAGGAATGAGGACATGACTGACTCATGAATGAAAGTGATGGATGGTCTGTGCCCTATGAAGAAGTCCCAAAAGATGAAGACTCCATGACAAAATAAATTTATGACATCGAAGAAGAAAGGAGTTCTTCAAGCAGCTGGTTGACCCAACATCTCTACCTGAGAAGTTGCTGCAGGTCCCTAGTTAAGAGGGAGCTGGAAAAGAAGTTTATTACTTGGAAGAAACTTGAAATTCCTAAGCCAAGATGGAGCTTAGGTACATTCCTTTTGTAGGAACGAGTACATTCATTTATTGGAATATGTCCTCCCCAATTGAGGGGGAGAGATAGACACATCATTCTGGTCTTCACTGGGAAGACAAAATGAGAGGATTGGGTACTCATTTGGCATTCGATAATCTTTGAGGAAGAGATAGGGCATCCAATAGAAGAGTAGTCATGGAGGACCTATATTCTTTGAGGGTTGGGGAGTCCAAGACAAGAATAGTCCACATGGAACACACCCTTAGTATCCGCATAGGGTATGTTATGGGAGAGACAATGATGAGTATGTCTATAAATCATTGGTCTCGCTAACATTGAGCTCAGATCTTGTGGAGAGATGGAGCTGTTAGTCAAGGTCTTGCTATGTAACAATGCTGGTTGATATGATGCTATACAAATGAGTTGCCAATCCGAATTCTTGTTATGAGAAATTCTTCAGATTGAGAATGTCCAAGTAGCGTTATGAATACCTCCCTAGTTAAGAGGGAGTGTTGAAAAGTGTGACTAGGTTTGGTCTTCATAATGACATGTAATTATGATTTTATGTAATGAGATGTAAAGAAGAAAAATAAAATTATTGTATTGCTTGCTTCATGGGTTTCATGAGCAAGAAGTTTTATTTTTGAGTCAAGACTCCCATTGAGTGTCTTTAGGAATTATTTGTCATTTAGTTATAAAATGATAGAGTCATTGTCATGTAATGAAGTCATGTTACACTTTGTAAAAGGTCAAACTTGTCTATGTAAAGTATCCTCCAAGACCTTGTCACTTATCCTCTTTAAGTCGGCCTACAATGATGGAAGAACTTGCTAGAAGCAATCGGCCTAACTACTTGTGATCATGTCGGCCTAAAGGACATGTAATGAGGTGTATAAATAGCCACACTCGACCTCACTTAGAAGCTTAGAACTCGACAAGCATTCGATCAATAAGAAGTGCGAAGGAGAGCCTAGCAGCAAAAGTGCGAAGAAGGGATAACGAAGGGGGTTTCTTCTCGGTACAACGAAGGAAGGTTTCTTTTGGGGATAGTGAAGGAAGGATTCTTCTAAGGTCAACGAAGGAAGGGTTCTTTTGGGTTACTTGTTTTGGGTGCAACAGAAGAAGGACCAAAGGCATCAAGAGAAGATCGAAGAAGGACTTATTGCTGCATTAAGGTAACGTTTGATTGGGTATAGAATTTCACAGAAGTAAGCCAAAGAGAAGCAATATAGGTCACTCTTAAGGAGACTAGGGTTTTTGATCTAGGGCAAACCTAAGAGGCTGAGATTCTCTGGGTAATCGAGATAGAGATTAGATTAGAGATTGAGGTTCTCTAGGAGAAGTCGAGAAGAGGCAATGTGAAGACTAGAGACCAAGATTCTCTAGGAGAAGCCAAGGAGAAGTAGTGTGAAGGATAAAGATCGAGTTTTTCTAGAAGAAGCCGAGGAGAGTAGTTCGAGATCAAGAAGAAATTCGAGAAACAGAAAAGGCAGAGCATCAAGGTTCTTGGGAGGATACTAGAGTCAAGGGTCTTGGTACTCATTAATTGAAGATCTAGAAGAATAATTTTGATCGGGTTTTCCTCTCAAGAGGTGAAAGGTTCTGGCCTTGGCTGACAAGCCTATATACTGTGTCACTTGTCTTTTATTGTGCATATTGTTAATTGTCTTGATGAAAATAACACAATAGTAACATAATGAAGAAAAGACTATAAGCTAAGAAATAAAAGTATATCACAAGCAATTATCAAGCAACGAAATCTTTTCTCTATTCATGCCCTAGATTTCTCAACAGAGGGCTTGTTGCACTTGATGGAGCCCTAACACTAGAGAGAGGAGACACCATGTTGCTTGACATCCATGATGATGATGTGTGGCACTCATAGCTAGATTTTGGACCCTTGTAGTTGCTTTGATTGCTTGATTTGGGGATTTTAGTCAAATGGATGATGATGATGATGCTTCGAGACATTTTCAGACTTGTCTTTGCCTTGATGGAGCATTTAACATTACCATGAAATGACTCAGGATGTTTGAGAGTGGTTCAGGCCTCATTGGATTTCGTATGGAGAAAGTAGAATTTTAGATTTCATTGAAAATGCAACAGACTTATTAGTTTTTTAGGATTTCAGGATTGGTAGATTGTAATGTTTCCAGGTGACACCACCTGCCCAGGTTACCCCTGCCACCAGTAGAGGACGTGGTCTACCTCCTATAGCTCCTACTTCTAGTTCTTCAGCTTCTAGAGCATAGCAAACTCCACTGCCAACTCCACCAGCACCAACATCTACATCTAGAGGGAAAGGGAAAGCTGTGGCATTTTCTCGCAAGAGGGGCAGAGGAAATCAATAGGATTATACTTTAGTTATTTTGTTATGTGCTTGTAAGTTGTACATGAACAATGAACTTTGAATATTCAAAAATCAAGACCAAGCATATCACATTCTAATTTCTAAATAGTAAATTTTTATTCTATTTTTTTTTTTAAAGTGAACTATGAACTTTGAGAAGTAATTATATTTTAATTTGATTAGATAAGTTGCAACTTGCAATTTAATATGGATAAAAAACTATATTTCGGTATATATATATATATATATATATATATATATATATATATATATATATATATATATATATATATATAAAACGTGTCTTGTTTCCACGTCGATGCGTTTCGTATTGAATACTCGTATTTATGTGTCCTTCGTGTCTCGTGTCCTCGTGTCATGTGACTTAGCTTAGACAATATTGATGTATTGTCTCCGTGGAGGGTGGAGTCTAAGGAGCCCCTCTTGGAGGAGTCACCTTCATGGTTAGAGCCAGTGGCAGATGATCCATTAGAGCAGGGGCAACAAGAGGAGGACTCGGAGTAAGAGGAGCAACAACACTTAGAGGAGGAGTAGGAGGAGGAGGAGGACACTGCGGGAGCATCAGCATCAACACCATCTGCTATAGATATAGGAGAGCATAGCTCCATACCTAACACTCATTATTTGACATTAAGTGCAGAGGCAGGGTCAGGGCCTCCTACTACTAGGGGCAGGCCTGGCAAACAGCCCATCATGTTTTCCCGTAAAAGGAGGAGAGGGCAGTGATTTCAGATAGATAATTGCTAGTTTTATTTGTTATGCTACATATAACTCATGATGATGAGATACTTTTATATATCTGATGTTATTTTGTATTGGTTCTCCACATTCGAGTCCTTGAATGGACAATTATTAGGAATCAGCAGGATTTGGTATCGCCTTTGATGTATCATTTCTATTTGACATCATATATATTAGTTATTTCTTCATATTTATGTGCCAATGTGTTTATTTCATGTTGTTGTTGCTCTATATGTTTAAAAATCTGAAAAAAAATGAATGTATTATGCATTTTTTATGCTTGCCGATATTTTCGCCGATATTGCTGATAAGATATTTTCTGGACCCTCGCTGATATTTTCCCGATACCGATATTATCAACACTGGTTAGAATAAGCATACCACGCCCTAGGAGCCTGTTTGAGACCATACAACTCCTTAAATATACAAACATACATATATATATATATATATATATATATATATATATATATATATATATATATATATATATATATTTTAATAATTTAAGTGAGGACAAATCCTTCAGGTTGTTCTATATATACTTCTTCTTCTAATTCGCCATTTAGAAAAGCTGATTTTATGTCCATTTGATAAACTTTGATTTTTCTTGAACATGCCTAAGCCAAGAACATCTTGATAGCTTCCATTCTGGCAACAACCACAAATGTCTCTTCGAAATCAATTCCTTCAACCTGTGCATATCCTTTGCAAACCAACCTTGCCTTGTTCCTGGTAACTTGTCCATCCTCATTTAGTTTGTTCCTGAAAACCCATTTTGTTCCAATAACATTTTTATCTTTTGGTCGTGGAACCAATTCCCAAGTGTCATTTTTCTCAATTTGATCCAATTTTTCATTCATCACAGCTACCCAATGTTCATCTTGACTGGCTTCTTCAAAATTGTTTGGCTGAAATGTAGCTAAAAGAGCAAGATGAGCTTGTTGTGGTACACAACCCTGGCAGTTTCTTCTAGTTCCTATACCTTCATTGAGATCCCCAATGATTTGATTTGAAGGATGATTTTTTTGATACCATTCTTTAGGGGCCTTCGAGGGTGCTTGTTGTTCAACTCGCTGTTCATCCCTTATCTTTTCCTGGTTGGTAGTTGTTTTCTTATTCAATTGTGCTTGCTCTGGGACGTCTTCAATTGTGCTTGCTCTGGGACGTTTTGACTCGTGTATCTCTGATTTGCTTGAAGAGGAGCTTTCCTCATTAACATTTGAGCCATAGCCTTCATTAAATATTACATTGATGCTTTCAACTATTCGTTTAAGTCTCTGATTGTAACATTTATAGGCTTTTCTTTTGCGTGAATAACCAACAAAGATACCTTCATCTACTCGAGAGCACATTTTTTGTTTTTTGTTATTCTCTTTTAATGTAGCAAGTGCTTCCAAATACCCTAAAATATTTGACAATTGTTGGTCTTCCTTTCCAAAGTTCATATGGAGTCATATCACAATTCTAAGCAAACTTCTGTTCAAAATAAATAAGGCTGTATCAATTGCTTGAACACAAAATTTGTCATCTAATTTTGAATCATTTAGCATTGTTCTGTCGATTTCTTGTATAGTTCTATTCTTCTTGTCAACAACTCCATTTTATTGCGGAGTTATGGCCATTGAGAAGTGCCTTTTTATTCCATTTTTGTCACAAAATTGCTGAAATGCTTTGGAGGTACATTCGCCACCGTTATCAGATCTCAAGCATTTAATCTTTAAATCAATTTCATTTTCTACCATTTCCTTGTAGACCTTGAAACATTCGAATGCCTCAAACTTTATCTTCAAGAAACTAACAACCATCATCTTGATATAATCACCAACCATTAGCATAAAATGTAATTCACTATTCAATCCTTTAGTCCACCTCATGGATCATTACATGGCTATGGGGGCCCATAATATTCAGTAGTAGGATGGATCAACGTCAAAGGTGCATTCAGAATTCCAGAGTGACAATTGCAAACTAGTTGCAGTCAGATGCTGGGGAGCACAGTGTAGAGTTAGCAATAGTGCAGATTCTTCAGAGACAATGCAAAGGCTAGTAGCAGTCAGGACTCGGGAGACAAATGCATCATATTGAACACAGTTGATTTAGTATTTTGGATGCTTTTCAGTTGCAGATGTTGTGTTTGTAGCGACAATAAAGTTGCAGTGCAGATGTAGTGTTGACAACAATACAAAAGGGTCAACAACAACACAAATGCAACATCAGAGTTGCGTAATGGTTGGTGGGCAGTGGCAGACAGTCATAGAAGCCAAACATCAACAACGTGACAGGAGACGATACAGAGACATAGTGTTGTGACATGATGTGAAACACTAGAACACATGCCTTGCTAAAAGGGAGAGTTAGTTTTTTGTAGCATGGAATGTGTTCTAGCCATGAAATTTGGTGGAGAGGGTAGAATGCATGAGATCTCCAACACCAATAAATTGTTTCTGGAAATTCCACCTAGAAGTGACTTAATTAGATTATTAATCAATTTTTTAATGTTTCCCAAGTCTAAACTTAGGAAAACTAGTTAATTAATCAGGTTATTTAAGTCAAGGTGAGAATCATCTAGAAACTCACACGGATCGATTCCAAGATGATCCTAGCCATCGATTAAGTTTTAATCTTGGTCGTTGGTGCTCCAACAATGGATTATAAGAGGAAGTCGATGGGCACTTCGAGAACACACTTGAGATCCCTAGGAATTCAATTTCCTTGGCAGACCGATTTCCAGATTAGCAGCAGTCAGCTGTTGGAGAGCCAAAGATCGAAGCAGTGAGTGAGGGGCAGGGACAGTGATTCAGAGGAAGTTTTCCACATCCGGAGAGGCAACAACAAGAGGGCCGAGCTATTCCCAGTGAGGCAAAGCAGAGGACTGCGCAATTTTTTCAGATTGGCAATCTGATTTAGTTGAGGAGAATTTGTTCTCAGTTCCAGAGGCTAGGCAAAGGTTCCAATGTGCCAAAGAGACGATTTCCTCAGGAGAAGCAGGCATAACGACTTCATCAGAGACTGGTTGGAGGCTTGACATCACAGAGACTGCGCAAAGCAGCGCAGAGGGTCTAGAAGTCCGAGTTTTCTGAAGGCAGGTTGTGCGAGGATTGCTTGTGGAGGAAGGGTAATGCCCTTCAATAATTTTGCCCAAATTTTCTTGCTGTTTGGATTTCCAGTTGGGCATCCATAGATTGTACTAAGATTTTCATTGCTGCATAGTAATAAAACCCTCACTATTGCACTTGTTTTCCTACATTGGGTTTTTCTGGGGACATTTGTCCAAAAATAACGATGTCATTTTTATCGTGTATGTGCTAGTATTTTCTCAGTTTCCAGTGTTATTCATTTTTGCAGTTTTATTTGTGAAGTTTGCAGTAGTGAATTATTCATTGTTTGTGGGAGAAAATAAACTTGTAACTAATTTACCATTAGAAGAATAATTTCCATTCGCTGTAATAAAATTTCGTAGTGAAATTTTCTGAGCTGTAGAATAATTTCGTAGCGCTGAAATTTTCATAGGAGCACATCAGATTGCAGTTCCTATTTATGCTTTTGGAGGACCAAAAGATTCTCAGGGGAGAGGAATGATCCAGGGGGATCTCCACATGAGAAATCCTTATCTTACACACCATGGGATAGATCACTAAAGTAAAATGATTAATGCTTCAAATGGGATGACAAACTCATGTAGAAGTGAGCTTGAGAATCTCATGTATTGTTCATTTAATTTGTAAAAAGGAAAATTAGTTGTGTGTGAGAAAATATCACAACTATTTTTCCTATTCTCAATGAGAAGTTGAGAGTCTCATGGGCGGTCTAAGATTTTGTCTTAGTTTGGGCATTGAATTGTTATGAGATCCTATTATTATGGAACTTGTTTTTCCTTAAAAATCATGAGATCCTATTATTGTGGATCTAGGGAGTTATGTCTCTTTGTTTGGAGAAACTATTTAAACTTCCTTATGTAAGCCTTTTGGGAGAGCTTTTGGAGAAGCTTGGAGCTTGCATTGAGAGGAAATGTAGCCCTTCTAGTGCTGAAGAAATGTCACTTATGTGAGTGCCTCAAGTCCTTTGTATAGGAGAAGGTAGCCCCTTATGGAGCATGATCCACATATGGTGAGAAGATTTCAGCCCATTTTGTAAGAAGAAGAATGCCTCAGAATTAATAAAAGTGATTCGTACTTTAAAATGAATCTGGAGACATAGCCTCTTCCCCTGGGTGAGTTATCAAGCCTCTTTTTATGTTTGTTTATTTGTTATTTGCTTCTTTCAACATGCTAATGTATTGGTTAAGCATTATCTAAAGAATATGTTTGTTCATGTTCTCATGCAATTAAGTCTCAGTGAATGGTCTTCAAATGAAGATTTTTGTTTAAGTACCCACAAAATATTTCAGATCATAAAGTGGTAGCTAGGGTTAGCAAGTGAAAACCTAGGCTTTGATATTTCCATGATCAAAATCCCTAAGACTATCACCCAAGTAGGGCTTGGACGTTGAGCTGATTTGAAGTCATTTCACCTTGCTTGGCTTTAAAACATCAAAATCTAGCAATTCACATAGTTGAAAGTGCTTCCCGAGGGCTGACATCATCAACCCTAGGCAATTCTAGGGCTTGGAAAACACTAATTCTGCATTAAGTCTTCAACCTAGTATCATTTGAAGGTTTTTTTTTCTTTTTGTTGATTATGCCTTTCAATCAAACCTTTTCTTTCCTCATGTATGCCTAACTGTGCTAGTGTGAGCCATATTTTGAGAACCCTAGGCTACAAGTTTTACCTTATAAGCCTTTTCATAGGTATTCTATTTGTCATCACAAATAATTGAGCCTTGTTCCTAGTCTGAGTAGCTTGATTAAGCCTATCAAAGTGTCAGCTTGATCCCTTTGACCTAGAATACCATTTCGGTCAGAGTTTGGTCAGAGTTATGTCTGACCCTTGGCTGATTCTGACTCTTGATTGGTAAACTGAAAAAATATAAGTTCCTCTGTAGTTAATAACGAGATGATAGACCATAAGGAAATGACGTGACAATGTGTCCACCATCAACTTGTAGGTTTGACAACTTACTGCTAGTCAAACTTATATTGTCACTTCTAGCTCTTTTGACTTGTCTCCATATATTTGGTCTAGGTGTATTTGTTAAAAAACATTTGATATCTGGATTTTCATATTGTTGATATAACTTCTAGCTCCCATTCAGTAACCATTTAGTTATAGGAAATGGTGATTATATATTTTAGTATCCATATGTTAATTTATGAACTATTCTGCCTATTCTTCCTTTGTTTTGCATTTTCTCATTATTTAATTCTAGTTTTGGCCAGTGACTTTAAGCATGTTTGTAGTCCCAAAAGAGATGACATATGTTCTATTCTTGCAAAGATTAGACCTTCTCAAGCTTTCTCTTTTAATGGCCTTTTGTTGTCATTTGAAAGGGCCTTTCAGTGGGATAGAATCAACATTAAGATGTTAACCTTGGAATGTGGCTACTTTTTACAAAAAATATTCCGTTCATTATATTTGCTCATTCGTTTGATATTTTAACATATTTTCCTGATTTGTTTTAGAGATTTTAGATGTATACTTCTATGCAACAATATAGTTTGGATTGTATTAAGTTGTATCTGATGTTGGTTTCAGTCGGAGCTTTGGATATTTTTGTTTTGTAATAGTGACACACCTGCCAAATCCTATGTTTCCTGTCTTCCTTATTGCCAATTGGAAATGTAATTGCATCCTTGTACACAGCTTTTCTGCGTGCTGGAATTCCTCAGCCTAAGCTGCTTTTCTTCCTTTAAAAGTAGTTTACTGTTTTCCTCATTAACAAAAACATTGGCAAACCTGAAGCCATTTATGACATTAATATTGATAGATCAGTAATTCTTAAACCTATTTTTTGTAAAAATGATCTATTTTACCAGGTCAATCTTTCTCTTTTCTCACATTCCTTGCCAGATTAATTCAGACAATATTTTTTTTCCCGTTTATCACTGCATCGGTCAGCATTGCAAATCCAGATATAAATAAGAGAGCAGTGAGGATAATTTTAGTGAGAACTACCCTTCCTGCTAAAGAAAGGAGAGGTAGCTTCGATGAGAATGGTCCCCTGCTAAAGAAAGCTATTATATTATTCTATTGGTAGTTTTTCTTCTTTGTGTTCTCCATGATATATTCATAGTTTGCTTTAGACTTCATTTGAAATTTCCATCTACTGAAGAATGGCTTATTGTTGTTTCTCCTGCTTCCAGTCTATGTAAGCTTGCTTTGGACTCCATTTGAAATTTCTATCTACTTGAAGAATTACTTTATTTTTGTTTCTCCTTCTTTCATACTGTAGCAGGTTTTATTCAGTCAAACGACAGTAAGAAGTAACTGAATCAATTGTATTACTTAAGCAATGGTGATGTATACATATGTGTGTGTGTGTATATTGAGTTATGATAGGTTTTCCCACTGTTTAAAAAATATATATATTGGGGAAATGCATGAATACCATTGGTCAGATAGAGCAATGACTTGCTGCAGTATACTTCATGATTTCCCGTTTGAACACTTCTATGGAGCTTTTGAGATATTTGTCTTCATAAATGCTCCCGCATCCTTTTCAAGAAAGATTACAATTGAATTAATGTTATATATCACAGAAGAAAGATTACAATTGAAATACTTGTGTGATTCATAATATTTCAACTGTAATCTTCTTGTGTGATATATTATTTCAATTGTAGTCTTTCTTGAAAAGGATGTGGTACGGCTTGTGAAGTAAAGTATTTTAGTTGAAATAATATTATATATCACAAGCCTTTTTGTTGTACTACTACCCCCTTTATGTTTTGCTATTAGTGTATTTAATGCTGATAGAAAACTTTAGTATGATACAGTTGGCCTGATATCAATTCTTGGTTGACACCTCAATTTTGTTTTTGTTTTGTTTTACAGCTGTACATCCATGAGGAGAAATTCAATCAGCCAATATTTTTCTGCAACAATATCTCAGGGAAAGTAGACCCTGTAAGTGGCCACCGATTGCTGGAATTTTTCTTCATTAATAAAATCCATATATTGTTTTAGCATCATATGTTGAAAGAAACAAAATGTTCATGTATTATCTGTAAATTATATTCTTTTTCTAAGCAATCACCTAAAACGTATGCAACATCCCTTGAATATTATTTTCTTTTCCAATGTGCTTGTGTTTGTGGGAATAGTGCTGTTTTATTATTTTAAACATACTATATGAAGTGGAGTTAAATTTTTCTTCATGCAAAAACATAATATAAAAATATTTCCTATTGCAGTACTTTCTACCACAAAGTTTTCTTTCACAGGGTTTTTTTTCTCTGGTAGACAGTTTCACTAATTTCCAATATTCATACGCATGAGATGTACCATTTCTTTAGGGCCCTTGTGACCATGATGACTTTTGAGAAATCACGCTCTGTTTTAACAAATATTTTAAAACTCGGTGCTTGTGTTTGTGGGAATAGTGCTGTTTTATTATTTTTAACATACTATATCAAGTGCAGTTAAATTTTTCTTCCTGCAAAAACATAATATAAAAATATTTCATATTGCAGTACTTTCTACCACAAAGTTTTCTTTCACAGGTTTTTTTTTTTTTCTCTGGTAGACAGTTTCACTAATTTCCAATATTCATATGCATGAGATGTACCATTTCTTTAGGACCTTTGTGACCATAATGACTTTTTAGAAATCACACTCTGTTTTAACAAATATTTTAAAACTCAGACTTGACTTAGAATCGGTTGAGGGTCAACATGGACTTGGAGTTGGACTTGGTCATGACTTGGGACCAATCTGATTTTAATGACTCTGTTTACTAAAATTTATGTAAAATATTTAAGTTTCAAGGAAAAAAGTATATTTTAAAGATTCCAAACCATTAGAGATAATATGCAGAATCTGCTCATGTGTGTACCATGTATTGGTGAACATATCAAAATATCAAAATTGCACCAAGTGCATTGCATATCAACAACAAAATACATAATCAATGAGGCTCTAAATGGCCTCTAGAGTTCAAAAAACATGCTACAAGCTGCTGACCTACTATATAATACATAGTGCAGAACATTGAACAGCATGATTAATCATCAAACTCATAAACACTGCTAGAAATGAGATCCTCAGCATGGGCTACAAAATCATTCTCTAGCTCAGAGTTTGCAGACTCCTTGGACTTGTTAGGGACATCTGCAACTGCAGTAGCAGTATGAGCAGAAGCATGAGCTACATTGCATTGTTTTTTTTTGGAAATTGACTTTTCTATGAACAGTGTGTCGCAATTGGGTCCCTGATCAACTCAGCCGAGTAGGTGCAGACTTGAAACTGGCCGAGTTGTAGCTTGACTTGGTTGGTTTGGTACCAAACCGGTCCATTGAACTTAGCAGAGGGCTGAGTTGACTTGGTCAGGGGTCAACTTGATCGAGTCTCTGGACAGACTGATTTTTAAATACAGTGATTTTATAATGCCTTGACAATCATCATGGACAGGAGAAGACGAAATAAATGAAATGTGTAGGCGTGTCAAAGTGAGAATAAGAGATTGAAAAGAACAGTCTGAATTAAATGAGAACAGCCATTAAAAACTTCTGATTTGGCATAATTTGAGCAAGAAAAAGGACTTTGGTATCTGACAATGAAACATGAAGATATAACCCTAACACAAGGCAAGTATAAGCTACACATGAATCCTTAAAGATTGGATATTTTGAGTAATTATTGTCTTGGGCACACATTTGTCCCAAATTTGATATCTTGTCCACTCGTAATGAACGAATTTTCCCTTTAGATTCATGGGATCAATAGCTTGAGTTTAAAAAATCAAGATGAGTGGATGATTTATTCAATTTTTTTTTAAACTGTAACCGGGAAATTTATATTAAGCAAAATCAGTGGCTGAGACATGTTGCTGAGTTACATTGAGAATTATTTGCTTGCCAAAATTTGGAGGCAGGTAGATGTAAATCGGTGACTGTTAAACCACCCAAAAAGAATGTAATTGACTTATTTTGCCAAATACTCAAAAGAGCTACATTCCAACATTTTTTACATCAGCACATTCTCAAGAATTGGTTACATAACAATAGATAAAAGCAATGCAGGTTTAAGCTGGTTTTTGGGTCCGACCTCTTGTCACCATTGGTTGGGATTCTACAGGAAATTTCTTCTTCTTCTTCTTGTCCAGACTTCTTTGGAAGTAGGTGGAGTGCTTGCTGATTCTTCCAGGCTTGGAGTATTTTGAACTAAGAAGTTTTCTTGTTCTGGAAATTTGACTACATCAATTTTGATCTGCCCAACTTGCATCTGTTCGAGGGCTTGACTTATGATGAGTTTCTTGTCCCAAGTCATGTGGGACCTATTCTTTTTTTCGTGCTTTGGGAAACCTTTTCTTGTTGTTTTCCTTGAGAAATTGGAGTCACCTTAGATAGAGGAGCAGCTGGTGGAGATTTACCCTGTGATATTATTTGGTGATCCTTTGTAGAACTGACCCACCAGGTCAATTTTTGTTGTAGTTTTTTCCTTTTCTTAAACTCATTTGGACATTGAGTTGCTATATGGCCTGCCTCAAAACAAGTCATACACTGCAAGGATACTCACTCAGAGTCTAATTTTTGAGTCCAGGAAAAATTGTACTAGTCAAAATAATTTTAGCTTAAGAACCCTAGGCTGAAATCCATTTCCACATGGATTGTGGCATATGTCACAATACTTTGCTTTGAGTTTCACGAGAGACAAAATGGAACTTTCCTAGGTGGACCCAATTGTTGGAAGAGAGGGTAAACCCTAAATATGTAGTGGCAGATTTGGAAGCCTCACCCAAACAGGTGTTGTGGTTAGAACCTGTATCAAAAGATGAGAGAGGGAGACTAGGGCTTCAAGCACATGCTTGCATTGCCCCAAAATCACAACTTGAGTTAAAGATAAGATCCCCATCTTCATCATTGCCAAACTTAGCAACAAGAAACCCCTTTGCATAGGGGTGAATGAAAACTTATTGTTTGATGATTGAAATCCAATATTTTGCTATCTAGGTGTGAAGATCCACAAGCCATTGCCAAAACCCAAAAACGTGGCAAACCAAGCCGCTACAGTCGAGAAAATCCACTTCCTCATCAGCCTCAAAGCCAATGGCGATGGAAGTGGAAGGGAGAAAGAGGGAGTTGAAGACTAATGTAGCACTACATTCTTCAAGGAAACACCTCTTGAAGTTCCATTGACGACACTGAGCATCGACTAGTCGCAAAAGGCAAGATTTTGGAGGTCCTGGACCCAACAAAGGCCACATAGACTAGGGATGCCATAAATTGATGCGACTGTGAGTGCGCCAAGTATTGAGGAGAGTGATGGAGGATGTCGAAGCCTAACATGGCTACGAGTGCGTCTAGTCCCCTAGGGAAACATAAGTGACTAGGGAAAACCTTGGTCGTAGCAATCAGGAGAAGCTCCATCAATGCAATAGTATCCCGCTTGCAAATAATTTAGTTATTCTTTCTTTTAAAGGAAATGGGGGTGGGCTTTGATCCACTTATGTGTGTGTGGGTCACGAGACAATATTTCAACACTCTTTGGGTGCCGCCACATGTTTGACTAGCACCTTAAGGTGCCCGGGCCCCCATGGCTTTAGGGCAAAGTTGCTCATGGGAATTGAACCTTGTCCAACCCTAAAACTAAAGGATATGGGGGTGGGTTTTGATCCACTTATGTGTGCATGGGTCACAAGACTATTTAAATTAATCTCTCTAGGTGCAAAGGATTTGATTCAATTTATTGGTTATTGAATTATCGATTAGGTACACTATTTAGGGTTTAAATTATGGTTTTCAGGAAACAGATAAAAATTTGGATAGATATTTGCAGGATTTTTGAAAAGCTAGGATTCAGATACAATAGGAAAATGCCATGTACAAAAGCTATAATAATATTTTTAAAAATTTAAAACCATATTCAAAGTGAAAAATCAAACCATTCATGAATCACAAATTTATAAATCTCTATACTGAAATCATGATGGTCATCTCATATAAAAAGGATAATAGTAGGTACAAAATTGAGTGTCTCATCATAGAATACTCTGCTAGTATGATAGTGTCCAATAGGCCTAACTATATACTTTGAAATGGGTCTACATTCTCACCATCTGCGTATTCCAACTCTACATCTTGACTAGATGAGGGGGGCAAAGAATGTTGGAAGCTGTAGCGGAGGAATAGACTGGCGTTGTAACATTCTTAAGTAGGTTGAGGCGAGTCATGGCATTAAGTGTCATGTTTAAATTAGAGATCTCATGCTTTACATTCCACAGCCTCCTCATACCCTTCTTAACCTTTGGATTAGAATGTGATATGCTTCACCTAATGGATGAAACCGTATGTAGTCCAATTCAATGTTTTAAAACTCAGCGTCCTCAGAATCAGTCAAGGGTCAATTCAGACTTGGACTTGGACTTGGATCGACTGAGACAAATCTGATTTCAATGATTCTGTTTACTTAAGAAATACAGAAAAATTTATGTATTTTAATGAAAAAATATATTTAAAAATTGAAATATTCCAAACGATTATAGAGACAAAATATGCAAAATAACTACAGTTGTATATACCTTATAAGGGTGAATATATCAAAATGGCACTGAGTGCAATACATATCAGCAACAAAATACATATTTGATGAGGCTTTATTACTCTAAATGGCCTCAGGAGTCCAAAAAATATGCTACAAGATACTGAAGTTTAGTGTAGGACATAATACATAATACATAATGCATATCATTGATTAACATGATCAACCATCAAGCTCATCACCATTGCTAGAAATGGGATCCTCAGCAGGAGCTACAAAATCATCCTTTGGCTTAGAGTCTTTATTCTCCTCAGGGACATTTGCAACTGCAGTGGTTGTATTAGTGCTAGCATTAGCATGAGTCTCCTACTAGTGAGTATGGATCCAAACCAATCTCCCCCAACTACAAGAAAATTAGGATCAAACTCAATAAGAGAGGTGTGAGGATAATAGAGGGGCAGGGGGCTCTCCTTATAGTTTTGGTTTAGGATTTAGGATGCATTAGCTTTTAGGCAAAATTTAAAAAAAATTCAAGTTTTTTACTTATAGACTATGGCAGTTGGGTGTAGCAATGCTAGCAAGTGACTTAGTTGAGTAATGATAGTCTTGGTTAAGCTATACGAGTTTGGTGCTGAACTGACGGAGTCAAGGTTGACTCGACTACTTCAGTACCAAACTGGTCTTCCGAGCTGTGTCAAGCATCAAGTTGATATGGCAAGAGGTTATGTTGAGTGAGTTGACCGATTATGTGTCAACTTAGACTGAGTATGAAAACATTGCTTCAATTCCTCTTAGATGACGAGGAACTGACAACCACTGGTAATAACCTTGTAGCTAGAGTTGAGAGATGAATACTATCCCCACAATGGTAGCCCTACAAAGTAATAGGATCCATGTACCCTTGTTCATCTATGGCTAGTGGATCCAAAAAGTTATTAATGGATTGTACAAATGCTCCAAATTTCTCATGTATGTCCATTGCAATTCTCACATCCTTATAGATCTTCTTCAAAGCTATCTTATATCCTTGTACCATTTCAAAATCTTTGTTTGGAGTTGGTCTACCTAGTAGAGACAATTTTGGAATGATGATATTTGGGGTGTAGTGCATGGGCCAAAAGGTGTCAAATGCCCTTTTTATGTGTGGAAGTCAAAGCAGGTTTCAACTACTTACAAGTTTTGGATAGTCAAATCTCAAATTAGAAATCATATACAATTAAATTATGAAAATTAACAGAGTACCTTGAGTAGCTGCAATTTTGAGAAACCTTGATATATAACAAGGAGTGCATTTTTCTCACTTCATGGAAGCTTATTCTAGAGGTGAAATTTGTTGATTTGTGAACAATAGCTCAATAAACAAAATATCTAAAACAAAAGAATGACCTAGAACTCTACTGTGTGTGCATGTAATGTAAATTGTGTATTTGAAATTGTAACACAAAATTATGCATGATAAAAATGAATACGTAGCTATTGCAATCATTTCATTTTGATCTTGGATCTGAGTCCTTCCTTTGTAATTTTGTATTATATAATAATGTTTTTTTAAACAAAGTCGGTTACTAGATTTCTGTTCCAAAAAAAAGAAAAGGACGGAGACATGCTCCCATTACATCAAGCCAAACTGGGAGCTCTTCCCCTTTTGTTTCTGAGGTTACTAATTGCACTATCCTTACAAATACTTACATACTGATTCAACAACAATTTACACCTACATAACATAAAAAAATAGTAGCGGAAAGACTTTGCAGAAAAGAGAAGAATGAGGCATTTACAATTAATTTTTGTTGACTGAGAGTTCCTGATGGCATTGCTACTTTGAACGTTAGATTTTTCTCCTGTCTGATTAATAAGTAAGCTCTTTAGATAATTGATCGTTTCCTCCAAATGCCTGCACTTTTGTTTTAGCGTAGACATTTCTTTCCTTTGCTCTTCCATTTGTCTCTTTAGGAAGGAATTCTTAGATTTTGCTTCAAATTTGTAGTCTTTGACCGTTTCTCTGACCTGCTCAATCATGAATTTGTTAGCTTGATAGACTGCACAGTTTTCGCACTTTGGAACATTTGCAAGCAGGTTCCGTTCCATTTTTCTTAAAGGAAGAAGGCGATCAATCCAACAGAGAATAGAAGGGGAAAGAAGAAACAGAGAGAAGAAACAAAAGCAACCTCTAGATAGTCCCGCGAAGACCCACAACGGCCAGAGAGAGGGAAACTGTGCTCCGAAAGCAGAAGCCACAAGAGCTGCGCGAAAGATAGAGAATTTGGGAGGCTGGGCCACCAAAGCTGCGCAGTGGTGAGGGCAATAGGAGTTGCACGAAGGCAAAATGTTTGAAGCTGCCTCTAGAGCAGCGCGAAGGCGGGGGCCACTAGAGCTGTGCAAAGGCAATAGGATTTGGAAAACAACCACCAGAGTTGCGCGAAGGAGAGAGGTGAGGCTAAAACAAAGAAGATAAGCTCAATCCCCAAAGGGGCGCAACGACATATACAGGAAAAAGGATTACAACTTTTGAGACAGAGGGGAAAGAAAGGGAGGGCGATGATGGCAGAGATAAAATAAGACGAGCGGAGGGGGAGAATATATTGCTGCACAACTTGCCACATCAGGGAAGAGAACATTAGCATTTCACAGGAAGCTTGAGTAGCTGCAGTTTGCTTGATAGCTGTAGACTGACTATCCTGTCTGTTCTTGGGATTTCCTGATCTTCTGAGATCTAACCATTCGAGCTGAAGTGATTGTTGCCCACCTTGATGTTCTCTCTTTGATTGCTATTCTCTGCACATTGAGGCAAGAGATCCTATGGAATCGGTTTCTGAGCAATTGCATTATCAATTCTAGATTCTCCCATAGGACAATTGACAACCAGATTCACCTGCGTGTCGGCGCTACGGTTATTTTCTCTAAGGATATGCTTGAAGGTGACTTCACTCAGAAATTGCAAACTTTTTCCCACCCTTTTGTTATTTGTCTCAAGGCGTTGTTCTTGGGGCTTTTGCTTTCCACCATCAATTGGGTTAGTATTGAAGAGTCCCCCATTATGACCAGATTCTTCATAATTTGTTGCCTTAAGATTTTCGTTCCCAAGGCGTGGCCATATGCTTCTCCCCCGTTGTTGGATAGTTCTCGTAATACCCATTCACAAGTAATAGGATTTTTCCCTCCTGGGTCAAAAAGGATACCTCTCGCTCCAGCTTTGCCTGGGTTGGACTTAGAAGCACCATCAAACAGTAAGCAGGGTCTATTTAAATTTTCTGTCCATGTTTTGAACTCCTCTTTTTTAATTCTGATTTTCCAGTTCTGCATGCTATTAGGAGATTTGTTGATGTGTATTTTTTGTTGCTTGCTCATCGCGAATTCAACCCAGACTCTTTCCTCGTGCTGCATGTGTTTGACATCTATTGCTTTAACTCCTTTAGAGTTGATGAATTCAGATGACATGCTCCAAGTTTTAGCCAGGATTGTTCTGGTATTTGGGGTGCGATCTTTAAAGATCCTTTGGTTTCTTGCTAACCAAATTTGCCAGCACATAAATGAGGGCAAACTCAACCAATATCTTTTTACTGTTTCTTTATTTTTGAAGGAATATGGATATTTTTCCCCAGGTTGATAGAAGTTCATGTAAAGGCAACAATTGTAGAATACTAACCTCCAAGGGACTAACAGGCCCTTTCCAGCAGGCCCTAGCAAAGGGTCATCTTGAAAAAAGATGCTGAATATTTTCTTCACTTCCTTGACACATAGCACAACGTGATGGGCCTTCATATCCTTTCTTTTAAGATTATCAACGGTTAGTATTTTGCCTTTGAGCAATGTCCACATGAAAACTTTGATTTTTGGCATTGTTTCAATTTTCCATGCCTCCCTCCAGCGATCCCAATCTCGATTTCCATGCTGATGTAAAGTAGCATATCCAGATTTGACTAAGAAATCCCCTCCATCAGGATCCCATTGAAGGGAATCTTTTGAGTCTAGACTTAGTGGAGCAGCCCCCTTAAGATGTGAGATTAGGGACTTCCACTGAGGGACCAAGCCATGAAGGAGGTTCAAAATCCTCCAATCTTCGCATTCTCCATCTCTCCAAAGAGATAGGTAATCCAGAGTAATGATTCCTTTTGTTCTCATCCATCTTCTCAGATCTTGAAGATTTTCTTGGCAGGCTATAGGCTGATTTCCCATTATATTATCTTTCCATATTTTGATGAGTTTACCGTTACCAGGGATCTTAGAAGAGTTTTCTTTGATGAGGGAAACAATTTTTTTAATCATATTCCAAACTTGGGAGTAGGGCCTGATTGGACAACCTTTTCTCAATAAGAGGGCTCTATTTGCTTCCACTCGCTGCTCTCTCCTGTTATAAATCTCCATGTTATTTTTGCTTCTAGAGCTAAGTTCATTATCCCTGGGAGTTTTATTGCCAACCTACCTTTCTCATATGGCAGAGTTACTTCGTCCCATTTCACAAGGTTGTGCTTCTTTGTCTCCACTTTTCCTCCTTGCCATAGGAAACCCTTGATTACTAGGTCAATTTGTTTGTGTATACTTGCCGGGGCTAGTATTGCTGCATATTGGTAAACTGGTAGAGCTGTGAGTAGGGCCTCTATTAGTACCACCCTTCCTGCCATATTGAGCTAGATCATACCCCAATTTTTCACTTTTTGTTTCATTTTCTCAATGTACTTATTCCATATTTCGGTCTTCAAATTTTCTTTTGAGATCGGGAGTCCAAGATATTGGAAATGGCTCCATTTTTCTTGAAATGGGATTTCCAGAATTTCTGAGATTTTTTGGAGAGTGCGAGGGTGTGTTCCATCCAAAGATTCTGCATTTATGATTATTTAGTAGTCCTCCAGAGGCTTCCAAAAAACTGTTTAGTACCTTTTTGATTCTTCTTGCCATTATGCAGGAGGCCCCTCCCATGACCAAGGTGTCATCTGCAAATAGGGAGTGGTTTATGCTTTTAACTTTAGGAGAGATTGAGAATCCTGTGATAGTCCTATCTTGTCTACATTTCTCAAGGCTTCTGCTCAGTGAGTCTGCCATTATAATATATAAGAAAGGAGAGAGAGGACAACCTTGGCGAAGCCCCCTTAAGCTTTGAAAATATTCACTTGGTCTTCCATTGACCAATAGTGCAATCCAAGGACCCACAATACAGGCTTTTATTATATCTATTGCATTTTTTGAGAAACCAAATCTATGTAGGACAACAACAAGAAAAGCCAGGTTGACCCTATCAAACGCATTAGCCATGTTGAGCTTGACAATCATTCCTTTTTCTTTTTTCATAAGGCTAGAGTGCAAAGCTTTCTGCACTATTAGAATGTTGTCAAGGATTTGTCTTTTTGGGACAAATCCTCCTTGGTTTTCTGATATTATTTATGGAAGCAATACTTTTATTCTGTTTGCTAGAATTTTTGTTGTGATTTTGTAGGAGGAGTTACACAGAGAAATGGGCCTGAATCTACTAAAGGAGTTAGCATTTGACTCTTTTGGAACAAGGGCAAGGAAGGAAGAGTTTGTGAATCCTCCAACCTTGAATTTCTGAAAAGCATTTCTGATCATTCTTATCAAATCATTTTTTAATAATGATCCAGTTGTTTTTATAGAGGGAAATAGGGAACCCATCCAGCCCTGGGGCCTTATCTAGATGCAAATCGCAAACAACAGCTGCAACTTCCTTTTTCTTCAACTGCTCTTGTGAGTTCATTGTTATTTGATGCTGGGGATGATGATAGATTTGTATAGTATCTGTAAGCATCCTTTATTTCCTCTGGACCTCTGACTTCTTTGTCTTTGTTATCTTTCATGCTGTCTATTTGGTTTTGATTTCTTCTTATCTTGGCCGCATTATGGAAGAACGTTATGTTCTTGTCTCCTGCTTTGAGCCATAGACTTCGCGATTTTAGCCGCCACTCTTCTTCTTCCTTTCTGTTTTGTCTATACATCTCCCAATATGGTTGTTTTTCCTGCCATATGCTCTCCTGCAATTCCTCTTGCTGCTCTTTTTCCACTTGGATTCTATTAATTTTTTTTTCTTCTTCTCTTTTTATTTTTCATTTATTTATTATTATTATTATTATTATTATTTTTTTATTTTCTGCTATTTCTAGCTTTCTTTTTTTTTTCTAGTTGGTTAATCCTTGCCTAATATTTTAGCTTTCTCCTTAGGGCTTTTAATTTATTTCTCAAACATAGCTAGGAGAGCCAGTAATTGGTTTTGTCCATACTTTAGCAATAATTTTTTTAACTTCTTCATTGTCGTTCCAAGTGGAGCTGTATCTGAAAGGAACTAGGCCAAGATTTTCTAACTTCCAAAGGGTGAGAGACACTAGTTTGTGATCTGATGCTATATTGTGGATGATTTGGATTTTATCTCACTGAAGGCATTGGCAACTTTGTCTATCCAACCTTTCGTCTATGTTATTTTTCCTAATTCTTTTGTTGCTCCATGTATACTTTCCATTGCTAGGAGGTATGTCCATTAATTTGCATGCTTCCATAATAGATTCTAACATTTCCCTATATGGATCAACATTGTATATTCCCTTGAATTTCTCCTCTGCGCTCAATACTAGATTGAGATCTCCTCCTATGATTATGCCTCTAATTTGGTCCTGCATAAGATAATTTTTTAAGGTGGACCAGCAGACTTCCTTATCCCTGTAATGGTTTGGGGCATAAATATTTATAATACATTATTTCTCTTTTGTTTTGTTTGTTTTCCAACTCTGTTTTTACCCAATGAAACTCTTTTTTGCTGAACGAGCTCCCAATTTTCAGTTTTCTATAGTGTGCATATTCCTCTTGAGGCTTCGGTCGTTGGAATTGAGGTTCCTTGATAATTTTTTGTTTTTTTGTTTTCGTTTGTCTTTGTCACCTAAATCATAAAGATATCTGGTTTCTCTGAAGTTATTAAATCTTTCATTATCTTAATTTTTGGCATACTTTCCATTCCTCTGAAATTATAGGAGACTATACTCATTATCACTTGATGTTATGGGTAGAGGGACCTTTCCCTCTGTTAGGGTGGGCGACTTTCTCCTTATTTTTTTCCAAGAAAGTATCTAGAGGTTGTTAGGTGCCTAGAGCTATTTCCTTTGCCGCAACTTCATCTCTAATTTCTCTATTGGTTTTTCTGCTTGCCCTTTTAGGGTGGTCGATAGAGGAGAGGAGCTCTTTGGATAGGGTACGAGTGATTATTCAGTCGAAGGAGGAGGGGAGAGGGCTTTGGGAGGGGATAGGCGAGGAAGGGGAGGGGTTAGAGGGGAAGGGTAGAAGAGGGGGGGAGGGGAAGGGAAGAAGAGGGTCCGCACGAGAGCCAAAGGGATTAGAGACCAAAAGATCTGATAAGGGGGGAGGGATAGAAGACGGAGGGAGGGGGGCAAAGGGAGAAGGGGGGGGGGTTCTTTAGATGAAATAGGCCTGGAAGGAGAGGATGAGGGGGAGAGGGACGGGGGAGGGAGAATGGAAACTGAAGAGGGTTTGGGTTTGGTTGTTGACTTTTTCTTCTTGACCTGCTCCCATTTTGGTTCCTAGTTTTCTATTTCTTCTGTTTCCTGATTTTTAGTACATCTATTTGCAAAATGACCATATTCATGACATACCTTGCATTTGAACAGAATTTGTTCGTAGTCTAGCTGTTGAATGTGAACCCAACTATCCACTTTGATCTTGACTGCTTCCAGAAGTCCTTTCCCCAGATCTACTTCTACACATATTCTCGCGTAGGCATGCATGTTTTCCTTTGGCTCACTTTTGTCGATATATTTCCCCACAACATTTCCTATTGCTTTAACAGATTCATCTCCCCAACAATGTAGAGGAAGATGGGGAAGCCTCACCCATACTGGCACTGCATTTGGCATGCCCAACTTTGGATCGAAGTCCAGAGTCCATTTGCTAAGATAAAGCTGTCTTGAATCCATGAAATATGGCCTGTTTCTGAAGATTAAATCTCTATCCTCTTTCGTTTCAAAGTGGAAGGTAAAATATCCTCTTCCACAAAATCTGATGGAGATTTTCCCCATGATAGATGAGGCCCAGTTTCTTTCTACCCATTTGAGGACCGAACGGGGAGAGGGCTAGAGACCAGTAAACTGACCCACCAAACCTCTTTCAGAGAGGAACAGAGCTGTGTGGCGAGGAAGGGAGGGAGGAAGGATTATTTCAAGTATTTCATCGATTTTCTTAACAAACTTTGATATGGATGGTCTGGGACAAGACGGTCCCAAGGAGGAGATCAAAGAGGCAAAGGCTTCCATATTTTCTCCCAGCTGAGCTGAAGCTTTGGCAAATGAGATAGGGATCAATGCACCCATAGGAGGAGGCTCCGCATGATCCATCGTGTACCAGTTGAGGGCAGCAAGCCCCGGGAGCAGGAGGCCCCGGGAGCCGAAGGAAAAGGTCGCGCTCAAAGATTGAATTCGTCAAGGCGGGAGTAGAGCGCGCACGGTCTGTTTTTTTACTCTAATGCATACATAACTCTACTAGTGTCGTTTACTCCCAGCCACTCATAATGCTTTTTCACTCCCACATGAGGTGATCAAATGCTATATAATAATGTTTTTTAGTATTTGAATAATAGATTGGTTTTGTTCTGACCCTCCTTTTTTAATGGATTTTTTTTACATAATCAATATGGTTAGGCTTGATTGCATACTGGTTCAGTTTCCAGAGATTCCTTCCATTGTCCAGAAAGAATTCAGGCTTCCGGGATATCATTATCACCTCAATCTTTTGCAATATTATGGCCTTGACCAAAATCTTACCTGAATTATACAGATTTTTAATGTTTAAACTTTAAAGCAGGTTCCAAATGGGATTCGAGTATTGCCTTATTCTGGTTGTGATTTGATATGTTATTTAGGTGATACCTCCTGATGCAAACAGAGCACTGTTCTCAACACATTCTTTCAAGATTATTTTTAAAGAAGGTGGCTGTGGGACTTTTATACCTCAGTTCTTTGCTGTTCTCCGTTCAGCTAGGATGTATCAGCAAATGCTATCTTCTTCTGCTGATGTGTCAGCTAGAGCTGATCCTCTGCATGTTGGTGAACCTCCAGCTGAGACAATCAATCGGGCGTAAGTACATTTCTCTTCGTAATTTTTTTTGTGATATATGCATGGCGTATGTGATAATAACTAGGAAACAGTTGAGTTGGAAAGTACATGTTAGCTTCTTGCTATTTGACATTATTATTTTATCATCGTAAGTGGCAGACTGAATTATCATCTTGCTATATGCTCTGAGATTTTGTTATCTGCAGATTTCCTTTCCATACAAGGAATTGTTTCTTGTGCATTTCATGTCCAATGCTTTCTTCTCTGTGTATATAAGACCTTTATATGTAGATGCTTGCAGTAACAAACAGAACCTTATTTTAAGATTTTCCTAGCATTGTGACTAAAAATTGAAAAACGGTCTTTAGGTAGAATCCTCTTTTGGATACTGTGCACATTTGCAATGTCATGATGGTGCATCAATCAAGGTATAATGGTAATAAATTTCAAATATAATCTGACAGCATACGTATGCATATTTCTGTTGGTTTGATGCCTTTATAAGAGGCAATTAGTATTATGTCTATACTACATTGTACAAAACTGCATTTGTATGTAGGCATGAGTGATGTGAGGCCGTGGAGATGATGTGGTTATTCTGGGAAAGGTATGCCAATTGGCCCCTAGATTGGACATTTGCGTTCAATGACATTTAATTATAACTTATGTGGCAAGATGTAGTAAAATTTCAAAGATATAAGTGAGAATCCATCATGAAAAATTCCAATATAAATCCTTAAACATCAAGGATATCCAAGACAGTCACCATGAACAACTCAGTAATATAGAGATAAGAACCCCTGAGGTAGGGTAACACTGTCAAATATTCATTATGGAAGGAATCACTCCAAAGGCCATGCTTGCTATAAGACAATACAATTCAAAATATATCCAATACAATGATACTTGTGTATTTATACTTTTTCATAAGTATTCCTGTAAGCCTTATGCCAAATACCACTTGTTATTATATTTTTTTTTTAATTACAAAGTGGGCCTGTTCCATTATTATGGTCACATTATATTCATTATCCCCTTGGTTATGTCACTAGGCACCCCATATTATCCTCCCTAGGTACATTACATTCTATCCGTACCATGCACGATCTCCACGCTATAGCCTTGATCTTGATCCCTGTTTATTGGGATCCATGTCTTCATTGTGCTGCTCTGATATCTCTGTGTATTACTTTTATTCTTCTATGTGCCTCCATACAAATTGCCTCCATGTAAGTTTGTTGACACTCATACCCTTGCTTGCTTTGATCATTGTTGTTTCTTTGAGTGGTGTGGGTGGCGTGATATAGCAACCTTAGCTATTGGATCTCATTTCTTTGACTCTTATACTTTTGGTTCATTAGCTTCTTTGTTTTTATTCCCTTCGTGGGGCTTCCCTTTGAGTGTCTCTGTAGGTTCTTTTAGCTCAAGCTCTAACTCTTATTTGATTCTTCTTTTTCATTTTTATGCCTTCCCATTGTCTTTTCTTCAAGTGCTTCCATAATCTCTTCTTTTGATTCAATTGTGGATTCTTCATTTGATATGTCATTAAGCACTGCTATTATTTTCTTTCTAGGGATTTCTTCATTTGGCCCCTTAGACCCTTCTTGGTTACTGAGATATATATCCTTCAGTGTGATTTTCTTTTTCTTGTACCAAAACTTCAAAAACTTCTTTTGCTTATTAATACTAACTATACCGAGTCAATCCAAGGATATCCCAAAACAATATCCACATCATCCATATCTATCGCATAAAATTTGAATGCAACACATATTAATCCATGGAAACCTCTAAATACTTGAAACTTCGATCATTTTCACCCTCAACCTATGTATTTTGCAATGTTCCACCAAGACTCCGGTGCGGGGAGACGCGGGTGCGGGGAGACGCACAGGGGGGACGTGTGGGAGTACCCTCAAATTTTAGGGAAATTTCGGGGTGCGGGGAGTCGTCGAGGTATATATATATATATATATATATATATATATAAAATTCAAGTTGATATTCATTGTTCATTGTTCAATAATGAAAGCATAAAAATATTAAATAGACAATTGAAATTTGAGTCATTGATCCATCCTCATCATTCATTTTAATACATACATCATTCATATGACATACTCAAGTGACAAGTCTCATTATTGAATTAATTATTATTCATACATACCATGAGATTCGAAAAACAAAAATAAAAATCAATAATAAAATATTCAAATACATTGATCGATAACTCATTCAAATCAGCATTGCATGGAAATGGAAATGACTTTGGGCTGAAATGAAGTGAGCTTTTAACTTTAAGTTTTGCCTTTCATGTCTTTTAGGTTTAGGCTTTTAAGTTTTAGTTATTTAGTTTTAATTTTAATTTTTTTTTAGACTTTTAAGTTTTAGTTATTTAGTTTTAATTTTAGTTAAAAAAAAAATTAATGGTTTTGATTTTTGAATTTTTTATTTTTTATTTTTTTATTTTTAAGTCTTATTAGACAAATTTAAAGGGGGATGCCCAGGGGCACCCTTTTTGGGGAGTCTAGACTCCCACACTGAAGGGGGACGCCCAGAAGCACCCTTTTTGGGGAGTCTAGACTCCCACACTAAAGGGGGACGCCCAGAAGCACCCTTTTTGGGGAGTCGTGGGGAGTCGAGACTCCCACACTGGGGAAACGCACCCCCTTGCGTCTCCCCAAGACTCCCCAAAAAGGGTGCGTGGGGAAACGCACCCCCAAGAGACTCCCCGTCCCGGGTGCGTGGGGTGCGAGGGGTGCGCGCACCCAACCCTGGGGGACGCGTCCCCGTGGAACACTGGTATTTTGGCTATGTTTTGTGGGAACTTGCAATCTTTTAAATAATTTAACATAGATAAAATGAACCTGTAATATGAAGCTGTGACATGAAAATAAACCCTAGTGCGCTTTTGTGTCTTTTTCACAACATGAGACCAATTATCTAAAAATGTTTTTTCATAATTTTCATCTGGAGTTTCCCATACATTGTCATGCTTAATTGATTTCCATAATATGAACACGTCATCTTTTAAATTCATACATGCCCACAATTTCCAGCCTTTACCCTCTTTGTACTTCATTTTGTTTATGCATTTTTCAGTACTAGGACCATCATATTTTCCTATGAAATACATCTTACTTGAAAGCCCAAATAAAGAACTAGGGTTTCAAAGAGAATCACTCACTTTTTAATTGATCTCCCTTATGTAGTTAGGGTTTGAGATAAAAAATGTAAGATGATCATAACTTGTGTCGTACACCTCAGCGTTGCTATTATGACCCCAATTATGAAATGCCACTACTTGTGGTAAAATTTCAAAGATAAAAGAGAGAATCCACCATGAAAAGATTCAAGATAAACTTGGAAACACCAAAGATATCCACGACATTCACCATGATCAACACAATAATATAGAGAAAAGAACCCTTGAGGTAGGGTAACATTGTCAAATACTCCTTATGGTAAGAATCAATCTAGAGGCCATGCATGCTCCAAGACAATACAATTCAATACACATCCAATACAATGATATTTGTGTATTTATACTTTCTTATGAGTATTCCTAAGGATCTTATGCTAAATATCCCTTATAATTATGTTATTGTTTTTTTAATTACCAAGTGGGCCTATTCCATTATTATGGCCATATTATATTCATTATCCCCTTGGGTACCCCCCTAGGCGCCCCATATTGTCCTCCTCATATACATTGCATAGTAATACAAACTAGATAACAGAAAATAGATACTTTTTACAGTCGCAAGTGGAGATGAAAATGAAATGTTTATTGCTGCAAATAGTTTTAAATGTGTATTACCATAGTGCATTAAATCAATTGATGGAGAATTAGGTAATGGGAGATCCAAATTTAAATTGTTTGCTTCTTGTTAGAGCTAATACTCTTGCATTATATATATAATGTACACGTTTTTTTGTTGTTCTTTAGTGGTTAATTTGGCTAGATGAAAGTCAACATTTTCCGTAGAGCCTCACCTTAATGCCACTGGCTTGGGTTATAAGTCTTTTAATGGGCCATGTAGGATTCATGGTATGCTTGCTTTGGGTGACTGTTCATTGTTATTCTACTTGCTGACCCCAACTTTGAGGTTCCTCATCCCTATGGTTGAAGAATGTTCTTAAGCCTTTAGGGTAGCAAGTATATATGAAAATAGTGTAGGTATTGTTGCCGCTTAAAATTGTACGGGCACTGCGACAACGAATCAGGTCAGGGGTTGTCACTCTGATCCCCAACCTCTTTGTTCTAGATGTCTCCCAACAATAGGCTATGGGGGGTAGACCCTATGGAAATGAAATTATGGAGGACAAGTTAAGAACCAACTAGTTCGGGAGACACAGTGGAGTGGCCTAACACTTGGTTAAATCTAGTAAGATTTTAAGGATTAGATTGAATTTATATTTGAGACCAGTGCCTTATGGAGTCAATATTCTTGCTTTATAAAATTGAGACCAAGTACCGGATGAACACTACTGCTTTGATGCTTCACTAACCTAAATGAAATGCAAATCCTAAATCCTAGATGTGATGCAAAGATCTTGGTTAGTTTTAGTTAAATGCCTAATCTAAGTTTGACCTTCCCTTAATTGTTTTGAAGCCAGGCTCCAAGGTAGGTTGTAGGAACGATGCCAACAGGAAGCAAGCAAGGGTTTGACTAATGATACTTTATGTTAGGCTCCTATCACCCAATGCCTTCGGTGCTCTGCCGACTACATGGTCACCGTATTAACCACCAAAGAGTTGCTAAGCCCCTCAAATCAGATGAGAAGGGTTGCACTAGGAGTCTATCAACCAAGCTTATGGTTGGAGGTAAGTTTTTAGATGCAAGACTAGCTTAGAATGATATGTAAGGTGAAATAAGTGAATGATTCTTAAGGTGAGATTGTTAATGATTTAAGCACTTTAGTTACAATTAATCTTAAGTTATATCGACAAGTACTTATCGATGATATTCAAGAGACAATCTCAAACATGCCAATTTAACAAAGTGCCCACAAGAGATACAATTCAATGTGGAATGTAAGAGAGATGACGAGTCTGCAAATATTCTTAGCCAATGCTCTTCAACAACTGCATTCACCAATCTTCAAGTTAAATTTTAGATGCCAAATGTTGGTTATTACTTAGTGAAAAATGCACAATATGCTTTAACCAAATGGCAAAAACTAGAGCACGCACTTACTTTCAATAATTACCCAATCATTCAAAATGATATGCCAAGGACAATTATCCAAAGGGAGCATTAAGATTTGCAAATGCTTTGAGTCTACTTCAACACAAGCTACTAATGATTGAGATTTTTTTAATCAATGCCCAATTAGATATTTTCAATGAATAACAATGATGTCAAGTAGAGAAGCACAATGTGAATGAGCCAATTACAAAATTTGCGAAAGTGGCCTACTCACTCAAGATGATAACCCAATTAAGTATTAAGTTTAGAAAGTTCCTTTAGAACCTAAGTGCAAAATAAAAGATTATCTTTCACTAAGGTGTATTAGCAATGAGACGAGAGTTATGCTAAGGCTATTGTATCAAATATTCAACAAGATACTTATTATCCAATGCTAACAACCTTATGAGCAAATGAGAGCACTTGAAGCTAGCAATGTATTCAGATTTTTAATGACACAAATGAGTAACTTTAGGACAGCAGTAAACTAGTGTTTTCAGTGAATTTCTTATGATGCAAAGAGATCTAATGAGTGCCAAAACAGTCCTAAAATCCTTGTTTCCTTTTGATTTGAATTTAGTATGCTTGAAAGAGAGGACCAACAGTGGGAAGTGCTTATGCAACTGGTATGTTTCAGACCTCTGTAGTGCTTATTGATAGCTATCAACAAGACCTGAAATAAGCCCAACAACAAGCCAATTGATGCAATTAGTTATTGATTTTCGTATGTGACTTGCTAGACGATTTTAAGATACATAAATAGACCCTATGTCACTGTCACTATATCAGTCCTCAGATTCAGAGTTCACAATGACTAAAACTTGTGATTCAGTCCGAACAAATGATGTCCAAATATGCTTAAGTTTCTTATCAATGCACAAGATAGTTTCCAAATTTATTTTACAAGGTTACTTGGGAGCGGGAGCGGGAGCGGGAGGGGGAGCGACATTTTCAGAAGCTCTCGGTTTGGGAGCAGTTTTTTATATAACATATATTTTTTATACTTTGATGAATATATGTCAACAAAAGCATGTAGAATGATGAATTAGATATAAAAAAAATAAAAAAAACATAGATTGAACCATATAACAACAATCATCTAGAAGTTATAATCTTCATCAACCACGTCCACAAGTTAGTAACATACAACATATTGAGTCTCATGATTTATCAATCTTACAATTTCAAGCTTTCAAAATTCAATATATAACATTTATCATAATTGATCACCAAAGTTGTACTTGCAAGTTAAGTGTAACCGTTACAACAAAGAATATATAACATGAAATGAAACAACTTTAAACTTTCACGAAGCATCATATTCATAATTCATTACCAATGAGTTATAATTGCCAACGTCAAACTTCAAACTTAAATTGTCATAATCATATATTGTTTACAAAAAATATCATAATAAATATGAAAGAGTCAACAGTTATTAAAACTACTAGAAACTAGAAAATTCAAAAGACAAGTAAATCTATTATCTACAGCTTCCTCTTGCCTCCACGAGAAATGTCTAATTTTTGAGCAGGTCGTGGTGGTCTTCTAGGAGTCTCCTCCTGCACAATCCCACAACCAGAACCAGAAGCCACATGCCCTCCACGTGAGGATGTAGATGGAGGAGGCGGCGGCAGCAAAGGAACAATTCTTGGAAATCTGGCACTGCTACTGGATGGTGAGGGTGGCATGGTGGTTGTTCTTTCATCTTCATCTCTCATAAGCTCTTCTTCTAATTCTTCAAGATGTATAGTGCCATACTCCAAATTATTGTCCTCTGGGTGGTTGTCCCAAATTTTATATGTTGGATCCTCATAAGCTCGATCACTGTAATGGCTCAACAACCTCAAGTTGTAGTGCACATAAACCAAGCTTTTTTGTTTTCATTGAGTCTGTTTCTTCCAAGGTTGCAGGGGAGCGCCCCCCCGCCCTCGATCCCGTTCCCAATTCGCGCTCCTCGCTCCCGACCCAAAAATATCGCTCCTTGGTTTTATTGGGATCGAAGGAGGGAGCGTTGCTCCCGTTGCTTCGGGAGCGATTTTTCCAACCGGGGAGTGGTTGCTCCTGACCGCTCCCCGGTTGGAAAAATCGCTCTCGACTGGCGGAGAGCGATGCCTATGCAGCTGAGAGAGAGGTGGCGATGGCATGGAGAGAGGGAAGGGGAGGGCGGGAGGGAATAAATAAACCCTATCCCCTCCCATTATTCACTTCATCCTAAGTGAGAGAGAGCAAGAGAGAGTTTGAAGCAAGCAGAGGAGCTTGGAGGAGTTTGAAGAGTTTGCAAGGGGAGATTGAAGGTCAAAGAGATAGGATCTACACTCTAATCTAGCAAATTTATTTATTATTATTATTATTTTTTTTATGTTCATTGCTAAATAAATAAATCATTTTTTTCTCTATTTCCCATTCCCATTCCCATACCATTTTTTTGCAGATTCAAAACTTCAAATTACAAACATGATGGCTATATTGCTTGGCATTTTCTTCTTCTTGGTTCCATTTTTAGTTATTATTGTGTTGGAGAGTAGAAAAAGGAGGTTTGAAAATGAAGAAGGGGATGAAGAAGTGGGTTATAGTGGATTTGATGAAAACCCCAGAGGAGTACTTTGGTGAGGAAGAAGAGAGTGAACATGATTCAACCCAAAAAACTAAATAATACCAAACCCCATTGTGGAAACATGTTTCTAGGCCTGAAACGGGGAAAGGGGGTGGAACCAATAAATTTCGCTGCCCCCATTGCAACAATAATTACACAGGTTCATACAACCATGCCATAAAGCACCTCTGCAGGAAAAGGCCATGGGATGGAAATAAACAAGCAAGAATCAAAACTTGTATAGGTGTGTCAGCAATAGAGAGAGCTAAATACATAAGGGAAGAGGAGGAAGCCCGATACAAATCTAAAAGATCAAAGGGTTTCTTTGAACCAAGCTCACAATCTATCACGTGCACATAAAACTCCTTCAACATCCTCCCATGGCAGTGGATATGGAGGCACAGGGTCACCAAACATCTCTTTAAGGCGTAGAAGCATATCAGATTTCCTCGATGAAGGGTGTAGGAATGATGTGGATTCAAAAGTTTACCGGTTTCTCTATGCATGTGGGATACCATTCAATGTTCTTCGCTCACCTTATTTGCATGAAATGGTTTCTGCCGTAAATGATGCTCCTAAAGGATACAAGAGCCCTAGGTATGACAAGGCTAGAACTGTTGGACTTGATCATGAAAAAGCAAAGATATCACATACTTTGGGTAGAATGACAAATTCTTCGACTGAGCAAGGGGTGTCCATTGTATCTAATGGATGGACAAATGTAAAAGGCAAGCCATTGATAAGTGTTCTTGCTGTGTCTGTTAGTGGTGCCATCTTTCTTTCAACATATGATTACTCAGACAAGTTCAAGATTGACATCAACATTGCAGAACCATTACTTGAAACAATTGAACGTATTGGGCCATACAATGTCATCCAAGTCATCACTGATAATGCTCCTAATTGTAAGGTAGCGGGAGCAATTATTGAGGATAAATACCCCAACATATTTTGGTCTGGGTGTTTGGTTCACACAATGAACCTTTTGATGCATGATATTATAAGAACAAAAGCCAACAATACAAATGGATTGGTGATTTGTACAAGAGAGGCAAACAAATGATAAAATAAATTACAAATCATAGCAATACCCATGGGCTTTTTTACAGTCACTCAAGATTGGAGTTGTTGAAGATTGCCAAGACTAGATTTTCTAGCTATTACCTCACCTTCAGGCGCCTTTTGAAGGTAAGAGAGTCATTGGCTAGCATGGTATCAAGTTCACACTAGCAGGTATTAAAGGAAAGAGCTATAAATGCAGCTGACAAGCAAAGTTTTGAGCAGGTGGAGGAGACCGCTCTTGATGGTCAATTTTGGGCACGTGTGAGGCAAGTATTGGAATTCACCGAGCCCATTTATCACATGGTTCGTTTTGCAGATACAGATAAACTAGTGATTGGGGAGGTGTATGAGCAGATCGATACCATGTTGGGGCAAATAATAGATATTGTTCAGAAAGATGATCCCAACTTGTATACACTGATTCACAATTGTGTGTATACACGGTGGATTAAACTTAATGTTCCACTACATGCCTTGGCGTATATCCTTACGCCAAAATACTACTATGCATTTTGGTTGGGCCAACCTGCACCTGGGGGCGGGGTTAGGGTCAATCCCCATATAGATGAAGAGGTATCTACAGGATATTAGCAAGCATTTGACAAGTTAATCCCTGACATGGAGGAATGTGCTAATCTGCGTCTTGAATAGGCAGATACTTCAGTTGCATTGGTTTGTTTGGTTCCTTCCATGCAATGGAAGATAGAGACAAATTTGATGCTCTCACATGGTGGGAAGCATATGGCGGCCAGGGATTTTTGCCAAAATTGGCAAAAAAGTTCTCTCACAGGTTGTAAATACTTCTTCTACAGAGGTGTTGGAGCACCTACAGCTTCATACTTAATGTGAGAAGAAACAAACTCAATGAAAACCGAGCAGAAATATTGGTTTATGTGCACTACAACTTGAGGTTGTTGAGTCATTACTGTGATCGGGCTTATGAGGATCCAACATATAAAATTTGAGACAACCACCTAGAGGACGATAATTTGGAGGATGGCACTATACATCTTGAAGAACTGGAAGTAAAAGTTATGAGAGAGGAAGATGAAGCAACGACCATGCCATCCCCACCATCCAGTAGCAGTGCTCGAGTTCCAAGTCTTGTTCCTTTGCTGTCACCGCCTCCATGTACATCCTCACGTGGAGGGCATGTGCCTTCTGGTTTTGGTCGTGGGACTGTGTGGGAGGAGACTCCTAGAAGACCACCACGACCTGCTTAGAAATTAGACATTATTCGTGGTGGCAAAAGGAAGATGTAGATGATAGATTTAGTTGTATTTTCTAGTTTCTAGTAGTTTTTATAATTGTTGACTCTTTCATATTTATTATGATATTTTTTGTAAACAATATATGACAATTTAAGTTTGAAGTTTGAAGTTGGCAATTACAACTCATTGGTAATGAGTTATGAATATGATGCTTCATGAAAGTGGAAAGTTGTTTCATTTCATTTCATTTTATAACATTTCATTTCATGTTAGATATTATTTGTTGTAATGGTTACACTTAGCTTAGAACTTTGGTGATCAATGATGATAAATGTTATATATTAAATTTTGAAAGCTTGAAACTTTAAGATTGATGAATCATGATTCATGAGACTCAATATGTTGTATGTTACTAACTTTTGGACGTGGTTGATGAAGATTATAACTTCTAGATGATTATTGTTATATGGTTCAAGCTATGTATTTTATATCTAATTCATCATTCTACATGTTTTTGTTGACATATATGCATCAAAATATACAAAATATAAAAAATAAAATATATATATATATATATATATATATATATATATATATATATATATATAAAACGCTCTGGGATTCGCTCCCAAACTGGGAGTTTTTGAAAATGTCACTCTCGCTCTCGTTTTCGCTCCCGCTCCCAAGTAACCCTGGAACTTTCTTCTCACATTATGTATGAAGTTGTAGGTGCTTCAACACCTCTCTGCAGAAGAAGTATTTACAACCTGTGAGAGAACTTTTTTTGCCAATTTTGGCAAAAGTTCCATGTTGCCATATGCTTCCCACCATATGAGAGCATCAAATTTGTCTCTATCTTCCATTGCATGCAAATAACCAAACAAACCAGTGCAACTGAAGTATCTGCCTAATTCAAGACGCACATTAGCACACTCCACCTTGTCAGGTACCAACTTGTCTAATGCTTCCAAATATCTTGTAGATACCTCTTCATCTGTATGGGGTTTGACCCTAATCCCACCCCCAGGTGCAGGTTGGCCCAACCAAGATGGAGAACAGTATTTTGGCGTAAGGATATACGCCAAAGCATGTAGTGCAACATTAAGTTTATTCCATCGTGTACACACACAATCGTGAATCAATGTATACGATGGAGAACAATATTTTGGCGTAAGGATATACGCCAAAGCATGTAGTGCAACATTAAGTTTATTCCACCGTGTACACACACAATCTTGAATCAATGTATACAAGTTGGGATCATCTTTCTGAACAATATCTTTTATTTGCCCCAACATGGTATCCATCTGCTCATACACCTCCCCAATCACTGGTTTATTTGTATCTGCAAAACGAATCATGTGATAAATGGGCTTGGTGAATTCCAATACTTGCCTCACACGTGCCCAAAACAGACCATCAAGAGCGGTATCCTCCACTTGTTCAAAACCTTGCTTGTGAGCTGCATTTGTAGCCCTATCTTTTAATACCTGCCAGTATGGACTTGATACCATGCTAGCCAATGACTCTCTTACCTTCAAAAGGCGCTTGAAGGTGAGGTAATAGCTAGCAAATATAGTCTTCATAATCTTCAACAACTCCAATCTTGAGTGATTGCGGAAAAGCCCATGGGTATTGCTATGATTTGTAATAAAATTTATCATTTGTTTGCCTCTCTTGTACATTTGTATTGTTGGTTTTTGTTCTTAATAATATCATGTAGCAAAAGGTTCATTGTGTGAACCAAACACCCAGACCAAAATATGTTGGGGTATTTATCCTCAATAATTGCTCCCGTTGCCTTACAATTAGCAACATTATCAATGATGACTTGGATGACATTGTATGGCCCAATACGTTCAATTGTTTCAAGCTCTGAAACTGGATTCGTCCAAAACAGGCCACGTGCCCGTATCCCACGAATCCGACACGATTCGATGGGAATTCGAATCCAAAAATGGGACACGATGTGTCCTAAGGGGCACGATTGAATCTTGGTTGTGTCCCGATTTTGGGATTTTAATCCCAAAAAAGTGAAACATGCGGCATAAAAACAACACTGTTCTTTTCCTTATTTAGCATTTCTCTCATTCGTTTTTGTAAATAGTGAGCTGTGGGCAAGGAGTTAAGGGTTTGGAGCGGTCCAGGGCAAAGACAATGGTGTATGTGCACACCAATCTTCGTCTTATTTACAAGCAGAGGGAAAAGTGGTTGAAAGGAAAGACAAAGATGTGGGATATCTTTCCTGATGATATGGGTCTGGACAACAATGTTGAATTGGCATTGGCCAACATGGATCTCAATGATCTATTGTTAGAGCCTATTAGATTTGATGATGGTGATATTTTAGAGTGGTCATCCTCCACACCAGCAGATGTAGAGACGACTATGGATACAGGGGAGGAAGAGGATGCAGAGGAGAGCGGTGGTGACCATGATGATGAGTACATTGATGCTGATTCTGATGATGACTATGAGGATTGATGACTCATGAGTCATGGGATATCTATTGCCTTGAGGCTTGTATACCTCTAGTTGTTTTCTATTTTCTATTTCTATTTGCCATTGGCATTGCACTACCGACGTAACACATTTTGATTTGATGCCCTAATGAGAAAACTACAGCTGTCAGTGTCTTTATCTTACTATCTTGTAAGTTGTCTTTCATTTATGAATCATGATTTATGTGACATGTATTTGAATTTTGTATGTACTATGCATGCTATAATGTTACTAACTTACTTTGTATATAATGAAACTAACATCTAGATGAAGATCTATGTTTGAAATCAATGAATTTGTATCATTAATGAGAATTTGTGTAAGAAATATCTAATTTTTAATATATATATATATATATATATATATATCTATTTTAATAAAATAATATATAATGAATCCTATGTGTCCTGTTCCGGGGGGTCAACGTGTCCGAACCCGACACTCGAATCCCGCATCCTTGTGTCAGGTTACTTAGGTTTCAAGTAATGGTTCTGCAATGTTGATGGCAGTCTTGAACTTATCTGAATAATCATATGTTGAAAGAAAGATGGCACCACTAACAGACACAACAAGAACACTTATCAATGGCTTGCCTTTTACATTTGTCCATCCATCAGATACAATGGACACCCCATGCTCAATCCAAGAATTTGTCATTCTACCCAAAGTATGTGATATTTTTGCTTTTTCATGATCAAGTCCAATGGTTCTAGCCTTGTCATACCTAGGGCTCTTGTATCCTTTAGGGGCATCATTTATGGTAGAAACCATTTCATGCCAATAAGGTGATCAAAGAACATTGAATGGTATCCCACATGCATAGAGAAACTGGTAAACTTTTGAATCCACATCATTCCTAAACCCTTCACCAAGGAAATCTGATATGGTTCTACGCCTTAAAGAGATGTTTGGTGACCCCGTGTCTCCATATCCACTGCCATGGGAGGATGCTGAAGGAGTTCTTCATGCATGTTGATGTGATTGTGAGCTATGTTCAAAGAAACCCTTTGATTTGTTAGATTTGTATTGGGCTTCTTCCTCTTCCCTTATGTATTTGGCTCTATTTGTTGCTGACATACTTGTGCAAGTTTTGATTCATATTTGTTTATCTCCGTCCCATGGCACTGGTGTATGAACCTGTGTAAATATTGTTGCAATGGGGGTAGTGAAATTTAGTGGTTCCACCCCCTTTCGCTGTTTCAGGCCTAGAAACATATTTCCACAATGGGGTTTCGTCTTGTTTAGTTTTTTGGGTTGAATCATGTTTACTCTCTTCTTCCTCACCAAAATACTCCTTTCTGGGGTTTTCATCAAATCCACTATAACCCACTTCTTCATCCTCCTCTTCATGTTCAACCCTCATTTTTCTACTCTCCAACCAATGTTGTGAAAATCGCGATATTATCGTTCTATCGCGAGTTTTTTAGCAAAACGAAAATATCGTAAGTTTTATTCGAAATTATTGCTGGTATTTTTTTTTGCCTGATTTTTTGGAAATTATCACGGACAGTCGGGGCAACAAGGTTTTATAAGGGATGCTAAATGTTTGAAATGCAATTTTTTTTGAAAGAAACACATAATTTTTGAGTGGGGCAGCGTAATGATCAAGTCTAGGCCCTAGTATTGATATGCTATTCATGGTAATGTTAAATTCTTAAAGTAAAAGTGACACTCCTTAATCTTCATTTTCATCCTTTTACTTAAATTTTTAACATTACCATGAAATGACTCAGGATGTTTGAGAGTGGTTCCGGCCTCATTGGATTTCATATGGAGAAAGTAGAATTTTAGATTTCATTCAAAATCCAACAAGCTTATCAGTTTTTCAGGATTTCAGGATTGGGAGATTGTAATGTTTCCAGGTGACACCACCTGCCCGGGCTACCCCTGCCACCAGTAGAGGACGTGGTCTACCTCCTATAGTTCCTACTTCTAGTTCTTTAGCTTCTAGAGCATAGCAGACTCCATTGCCAACTCCACCAGCACTAGCATCTTCATCTAGAGGGAAAGGGAAAGCTGTGGCATTTTCTCGCAAGAGGGGCAGAGGAAATCAATAGGATTAGACTTTAGTTATTTTCTTCATTTTATTGTATATGGCATTATGACATGATAAGATACATTATTATATGTTTTGTTGATATTTTGAGGCTGAGTTGGGAGTTAGGAGTCAGGACTTACTATTCAGGACATGATTCAATGTTATGTGTGATTTTAGCATTAGAAATGATATTAAACATTTTATATATTAGTTCTTTTATCATATTTATGTGTCAATGTATTTATTTTATGTTGTAGATGGTTTAGATATTAAAAAAATTGAAAAAAATGGGAAAAAATGAATATTTTTGTACCAAACGATTTTTTCCCGATTTTTTCCGATTATTTCCCGATAATTACGATTTTTTTTCGATTTTTTCCTTGCGCCGATATTTTAAATGGGTGTTGCAATGGCCAAGATCTCTGCAAAAAACCAATCGTTAGATAAGGCCTGAAATTTAACACAGTGGGCCCTTAAGCTTTCTTGTCTTGGGAGTTGGCTGGTCCAACTGAAGACTTCACCTCACGCCCAAGATTTGAATCCTTGAGATCTCTACACACTTAAGATCAAATTATTAGATCAATAGGGGCTAGATAAACACCATAACCCTCAAGATCTAGAGATACATGCTAGATCAATCAAGTTATAATGCATGTCTAGACCCAGTAACTAATGCAAGATACCTGTGCAAATAGTTAATCCACTCGATGGCTAAAGAAAAAATATCTTGTAAACTATTATTCAATAGAGAATTAAGAACATGATCCAAAATTTACCACAAGAAGTAGAAGAGGAACACCACCATGAATAAAGCCCAAAGTCTTCCTTATTATTTCTGGAAAAATATTACAACAAGGCTCGACTCGGAGCTTCTTTCTCAAAATTTTCAGTGCCTTGAGTAACAAATGACTTCTAATTTATAGATAAATCCTCTAAGTGGAAAATAATGGATAGTTGGCTTGATCCCTGTCAAAATAATCTCGACCGTTGATAAATATTTGATCAATAATCTCGATCGTTGATAAATATTTGATCATCCTTTAATGTTCACTGTGGAAAATCTTTATTTTTGAGGAATTTTCGAATTTCTCATAAAATCCATTTTTTATTGGCTCAAAAATAATTATTTTGAACTAATTTCCTCGAAAAATTGACTGACTTAACGACCAAGGCTCAAGGATCCAATTTTTCTTGAAATTTCCAATATTGCCTTGGTGGGGAACCTCCAAAAATTATTTTCTTTAAAACCCACGAATTTTTCCACTTTGAGAATTTAATTTTTAGGATTTAATTTTGACTTTAGTTAATTACATTTTTGGCTTAGGATTTTTAATTTATTTTTTCCAGAAAATTCATTTATGTTTTCAATAAAACGAGTATCATTTTCATTAATAAAGCTGGAAACGGGCTAGGTCCCTTACAGTCATAGAGAGCAAGCTCTCAAAATTGTTCAACAAGTTAACCAGAAGAAGGACCCTATTGCTACCTGTGTTATTTACATACATACTCTTTACATCTTTTATACTATAAACCTTCCAAAAGACTCCACCATACACTACTATTTGACAAAACATAGATTTTAACAAGAAATAGACAATTGCTACCCGCTGCTTCCAGGGTTGACTTCTCTTAGAGCCTCGTCAGGAGGCATGACCGGTTCTTCTACTCCGCCTGCCCCAAGATCGAGGCCCCGATTTGCAGCGCCAACGACACCCTCAACTTGACGAGCAAAGCCATCCCTGAATCCAAAAACTTCTTTCAACACACCCACAGTGGTTGTCTCCACCTTTACTTCAATATTTTCAACCTTATGGCTAAGGTTCAAGATGTCTGTAGTTAGGAGTTCCATGGTTTTTTGAAGCAATTCCATATCCTTATCGAGACCAGACAGTTGGGCATACAAGATTGCCATGTTTTTGTTGATTTCCTTCACTATTTTCTTGATTACTTTGTTATGAAACCAGCTCAAGAAAAGATAGAAAAGATAAATCCACGCCTTAGAATTCAGCCTCTTCGAGGGGGCAACCTCCTTTACATTACATAAATTAACAATTCTTGGATGATACAAATGAAAAGACCTCCTTTCTATATATAGGAGTCTAAGGGGTTATAACATAATCAGAGCCGACATAAAAATAATAATGTAAGGGCATAATAACAACAATAGTGGGCTTCTATGGGGCACAATAGTAACAATATGGGCACTACATGGGTACATCAATATAATAAGTGGGTTATACTAATAACAATAAGGGGTTACACTAGTAGTATAGGGGCCTAACATGCCCCTCTCCTTCAAAAAGCATTGTCCTCAATGCTTGAGTAGTTCTTGATGCTTCTATATAAAATTCTTGTCCTCCCATGTGGAATATTCAGCGGGTAAGTTCTTCCACTTGATGAGATACTCTGAAATTGATAGATTTCGTAGCTGTCGGGTTCTTGTTTCTGTGACTGCTCCAGGTTCCAATATGATTTTTCCTTCCTCTTCAATTTCTGGCAATATTGCTTGAATTGGGATCTTTTGCAACTTTTGAATAAGTGGCCATACTTCTTCGTTCTTCTTCCATTCATTCGTTGCTTCGTTTATCCAATTTGGTTGGATAATATAAATAGCACAAAACAATGCTTCCACATCCTCATCCTTGAAGCGTCTTCCCATTCGGTAAGGTCGCCATTTTTTAAGTGCATGTAGTATTGCCAACATTTCCTTCTCATAAATAGCTTGCTTGAGATGTAGCAGTAAAAATACCCAATCACTTACATCAAAACATTTTTCACTACGATGTTGATCTACCTGTTGTTTCATTTGATTTTGCACCGAAGTGGCGTTATCCTTTAGAAGTTGGAGAACTTGCTCTTGATGCTTGATATGATCTTTCTCTGCTTGAACCTTTTTCTTCTTGATGTCCTTCTATCTTTTGAGGAGTGGTAATTTCTTCCAGTCCTTTGCAAGATATGGTCGGATTCATTTCTTGATGCTCGATGTGATCTTTCACTTCTTGAACATTTTTCTTCTTGATGTGTCCTTCTATCTTGATAGTTTGAGGAGTGGTAATTTCATCCATTGAATTACAAGATATGGTTGGATTCATTTCTTCTTTCTCGATGTGATCTTTCACTTCTTGCACCTTTTTCTTCTTGATATGTCCTTCTATCTTGAGAGTTTGAGGAGTGGTAATTCTTGCCAATGCTTTACAAGATATGGTCTGATTCATTTCTTCTTTCTCTGGGGTGGTGTCCTGATGTATATCCTCTTCTTTTGATGTTTCTTGATCCTTTTCTTCCTCCTCTTCATATTCTATGTAAAATAATTTCTTCTCAGCACACCTATGACCTTTAATGCATTTGCTATCACAATTGTAACAAAGCCCTTTTTTTCTTTTTTCTTCCAATTGTTGTGGTGTAACCCTTGTAGGTTGTGGAAGGCTGGGAGAAACAACACTTCCATCTTTATAGTTGTGAGGGGTATGCTTCCTGGTTTCCATAATTTTGCTTTCCATTATGTCACAAAGCCCTTTTACTCTTTCCAATTGTTGTGGTGTTGCTCTAAAGAAGGTGTTGCTCTTTGTATCCTCATAATGTGCTATCATTTCCTCTGTGAAAATTGACCACGTAACAAGTTTTTTACGAGAACAAAGCCCTTTGTACCATAAAAATTGATCTGGTTCTAAATATGAAGATGCAATACATACCTTTTGTAACAGTTGTACACCATGTATATCAAAATATTGCTCCATCTGAAGTATCCAATTTAACGGATCCTTGCCATCAAACTTCCTCATCTTGCTTTTCTTGATTTTAGGAGCTCTACCTTGAAACGACTGTAACTCTGTACTTTCGGATCTTTAAGTTCTGAAATCGTAACCTGTAATAGTCCTCTGTGTCCTCTTTCCAATGCCACAAGTCTGATCCAAATTGGATTCTCCAAGAAATAGTTATGCACAATCTCCCGCAGTGACCTGATTATAGACTAGTTCAGTAGAGCGAAGTTGTATGAGGTGCCACGTGTCACTGTTTCAACCTTTGACTCTGAAAAATATATAAACAGAAACTACAGTCCGTACTCTTTCTGTACCTTCTTACGAAATTTCAATCCGATGCTCAGAAAGAAAGTTATGACGATTTTCCCCAGGTCACCTGTTTTGAGTGTAATTCAGGAGTCTGCAAAAAGACCAACTTCCTCAGATCATATCTCCGAAAATATCACGTAAAAATATCTGAAATTCGGACCCAAGGTTCAACGTCAATTCTTCTCAAATGGGTTTTTTTTGCGACTTCTGAAACGTCACAGAAAAAAAGTTATAGCAAAAATGCCACGATGACTTGTTTGGAGCAGTGAAACCCTAGAATCCAAAGCTCTGATACCAAATGTTATGAAACCAGCTCAAGAAAAGATAGAAAAGATAAATCCACGCCTTAGAATTCAGCCTCTTCGAGGGGGCAACCTCCTTTACATTACATAAATTAACAATTCTTGGATGATACAAATGAAAAGACCTCCTTTCTATATATAGGAGTCTAAGGGGTTATAACATAATCAGAGCCGACATAAAAATAATAATGTAAGGGCATAATAATAACAATAGTGGGCTTCTATGGGGCACAATAGTAACAATATGGGCACTACATGGGTACATCAATATAATAAGTGGGTTATACTAATAACAATAAGGGGTTACACTAGTAGTATAGGGGCCTAACATACTTGATTACTTGTTCACCTGACATCACAGGTTTATTATTTGGAGAACAAGGGGCCAACCCTTTTTCCACTACTTTTGGGAGTTCTATTTCTTATTATGGCACTTATGGATTTCATCAGGGCTCTTAGATGGCCCAACGACATGTAATATTGATAATTCGACCTCTTGAGAGGTTTATTTTTTTGTTTATGAGCTAGTTTGGTGGGCTTGTCACCAAAAGTTAGTTATTTTGCACAATATTTTATTTTAGGGGCTAATGTAGGCCCAAGTAGCTAAATCAAACACATTAGAAGTGTATAATAGAAGTGATGAGGATTCATTTTAGCATCATCACTTGGATTTGGAACTTGTATCTCTTTAGATATTTCCGCTATCCTTTTTGGAGGACGAATTTTTGGAGTATGGAATGAATTTTGATGTTTGGATAATTTTCATGTCTTGGAGCTTCTTGATGGTAAGTTATCTGTTAAAATTGGCAACTAGTGCCAAAATCCACCAACTAGGGCCAAAATCCACCTTTGACAATTCATATGATGGAGATGATATTTTTATTGGATTCCTCTTTCCAAGAGTTGCAAAATTGATCTAAAGATCATCTCATTCTGACAAGTAGAAATGGAATTATGAATTTATTTTGTCTATGGACAAATTGTCAAGGTCGCCAAAATCTAATGTAGGTTCATGAAGCCCAACAAATGTGTTTGTTCACCCGCAACGTTGTGTATAAATAAGAGAAACCTTTTCCCCATTTGGACACACAATCATCACAAATCTTTCTCTCTTCATCTCATTGGTTTGTACAACAAACAAGAGCTTCTTCTTCATGCGTTGATTAGTGTTGACCAAGGGCCAAACCTCCTCTTTTGACTACGTTTATTAGGTAGGAAATTCGTTTTCCTCATGTCACCAACGTTGATCGCAGGGCCTTTGATTGTAGCATTGACTCAATGTTGACTAGTTTTGATCGAGAATTTCAGGATTGTTTTAGGCTGATTTAGACTCTTTGGAGGCTGAGTTGATTGGGTTTGACTGAGTTCATTTGGAGAAGTTTTTATGTTGGTTTGACCAATGTTGACTTTCTGATTAGGGCATCCTGTTGACTGCAGTTTGACTGGACTGTTTTGACAGTGTTTGGGCAAGTAAATTTTGTATGATTTACTCCCTTTCTCTGCTGAACTTTTGAAGATGTTGTAGCGGCTACAACCACCCTTCAAAATTTTGCCTTAGCTTCGTTTTGGAGCCTCCCTGCCAACCATCCTCGACGACATGTCTTGCACTATCAAGTACATGAGCTTCACTGATTTTCTAGCAGCATGACAACCTGTGCATGATAGCTTGTTGCATTCCCCTCACAGGCTGCTTCCCTAGACTTGGTCCAACTACTGGTTGAGCAACTCCCTCAAGAAATTGCACAATTCTAGAGGGGAACCAGTCTTCCCTCCAGAAATTGCTCATGAAGCCCAACAAATGTGTCTGTTCACCCTCAACGTTGTGTATAAATATGAAACCTTTCCCCATTTGGACACACAATCATCACAAATATTTCTCTCTTCATCTCATTGGTTCGTACAACAAACAAGAGCTTCTTCTTCTTCATGTGTTGAATGAAATTTTAGATTTGTTTTTGGGCAAATTGCAGGGACGTTGACTAGTGTTGACCAAGGGCCAAACCTCCTCTTTTAAATGCGTTTTTTAGGCATGAAATTCGTTTTCCTTATGTCACATCTTTTGGCACACGGATCAAGGAATTTGCAGTTGTTTGACCAACGTTGGTCGCAGTGCCTTTGATTGCAGCGTTGACTCAGCATTGACTAGGTTTGATCTAGAATTTCAGGACTGTTTTGGGCTGATTTATACTGTCTTTGGAGGCTGAGTTGATTGGGTTTGACTGAGCTCATTTGGAGAAGTTTTTATGTTGGTTTGACCAACGTTGACTTTCTGATTAGGGCATCCTATTGGCTGCAGTTTGACTGGACTGTTTTGACAGTGTTTGGGCAATTAAATTTTGTATGATGTACTCTCTTTTTCTGCTGAACTTTTGAAGATGTTGTAGCGGCTAAACCACCCTCCAAAATTTTGCCTTAGCTTCATTTTGGAGCCTCCCTACCAACCATCCTCGACAGTATGTCTTGCACTATCAAGTACATGAGCGTCACTAATTTTCTAGCAGCATGACAACCTGTGCATGATAGCTTGTTGCATTCCCCTCACAGGTTGCTTCCCCGGACTTGGTCCAGCTATTGGTTGAGCAACTCCCTCAAGAAATTGCACAATTCTAGAGGGGAATCAGTCTTCCCTCCAGAAATTGTGCAAATCTGACTGGAAGCTAGCTGGGCTCGGAAATTGTGCAATCCTATTAGTCAACCTTCCCAGTGAAAATTGCACAATCTGACCCAACAAGACTGCTCAACCCAGAAATTGCGCAATTCTGGGCAGCGGTCAGCTGCTCCTCCCAAAAATTGCGCAATCCCTCTGGGCAGCAAACCTAATTTCCTCCCAGAAACTTCGCAAATGTCACCCTCAGTCAAGTAGGCTGTTGCATGTGCCCTCAAGTTGACCGGTTCCACTCGGGACCGAGAAAACTTGACTTGCATGGGTTGCTTTTTACCGAAATAGCAAAAGGCAACATGCAAAAAGCATCCCTAAATTTTAGAGAGCTACTTTTAGCAGCTGGAAGTTACATGCAAAGATCATTTTAGAAACCTTCCTCCATGTGTTGTTTTTTCCTAGATTTGTGGCATGCGCGTCATGAGCTTCAAACTTATTTATTCGATGCTTCAGTGCTCACTTCTTCACATCGATCTTAGAGTTTTGACATCCCACATCACATCTAGGAGTCTTCGACACATCCAGCTCAACTATTTTTGGTAAGTCCACTTAACTTGTCTTTTGCATCATTTCTGTCGCTTTTTGTGTTTTGGCTTGTGTGAGTGTTCTCTGCTTGATTTTTTTGAACGCTTATTGTTGTTGGTATGCATATTAGCTTGTACTAGCACCTTTTCAGTTTTCATTGGCATCTCATTGTTGTTGCATGCATGACACTGTGTTGCACGAATGGTCGTCGATTCGGTGACTTGCTTCACACACATGCATGTTTTTCCGTTTTCTGAATCTTGCATTCACTATATGCATGCACGATCATTCACTCCTGCTTACACTCAGTATCACCATGCATTCACTTCCACATTCGCTTTCAGTTGCCCATTGGTGAGTCTGGGCAGCCTTGGCTCGGACTCCGCCTCCCCGAGACAACATTGCGCAATCCTGAGAGGGAAGGCTCTGCGTTCCTCCCAGAAAATGTGCATTTTTGTCCAGTGACTGTTCTCCAGTCTTGCCTTGCGCAATTCTGGGGGTAGTGACTGCTGGCCCAAAAAATTGCGCAATGCAGTCCTTGGGCCTGCACCACTTGCCAGCTAAAATTGCGCATTGCGCAATCCCAACACCTAGCGGGCCAGTCTAGATTGCGCATTGCACAATTCCAACAATCAGCCAACCTCACGGTAAGTGTTACTTGGGAGCGAGAACGAAAGCCGGGAGCAGGAGCGAAAACGGGAGCAGGAGCAACATTTTCAAAAGCTCCCGGTTTGGGAGCGAATCCCGGAGCGATTTTTATATAATATATATATTTTTTATATTTTGATACATATATGTCAACAAAAACATGTAGAATGATGAATTAGATATAAAAAACATAAAAAAACATAGATTGATCATTGAACCATCAACCATATAACATCAATCATCTATAAGTTATAATCTTCATTAACCACGTCCACAAGTTAGTAACATACAACATATTGAGTCTCGTGAATCATGATTCATCAATATTAAAGTTTCAACTTCAAGCTTTCAAAATTGAAAATTCAATATATAGCATTTATCATCATTGATCACCAAAGTTGTACTTGTAAGCTAAGTTTAAAGTTTAAAGTTTAACCATTACAAGAGATAATATCTAACATGAAATGAAATTTCATAAAATGAATTATGAAATGAAATGAAACAAATTTCACGATGATATTCATAATTCAGAATCATTACCAATGAGCTATAATTGCCAACTTCAAACTTCAAACTTAAATTGTCACAGTGATATATTGTTTACAAAAAATATCATTATGATATGAAAGAGTCAAGACTCAATAGTTATGAAAACTAATAGAAACTAGAAGAGACAAGTAAACTGTAAATCTATTATCTACTACTACATGTGGCCCTTGCCACGAGAAGTGTCTAATGTATGAGCAGGTTGCGGTGGTCTTCTAGGAGTCTCCCGCACAGACCGACGACCAAAACTAGAAGGCACATGCCCTCCACGTGAGGGTGTAGATGGAGGCTGCGACAACAAAGGAACAAGACTCAAAACTCGAGCAGTGCTATTGGATGGTTGAGGTGGCATGGTTGTTGCTTCAACTTCCTCTCTCATAAGTTCCGCTTCCAGTTCTTCAAGATGTATAGTGCTATCCTCCAAATTATCATCTTTTGGGTGGTTGTCCCAAATTTTATATGTTGGATCCTCATAAGCCCGATCACAGTAATGACTCAACAACTCCATGTTGTAGTGCAGATAAACCAAGCTTTCTGCCCGATTTTCATTGAGTCTGTTTCTTTTCACGTTATGTATGAAGCTGTAGGTGCTCTAACACCTCTCTGCAGAAGAAGTATTTACAACCTACGAGAGAACCTTTTTTGCCAATTTTGGCAAAAGTCCATGGCCGCCATATGATTCCCACCATGTGAGAGCATCAAATCTGTCTCTATCTTCCGTTGCACGAAAGGTACCAAACAAACCAGTGCAACTGAAGTATTTGCCTAATTCAAGACGCATACTAGCACATTCCCTGTCAGGTATCAATTTTTCTAATGCTTGCAAATATCCTGTAGATACCTCTTCATCTATATGGGGTTTGACCCTAATCCCACCCCTTGGTGCAGGTTGGCCCAACCAAGATGTAGATTAGCATTTTGGCGTAAGGATATACACCAAGCAATGTAGTGGAAGTTTGGAACATTAAGTTTATCCCACCGTATACGCAAACAATCGTGAATCAATGTATACAAGTTGGGATCATTGTTATGAACAATATCTTTTATTTTCCCTAACATGGTATCCGTTTGCTCATACACCTCGCCAATCACTGGTTTATCTGTATTTGCAAACCGAATCATGTGATAAATGGGCCTGGTGAAATCCAATACTTGCCTCACACGTACCCAATACATACCATCAAGAGCGGCCTCCTCCACCTGTTCAAAACCTTGCCTGTTAGCTGCATTTGTAGCCCTTTCCTTTAATACCTGCCGGTGTGGACTTGATAGCATGCTAGCCAATGACTCTCTTACCTTCAAAAGGCACCTGAAGGTGAGGTAATAGCTATCAAATCTAGTCCTCGTATCTTCAACAATTCTAATCTTGAGTGACTGTGGAAAAGGCCATGGGTGTTGCTATGATTTGTAATAAATTTTATCATGTGTTTACCTTTCTTGTACAAGTCACCAATCCATTTGTATTGTTCGTTTTTGTTCTTAACAATATCATGCATCAAAAGGTTCATTGTGTGAACCAAACACCCATACCAAAATATGTTGGGGTATTTATCCTCAATAATTGCTCTCGTCGCCTTACAATTAGGAGCATTATCAGTGATGACTTGGATGACATTGTATGGCCCAATACACTCAATTTTTTCAAGTAATGGTTTTGCAATGTTGATGCCGGCCTTGAACTTGTTTGAGTAATCATATGTTGAAAGAAAGATGGCACCACTAACAGACACAACAAGAACATTTATCAATGGCTTGCCTTTTACATTTGTCCATCCATCAGATACAATGGACACCCCATGGTCAGTCCAAGAACTTGCCATTCTATTCCAAGAATGTGATATTTTTGCTTTTTCATGATCAAGTCCAACGGTTCTTGCCTTGTCATACCCAGGGCTCTTGTACCTTTTAGGGGCATCATTTATGGCAGAAACCATTTCGTGCTAATAAGGTGAGCGAAGAACATTAAATGGTATCCCACATGCATAGAGAAACCTGTAAACTTTTGAATCCACATCATTCCCTACACCCTTCATCAAGGAAATCTGATATGCTTCTACGCCTCTGTATCCACTGCCTTGGGAGGATGTTGAAGGAGTTCTTTGTGCATGTGATTGTGAGCTTGGTTCAAAGAAACCCTTTGATTTTTTAGATTTGTATTGGGCTTCGTCCTCTTCCCTTATGTATTTGGCTCTATCTGTTGCTGACACCCCTGTACAAGTTTTGATTCCTATTTGTTTATCTCCATCCCATGGCCTTTTCCCGAGAGGTGTTTTCTGGCACGGGTGTATGAACTTGTGTAATTATTGTTGCAATGGGGGCAATGAAATTTAGTGGTTCCATCCCCTTTTCCTGCTTCAGGCCTGTTAACATATTTCCACAATGGGGTTTGGTCTTGTTTAGTTTTTTGAGCTGACTCATGTTCACTCTCCCCCAACTCCTCCTCACCAGGGTTTTCATCAAATCCACTATGTCCCCCTTCTTTATTTTCAATTTCAACCCTCCTTTTTCTACTCTCCAGCACCATAATAACCAAAAAAGGAACCAAGAAGAAGAAAATGCCAAGAAATATAACCATGATGTTTGAAATTTGAAGTTTTGAATCTGCAAAATTAAAAAAAAAGGAATGGGAATGGGAAATAGAGAAAAAATTATTTATTTATTTAGGAATAAACATTAAAAAAAAATTGCTAGATACTCTATCCAATATTATAGAGCCTACCTCTTTGGCGTCCAATCTCCCGTTGCTCCTTGCTTTCTCTTGCTCTCTCACTCTCTTGCTCCTTGCTCATTGCTCCCTCTTGCTCTCTCCTTGCTCCTCACTCTCTCCTTGCTCTTTCCTTGCTCTCTCTCACTCTCACCCTCTTTCAATCTCACTCTCACTCATTACAATAATGAAATGAAGTGAGGGAGGGTCTATTTAACCCCCCCTTCCTCCGTCCCTCACTTTATTTCCGCAAAAAGCAATTTATTTATTTATTTATTATTTTTTTTTCCGCCCGTCTACCCTGTTTGCTCTCGTCGCTCCGAGAGCGATTTTTATAACCCGGGAGCGGTCAGGAGCGATCATTCCTTGACCGCTCCCGGAGCGACGGGAGTGACGCTCCTTGCTTCGCTCCAGAAATAAGCAGGGAGCGCAAACGCTCCCGAGTCGCTCCCGCACAAATTGGGAGCGGGATCGGGGATTGGGGGGGGATTCGGATTGCCTTTTGCGCAGTTTCGGCAGCTAGTATCTCGACCTCCTAGGAAAAATTGCGCAATTGTTGCCAGTCAATCCCTAGGTATGTTGCATGTCATTCCTCAAGTTTGCTTTGGTTTTCGCTGACATATTTCTTGCCATGCATGTCACCATGTCTCTTGATCTAGCAGGTATTCGTTCATCTCTCAACAATTCAGGATCAATGGCCTCCAAGAGAGCAGGATCAAAGGACACCGATGGAAGTGCAACTGGAGCAACAGTTGAGCGAGTGTCTACGAGTTTGTCGATCTATGAAGACACCAAGCTGATCGTAGACAAGTACATCAAGCTGAAATGGCAAGAGGTGAATGATGCATTTGCAGGCACATTTGGGGAAGACCTTGAAGACCGCCAAGTCTATGTGAACATTCACAAGTCCGGCTTGTACTAGATTGCATGCAGGTATCCCGCGTTCCCATGCGCGGACATGATACACTGGATCGTCTCGCACACTAATCCTGAGACAATGACATTGAGCAGTGTTAGCGGGACGAAGATTGCTACCTTCAGGGCATAGGATTATCAGCAGATGTATCATATGTCGAAGCCAGTGATTACCATGGAGACACCCTTCAGCATACCCAACAACAATGCCAACTCCAGGGATATCTTGAAGAACTGGGTGAAGGAGCTGACCAAATTCAGGATGACACCCAACCAGATTTACAAGACGAAGATACTGTGGAAGGCGTATCAATACTTGGTCATCTTTGCATGTCGCTTGTATGGCCAAGAGAGCACGAAGACCTTCTCGTAGAGTTGGGTGATCGCGTTGGACCAACTGGCTAGTGAAGGAAAAACATGCAATTGGTCTGACATGTTGGCTCACAGGCTAAAGGAACAGGTAACAAGAGCTTGGTAGCCGCCCAAAGGTCAGCAAGCATAAATCTACATGTCCGCTTACATCTTGGATGCAATCTGTGCTCGTCAGGAGTTCCCGGGCTTGAAATGGGCATGGACATCAATGAAAACCTCTGTGAATACTTATTGTAAAATGTTGTCCGAATGCAGCTTCAGAGGAGTCATCACACAACTGTCAGATCATTTTGTCACCCTGGTGTACAAGATGATATTTGAGCAGGATCCTCGAAGGCAACAATGGAGGCACTGATCGACATAGTAGATTGGTATGCCTCATCGTCTGACACCTTCATATGGATGTACAACGTGGAGAAGCCTCCGCATGTTTTGCCAAAGTTTGCTTTGGACAAGCTCGTCATGTAAGAAGTATCATACCACATCTCGGTAGGAATGTCAGCTAGGTTGCATTGGAAGAAGAAGGCACCTTGGCCCGCTCTTTCGTTGCGGATCAGGGTATACGAGATACAAAATTTCAAGCATGCGGATGTCGAAGCAGAGGAGATCAAGAAATATCCTTTCAATGCTCGAAGCTTCAATTCGTATGACTCGCATTGTTTTGTAAAAGATCACTATGTGAGATTACAATTTCAGTGGATCCGCGGGGCATGTCATTGGGTGGAGGAGGACCCATGGAGATATTGTTACAACTTCTCTAGGCCCAATGAACCAGTTGACATCGCTGTGGAATGGTTAAGGAAGCAACATCCAGGAGAGCACCAACAACAACAACAAGAGATGTAAACATACTGGCACGCGACAAAGGCAAGAGGAAGATTGTCGACAATGCAGAGGCAGAGCAAAGATGCAAGTTCAGAGCAGAGCCACTTGTGCAGAAAGCAGCTTTGGCAATAGAGGCGAAGAGGCAACAACATGATAGGAGGAATGCGCAAAGGCAGAGAAAAAACAGAGAATGGAGGAAACAGAGGAGTTGCATGAATAGGAGCAACTCTGAAAGGAACAGTTGCTGCGCAGATAGGAGAAGGAAGCGCAACAAGAACATGTACAATAGGGGCGCAACATGTATAGACAGATGAAACTGCGCCCGTACAGGTGGTCAACTCATCTGAACAGATGGCACCAAGCAAACAAGGTGAGCAGTCGCAGGAGCAAGACTTTGCTCAAGAGATTGAACAGGTACTTGAGCAGATGGATATGGATATGGAGTAATGAGTTAGAGCAAGACATTGACCTCATGCCTTACCATCAAGAGGTTGACCCACCAGCTTCACCGAGTCCAGAAGCAGAGTAAGTCCCAAGCGACCAAGGAGACACTGAGATCCTTGGAGACCATCTGGAAGGAGAGATGCACAACATATTGTTGAAATTTGGTACCGGAGGACAGGTGGTTCCCTTAGGCTTTGATCTTTGGTCTAGGGAAAAGTGTCCAAAAGAATTTAATTTTTTCTCCTAAAGTAACTTTATAATTTTTATAAAGTTAAATCTAATTTGAAAGTGACTTTAAGTGATAAAGTTACTAAGTCTAATTTTAAAGTGACTTTATAAAGTCAATGAAAAATTAGAAAGGAAAAGTGACTTTGGAAATAAATGACTAAGTGGGTCTTTATTAAAGTGGGGTGAATTAAAAAATAGAAAGTGAGATTTAAATGAGCATTTAATCTCAGCCATTGATCTAAATCTATTTCAGCCATTGGATTTAGGGATCACCCAAAAGTCATTTAGGGTTGGGTTAAGGGAGGAAAATGAGAAAAAGATCATTCAATTCTTTCATGAGCAGATTGGGAGAAGGAGAGCAAGAGAGCAAGGGAGATTTCTGGACAAGGAGGAGAAAGAGGCAGCAGTTTGGCACACACACCAAGGCAGCATTTCAGCAAATCTGAACAGCATAAAGAACAAGCAGAAAAAGGCAGTTTTTGTGAGCAAAATAGTGGAAAAAATTATTTTTCAGCACGAATATCGAGGAGGCGATTTTCTGCACTTTTCCCGAGGGCTGTCCGTACAAGTCCGTACGGCCGTCCGTACAGTCCGTACAGTCCGTATGGTCCGTACAGTCCGTACGTCCGTACGGTCCGTACAGCTCTTCCAGCAGTTTTCAGATTGTCGTTTGGGCTGAAAACAGGTAAGTTTTGCTTGCTGGAAAAATTTCTGTTTTGCTGATTTTTTGCTGAAAATATTTTCTCTGTAAAAGGCATTTTCCAGAAATAAAGAAGAGCTCTCAAACTGGTTTTCCCCAAGAGTTGTAGGGGGTTTTTCCAGGGTCAAGTTGACCAAAAATCACTGAGTTTAAATGTGTTTTTATGGCTGTTTTAATTGCTGATTTTTTATTTCTGCAATTTCCAGCACTCTGAAAAATTTCCAGAATTTGTGTTTTCAGCAATATTTATTTTTTTCAGTCTGTTAAATGTATGGCTATGGGAATGGGCATTTAACTATATGGGAGAAATAAGGTGAAACTGAAAACCGGGGTGGGAAACAGAAAATTTTACATGGTATCAGAGCTTGAGTGCTGAAGGGCAGTTTGGAACAGCAAAAGAGAAAAAATACAGCTGCTGATTTTTTCACTCAGAAAATTCCAGCAAGCTGATTTTTCATAAACAGCAGGTTTATCTTTACAACAGCAGTGCTATTTTTCAGTTTTAGGACAGCAAGATGTCATTGGGATTGAGGGTGGAGGATAGGTTGGATGGGCATACAAATTACAGCGTTTGGAAGGAGAGAATGCAGAGTATCTTTGAGGAGGCAGAAGTCTGGGATATCATGGTGCATACAGCACAGCACCCTGTTGTTGTGCCTACTGATGCTACTCAGTTGGCAGCTTATAATAGAAAGAACAACAAGGGTAAAAGGCTGATTCTAGACGGAATCAAAGACCATTGCATTCCTCATGTGAGAGGAAAGAGCAATGCCCATGAGATGTGGACAGCATTGTCCAATCTCTACCAGAGTACCAATGAGAACCGGAAGATGGTCCTGAAGGAGAAGCTGAAGAACATTAAGATGGGGAATGATAGTGCAGCTGGATATCTCACAAAGATTACCAATGTGAGAGATGAGTTGGCAGCGATTGGAGAGGCCATTCCATCCACTGAGTTGGTGCGTATTGCAGTGAATGGCCTCCCCCGTTCATGGTTGAACTTTGCTGATGGGGTTTGTGCACGTGAGACCCTTCCCACATGGGAGAGGTTTTGGGATGATTGTATACAGACAGAGATCAGGAAAGGACAGCTTGGGGCAGCCAAGCCAGTTGAGCAGGATGAGGATGTAGCACTGGTGGCAGGAGGCAAGAAAGGCAAAGGGAAGAAGCAGGCTTCCACAAGCGGTGGTGGAGGCAAAGGCAAAGGTAAAGGTAAACAGGGTAACTCACAAAAGGACTATTCCAAAGTGAAGTGTTGGAATTGTCAGAAGATGGGACACTATGCAGTTGTGTGTCCGGAGAAGAAGAAGAAGAAGGGGAAGACCCAGGATGTGGCAGCGTCAGCTGAGATTGAGGACTTTGCAGGTCGTTTTGACCGGGAGTTTGCGTTCACTACATGTGAGTCCTCTAGTGCAGGATCACCTGCCACACAGGTTCAGAGGGAGCATGCTTTTCCCTCGATTAGCGGAGCATCTACAGGTATCTGGTATGTGGACAGTGGGGCTTCACGTCACATGACAGGAGTCCGGGAGTACTTCTCAGAGCTTTCAGAGAGTGGCACTGATATTGAGGTAGTACTCGGTGATGACAGAGTTGTTAGAGCAGTCGGGGTGGGGACAGTGACATTTCAGAGGGAGTCCAAACCTCCCTTGAAGGTGTCAGAGGTTCTTTATGTGCCAGGGATGAGGAAGAACCTCATATCCGTCTCAGCGTTGGAGGACAGAGGATATGAGGTACTGTTCAGGGAAGGACAGGTGTTGATGTATCCCAGGGGCTCTCCAGCTGATTCAGCTAGAGTGATAGGTGTACGCCATGCAAAGGTGTACAAGTTTGCATTCCAGCCCCCTTTGGCATTGAGCTGTAGTACCGACAGCAGAGCTAGCAGTTCTGAGCTATGCGAGATTTGGCACCGCAGGATGGGGCACATGTCTCATGGAGCCTTGAGGACATTGCGGGAGATCACTACAGGTGTGCCAGATTTCAGTACTGATCACCATGATACTTGCAGAGGTTGTGCGATGGGCAAGTTTGCCAAATCCCCTTTTCCCAGCAGTGACAGCAGAGCGACGGGGATACTTGATTTGATTCATTCCGATGTGAGCGGTCGGATGTCTCATGTTTCCTTGAGTGGATATGAGTACTATGTCTTATTCATTGATGATCACTCCAGGAGGACCTGGATTTATTTCTTGAAGACCAAGAGTGAGGTCTTCAAGCGGTTTCAGGAGTTCAGAGCTCTTGTGGAGACTCAGACAGGTCGAAAGATCAAGTCCCTGAGGTCGGACAATGGAGGAGAGTACACCCTTGGAGAGTTTGTTGACTATTGTGCAGAGGCAGGCATTAGGAGGGAGTTCACTGTTCCTTACAACCCCCAGCAGAACGGGGTTGCGGAGAGGAAGAACAGATCCATCATAGGGGCTGCCAAAGCCATGTTATATGATCAGGGGTTGCCATTGTTCTTGTGGGCAGAGGCCTGCAACACAGCTGTTTACTTGCAGAACAGGAGTCCGCATCGTGCCTTGGGGCACATGACTCCGGAGGAGGCTTTCTTTGGGAAGAAGCCTGATCTTGGTCATCTTCATATCCTTGGATGCATTACATACTCCTATATACCCAAGGAGGAGAGGACCAAACTAGAGCCCACCGCAGAGAAGGGTATCTTTGTGGGCTACAGTGAGACCTCAAAGGCCTTTCGGATTTACATTCCTGCACAGAGGAAAGTTGTTGTCAGACGGGATGTGAAGTTCGAGGAGGACAGGGCCTTTAGGAGGTCAAGGGAGTTAGAGTATCTGGATCAGCCAGACCCTCAGCAGCAGTTGAGTCAGTCGCAGGGATCCAGTGGGCAGGGATCAGGAGGATCCGGAGGTACATCTATGAGGATGTCAGGTCCATCAGTGAGCAGTGGCTCGCCGAGCCAGAGGGGTGGTGCTCCGGGCAGCATGCAGAGCAGTTCACAGAGTAGTTCACTAGGGAGTCCACTGATGGACAGTTCACACGGTACCTCAGCTTCTACAGGTTCAGGTGCAGGCAAGAGGACAGCAGACAGACAGTCAGGAGTTCAGGCTACTGATGGGGATGAGGAGGAGGAGTTTCATTCTCCTATGGGAGAAGCATGCTCAGGGAAGAGGAAGCCCAAGTGGCTTCAGGACACCTTGAGAGATGCCACATCTGTTGCTGAGCCGAAGAGGCCGGTCAGAGAGAGTAGACCACCTGAGAGATTTTGTAGCTATATGGCGATGGTTACCAGCATCCTTGACTCTGAGCCTTCTAGCTATGAGGAGGCAGCTAGCCAGCAGGTCTGGAGAGAGGCCATGCAGGAGGAGTATTCTTCTATCATGAAGAATGATGTTTGGGAGGTGGTGCCGAGGCCTGAGGGCAAATCCGTGGTTACTTCCAGATGGCTTTACAAGGTAAAGCATGCTGCAGATGGCAGCATTGAGAAATTCAAAGCAAGGTTTGTGGCTAGAGGGTTCTCACAGGTAGAGGGAGTTGATTATGAGGAGACCTTCGCTCCCGTGGCTCGATATACTTCGATCCGCTCCATTATATCGATAGCAGCAGAGATGGGTTGGAAGATCCACCAGATGGATGTGAAGACCGCATTTCTCAATGGCTTCATACAGGAGGAGGTGTACATTGAGCAGCCACAGGGCTTTGAGGTGCATGGGAAGGAGTCCCATGTGTGCAGATTGAAGAAGGCCCTTTATGGCCTGAAGCAAGCTCCCAGAGCTTGGTACTCCAGGATAGATGCATACTTGCAGGGGATGGGTTTCACAAAGAGTGAGGCAGATCCGAACCTTTACTTTATTGTGATTGGTGAGGAGCCCCTCATTCTGGTGCTGTATGTGGATGACTTGATCATTACAGGTGCAGAGAGACTCATAGAGCACTGCAAGAGAGATCTTGCGGCGGAGTTTGAGATGAAGGACATCGGCTTGATGCATTACTTTTTGGGTTTGGAGGTGTGGCAAGAGGAGGGGCATTTCTTCCTGGGGCAGGGGAAGTATATTGTGGACATCCTTAGCAGATTCCACATGGAGGATTGTAGACCCATGTTGACACCGATGATCACCAACTGGAAGAAGCTTCATGCTTCGGATTCCGAGTTGGTGGATCCCACATTGTACAGGCAGCTGATTGGTTCCTTGATGTATTTGGTCAACACCAGACCAGATATCTGTTTTGCAGTCAACACGATGAGTCAGTTTATGTGTGAGCCTAGGAAGGTTCACTGGGTGGCTGCAAAACACATTTTGCGGTACTTGCAGGGGACAGTGGATTATGGTCTGGACTACAGGCAGGGAGATGGAGTGAGATTGGCAGGATACACTGATTCTGATTGGGCAGGTTGTGCTTCTGATAGGAAGAGCACTTCAGGGTGTTGTTTTGGGTTGGGTTCAGCAGTAGTGTCATGGTTCAGCCGGAAGCAGCAGTCAGTAGCACTGAGTTCAGCGGAAGCAGAGTATATGGCAGCCAGTCTAGCTAGTTGTGAGGCCATCTGGCTTCGCAAGATGTTGTTTGGCTTATTTGGTCAGCCGTTGAGACCTTCAGTGATTTACTGTGATAATCAGAGTTGCATTAAACTCACGGAGAATCCAGTATTTCATGACAGGTCAAAGCATATCGGGATCAGATATCATTTCATCAGAGACCATGTTCAGAAGGGAGCTGTAAAGCTTGAGTATATTTCCACTGATGAGCAGGTTGCAGATATTCTTACCAAAGCCTTACCACGGGGCAAGCATGTCTACTTCAGAGACAAGATGGGTGTGGTGAGGAACACCTTCCTCGATAAGAGGGAGTGTTGAAATTTGGTACCGGAGGACAGGTGGTTCCCTTAGGCTTTGATCTTTGGTCTAGGGAAAAGTGTCCAAAAGAATTTAATTTTTTCTCCTAAAGTAACTTTATAATTTTTATAAAGTTAAATCTAATTTGAAAGTGACTTTAAGTGATAAAGTTACTAAGTCTAATTTTAAAGTGACTTTATAAAGTCAATGAAAAATTAGAAAGGAAAAGTGACTTTGGAAATAAATGACTAAGTGGGTCTTTATTAAAGTGGGGTGAATTAAAAAATAGAAAGTGAGATTTAAATGAGCATTTAATCTCAGCCATTGATCTAAATCTATTTCAGCCATTGGATTTAGGGATCACCCAAAAGTCATTTAGGGTTGGGTTAAGGGAGGAAAAGGAGAAAAAGATCATTCAATTCTTTCATGAGCAGATTGGGAGAAGGAGAGCAAGAGAGCAAGGGAGATTTCTGGACAAGGAGGAGAAAGAGGCAGCAGTTTGGCACACACACCAAGGCAGCATTTCAGCAAATCTGAACAGCATAAAGAACAAGCAGAAAAAGGCAGTTTTTGTGAGCAAAATAGTGGAAAAAATTATTTTTCAGCACGAATATCGAGGAGGCGATTTTCTGCACTTTTCCCGAGGGCTGTCCGTACAAGTCCGTACGGCCGTCCGTACAGTCCGTACAGTCCGTACGTCCGTACGGTCCGTACAGCTCTTCCAGCAGTTTTCAGATTGTCGTTTGGGCTGAAAACAGATAAGTTTTGCTTGCTGGAAAAATTTCTGTTTTGCTGATTTTTTGCTGAAAATATTTTCTCTGTAAAAGGCATTTTCCAGAAATAAAGAAGAGCTCTCAAACTGGTTTTCCCCAAGAGTTGTAGGGGGTTTTTCCAGGGTCAAGTTGACCAAAAATCACTGAGTTTAAATGTGTTTTTATGGCTGTTTTAATTGCTGATTTTTTATTTCTGCAATTTCCAGCACTCTGAAAAATTTCCAGAATTTGTGTTTTCAGCAATATTTATTTTTTTCAGTCTGTTAAATGTATGGCTATGGGAATGGGCATTTAACTATATGGGAGAAATAAGGTGAAACTGAAAACCGGGGTGGGAAACAGAAAATTTTACACATATCATTCGACGAGTCGCAACAGAGTTGTGCAATCTTGCAGAGTGTCTACTTTGGAGGACAACACATCTCCTGCGCAGTTTGAGGAATGAGTGATCGTGTCTGACGTGCGCAAGCATCCAACAACATTGGCCGATGCTACCAGAGCATATGCCGAAGCCACTAGCTTGAGTGTTCGCTTCTTGATAGCTGAGAATGAGCAAATGGCTAAGGAGTTACAGACGACCAAGCAGGGAGGAGAATTGGTTACAACATCCACTCGAGAAGAAGGCAATACTGGATGAAGTATTGTCCCTTGAAACAGTCATGCGGACGTTGTATTCCAAGTTTGGTATCGTGCATAAGGCAGTTGTCCATCTCAATGGTTGGCAGCAACGATGTGCTAGGAGAGCATGTATCTTGTCAAACGTGCATATTGTTGTTGACTACATGCAAACATGGACAATGAGATACAAGGGAGCCTTGTTACACTTGCCCAAGATGATGAAGCCCAAAGCGGTCAAGTTGAAGGCACGCATCCGGAGTCAGATCCGAAACTACCCCTGCAGCTCATCACTAGTCTACAGGCTTCCCATGCATGGGTATTCAGGAGTATGGATGTTGTTGTGCGTGCACACACGATCCCATCTATTGGGACACTCACCGAGGCAAAGACAAAGGCACAAGTCTGACTGGAGCTTGACTCGTACTTTGACGAGTTGATGCGCATAGCCACCAACGCAGACTTGGTGATCAGTGTAGACACCATGCATCAGTATGTCGCTGGTTCGACCGCACTCAAGACAATGATGCGCATGTTATCAGACGAGTTGGATAGAGGAACCTGAGCAGTGTACCCGGATGTGATGGAGGCAAGAGTTTGTTTCCAGAAAGATGTCACCACAAAGTACATAGACACCATTGCGGACTACCAAGCATGGCATCAGTTCGCTACCGTCGACCATCATGAGGATGTTGAAGAGCTGGTCTTCCCACAATTGTTCAAGTCATAGTGATGTCTTGCATGGCTTGCTCAAGCCTATTTTGTCTCACATGGGTACATGTGTAGATTATATGTAATGTCTTCTCAAGTGGAAGTTCAAGTGTCGATAGTTGGATGTAACAGTCATAGAGTAGATGAAGAGTCATGAGGATAGATGAACAGTCACAAAGGCGAATGTCAAGGGCCACCCCACCCTTTGCTATATATAGTCCCTCATAACTCATTGTAGAGGCTTTTGGTCAACCAAGCTTTCGATAGGAGTATCTTAGAGAGCTTGGACAATATTGTAACGAGCCTTGGCTTCTCCACTGTGCAGAGCTAGTATATCTCTTTGGAGGAGCAGGCGGCAGTGACTGTAACATTCCGTTGTCGGAACTAGTGGTTGGTCATGGTTGTATTTATAACTGGAACTTTCACTTCTTAATATAACAGAGCCAACACATTTCATGCATTTGTCGTATTGTATTTTAGCTATCTGGTTTACTCTAAATGATATATGTATCTATTTGCTTACGCATTCATGTGTAGCTATTTTCTGTATAAGTATGTATGAATCTTACTGAAATGGGCTGTTGGTTTAACCATCACTTTGGATTGCTAGCTCACTTGCCTTCCAGTTGGTGATGCATCTTAGCTCGTGTGTTCCTTTCTTTACTTGGTGCTTTCACAGGTTTCCAAGGGGCGCACTCACCTCACCCTTCATGTGTTAGCACCGCTCATGCACCTTCCTTCTTGCTGCATATGTCACACCCTTGCTACCAACAGGGTCATCTTACTTGCCTCTGTGCGAAACCGCAGTTAAGGCGATACCGTACGACCCATTGTTGGGACTCCTACACCAAACAGTCTGAGGTCTAGTTGGGACTTCTTACTGGGGAGATCCCCTTGACATCTTGACGGGTCCAGCACGCAAACAGAAGAATAATAAGAAGATTTGATCAAAGAGTTTTCCCCACATTGGGGTTTTGCCCTGGCATCCACCAAATATTGTGTTCTCTTGACTTGGCTTGTCTTCTACTTATTGTTTATGTTCTACTTGCATTTACTATCAATGTTAATGTGATTGCTAATCTGAAAATTGATATTGGGCTAATAAGAAAAATTGAGGTAAATTGCTCTAAGCATAGAACATACCATTGTTATCTAAAATTAACATGGTATCTGAGCTGAGGTGAAGACAAAGCCCAAGCAAGAGTGAGAAGAGCGATCACTGAGATTTGTTGGACAAAGACAAGATTCAATCTCCTCCTCATCTTACTTCAAATTTGATGACAAGCTCAATGATAAGTCTGATTACCATGCATGGAAGATGTCTCTGGATTTGATTTTGGAAGAGCATGATGCTATGGACTATGTGCAGGGAAAGATTACTGAACCTCCTTCAATTGCACCAGCTGCCACTAAGACAAAGTACAAGAAAGGAGAAGTCAAAGCTAAGAAGATCACGAGGAATTCTATTCATAAGCATTTAGTCATTTACATCTCTAATTTGGGCACATCTAAGGAGATGTATGACAAGTTGGTTAGCATGTTTAAACCTAGCAGTGCAAACCAAGTCCTCTTTCTCAAGAACAAGCTGAAGGACATAAAGAAGGGAAGATGAGAAGATATCCAATCTTTCTTAATGAGGATCACCGAAATAAAAAATGATCTTCTATTAATTGGAGAAGTTATTGCTAACAGGGAGCTCACTCTCATTGCCCTTGGAGGTCTCCCTCGTGAATGGGATGTGTTCAACACTACTATCCTCAACAATGACCTAATTCCAGGTTTTGATGAATTGTTGACTAGATGTACTTAAGAAGAACAAGGATGTAGAGAGAGACATGCCTTCAAATAGGAATGATCCTACTGCATTCTCTGCTCATGCTAAAAAGAAGAATAATGCAAGTTCAAAGAATCAATGTTAAGGAAGACCAAGATTCAAAGATGGAAGAAAGGGTAGATGCTTCATTTGTCACAGGTTTGGCCACTATGCTAGGGAGTGTCCTAATAAAAGGGATACACCTCGGGATGATGACAACAACAACCGCAACAATTTCAGGGGCAACAACAATCAAAGGAATGGCAGGTTCAACAACAAAGGAAAAAGGAATGCTCCCGCTACTCAATATGGAAATGGTCGACCTCCCAAGAGATCAAGAAGCTCTAGGTATGATGAATCTAATGTTGTAGATAACAAGCAAAAAGAATTTTATCTTATATCTGCCCTCTCTACTGCCTCTCCTTTGGATACCTTGGGAAATTGGTTGATTGATAGTGGTGCCTCAAGGCACTTCACTGGGTATAAGGAAGCTCTTTCAAATTTGATAGAAAATGATACAAATTTGGAAATCATTCTTGGAGACAATGCCACCTATCTTGTGAAAGGAGTTGGGAATGTTACTCTTCAATTGAATCAAGGTAACACCATTCATCTACAAGAAGTACTATATGTACCCAATCTAAAGAAGAACTTGGTATCCATCTCGACAATGGAGTATCAAGGATTCAAGGTGGCATTCATTGATGGAAAGGTACGTGTTTGGAAAAGAAATTTCAAAGAAGCATTTACTCTTGGATCAGCGTAGACAACCTATATCAAGTTGGAGGAAGCCCACTAGGAGCTATGTCTTGTGGCACATCTCTTCAATTCGAATTATGGCACCAAAGATTTGCTCACCTTCATTATAAAGCCCTATTCGATGCAAGAAATATGGTGATAGGTATGCCCGAAGTTAAAGTAGAACATGAAGGTGTTTGTCAAGGATTTCGTGTCATGCGTGTCCCGTGTCAGGTGACTTTAATTTCAAACGGATACAACCAAAAAACTCATTATATACATAAAACCAGTGTTGCACGAAGCGCCCCCCCCTGGTTCCAAGCCCCGAAGCGCGTCCCGTACGGAAGCGCCTAGGAAGCTTGGCCGAAAGCGGCGCTTCCGAATTCGGAAGCGCTGCTTCGGCTTTTTTAGCCGCTTCCTGGAAATTTGGAAGCGTTGTACGGAAGCGCCGAAGCACGCTTTGTACGGCGCTTCGGGCGTCGGAAGTGTGGCGCTTCGGAGGAGGAAGCATACGCTTCTGTACGCTTCCAGAAAAGCTTCCGGAAAAGCGTTTAGAAAATGGTTTTTTTTTTTCAATTTTTTTTTTTTAATTTTAGGTGAGTTTGCTTGTTGGGGGTGGGTCCACCTTGGGTTAGGGTGATGAATGAAGGCAAAAAAAAATAAATATAGCAAATGCTCCCTCATGGTAATGTTAAATTCTTAAAGTAAAAGTAAAAGTGACATTCTAAAATGAAAAATAAAGGAGAATGCCACTTTTACTTTGACTTAAATTTTTAACATTACCATGAAATGACTCAGGATGTTTGAGAGTGGTTCCAGCCTCATTGGACTTCATATGGAGAAAATAGAATTTCATATCCTATTCAAAATTCAGCAGACTTAACAGTTTTCAGGAATTCAGGGTCAATGGGATTGTGGCATTTCATTAGATTATATCAAGTATGAAGGTATGCGATTAGCATTTAATCAAGAGCACCAAGCCCTATATGTACCCTAGTGTTGGTGGTGTTAATTGTTGAACTCCTTTGTCACGCGACACGCCCTTAGCAAAAAATTACCTTTCAATCAAGTCAAAATCATCGATCAAACATGTTAAGTTTTTTCTACCATATTTTAAGTCTTGAATTAGGTAGTTTGATCAAAATTGGGCAATGTTGACTAATATCCCTAGACAATCGAGGTAGAGGCAAAGGCTAGACAAGAGGAGAAGAATCTACATTCTAGATCATTAATGTACAATGGATGTTATATCTATCTTGATTTATGCAAAAATATGCATGTTTTCATGTCTTTTACAATTAATTTGGTATTTGGGATGTTTGTTTCGAGTATAAATGCAAATATATATATATATATATATATATATATATAGCAGACCAATGTTGCACGAAGCGGGAGCGGGAGCGCGGAAGCGTCATTTTCCAAAAATCTAGGAAGCGAAGCGTCCGCGGAAGCGTCTGCTATATATATATTTTTTTATATTTTTTTGCATTTATACTTAAAACAAACATCCCAAATACCAAATTAATTGTAGAAGACATGAAAACATGCATATTTTTGCATAAATCAAGATAGATATGGCATCCATGATTCCATTGTAGTTACTAGTATGTACAACAATCATTATATTCTAGCTATTACAAACATACATCAAATTTTTAAGCATATTATAAAACATAAAACATTTAAGCATATTATAAAACATAAAAAATAGAGCATATTATGATTTATCTAGCAAGTGAGCAACTGTCAACATTTGTCATGTCCAAAATTCAAATAATAATGTTTACAAAATATGTCACTTGGTCACCGCCAAGCCAAAAAGGTTCAAAATTCAAATTCACAAGTCTACAAGTCTAATGAGTAATCTATGACAAAAAGAAGTAGATTGTGAATATATCTACTAATCTCTCCTCCTTCCACCACGAATAGAACGTGATGGCGGGCCTCCACGTGGTGGCAATGAAGAAGATGGTCCCTGTGTAAGTCGTGGCACTGGAACTGATGAATAAGAACCCCCTGCTGTTGGTGTTGAACCATGGAACCTAGGAACCAAGGGACCAGATGGGGGTGGGGGTGGTGGCATATCAACACGGTCATCATCATCCTAGAATCGCTCAAAAAATTCATGCAAAAAAAAAAAAACACTAGTTAACAAAAAAATTAAAAACATGAATTAGAGAAATGCTTTATAAGGGAAAATTGGAAAATTCATACCACAATGGACATACCTGGATAAGAGCATCCTCTAATTGCTCTAGTCGCAACACTCCATCCTCCAAATTGGGCTCCTCTGGATTCTTGTCCCAAATCAACAAGTCTTTATTAGACTTTGCATCTTCACAGTAATGGGACAACAATCGCAAGTTGTAATGAACATAAACCAAGCTCTCTGCCCAGTCTAAATTCAACCTGTTCCTTTTAACACTGTGGATGAAAGAATAAGAGCTCCAACACCTCTCTGCAGAAGAAGTGTTTACCACCTGTGATAGCACCCGCAATGCCAAACTCTGTAGAAGTGGAGTACCCCCTCCATGCATGTTCCACCACTCAAGAGCAGAAAAATGCTCTCGATCTTGAATTGCATGCATGCGCCCAAATGGACCAGTGTTGAGCGTATAGTTGCTCACCTGTCTCCGTACCAATGCAGCCTCCTCATCATCAGGGATTAATCTACTCAATGCAGCCATATATTTTTCGTGAACCTCTCTATCTTGGTGTGGTTTTTTCCTGCTTCCCCCCCCCCAGGTGCTGGTGTTGAAAGCCATGATGGATGATAGTATTTAGGTGTCAAAACATATGCTAATGCATGCAATGGAATATTTAGCATTTCCCATCGGTTTTGCACCTCTACACAAATATAATTGTACAAGGTGGTATCTCTAGGCTCAACAATGTCTTTAATCTGCCCCAACATGCTATCCATTTGCTCATACACCTCCCCAATTACTGGTCAATCTGAATCTGCAAACTTGATCATGTAATAAATTGGTTTGGTGAATTGCAAAACATATTTAACCTGTGACCAAAAGTAATTGTCAAGAACAGTGTCCTTGACTGCAGTCTGCATTAGCACCATCTGTGTCAGTGTTAATTTCATCCCATGTTTCAGCACACACCAGATTAGTTAAAGCTTGTCTCACCCTCACTAGCCGCCTAAAGGTGAGGTAATAACTAGCAAATCTTGTCTTTGCAATTTTAAGCAATTGCAACTTGGAGTAAGTGCCATAGAAGTAGTTTACCCTTGTATGCCCTGTGATGAATTTAATGAGCTGCTTCCCTTTCCTGTAAACCTCAGCAATCCACCCACAATATTTGTGTTTCACAATATCATGCATCAAAAGGTTCAATGTGTGAACCGGGCACCCAGACCAAAAGATGTGTGGATGAGTACGCTCAATAATTTTTCCTGCTGCCTTACAATTTGCTGCATTATCTGTGATCACTTGAACCACATTATTCGGACCAACATCTTTGATTGATTTCAATAGGAGATCTGCAATGTTTTGTGCAGTTGCACTGATGGAGGAGGAGTCATGACATGCAATAAATACTGCACCACTAGAAGAAACACCAAGAACATTTATCAAATGTTGGTTTCTAATATTTGTCCACCCATCTGATACAATGGATACCCCAGAATCCACCCACTCATGTGTAAAACGTGTCAAAGCTCTTTGAACCTTAGCTTTTTCTCTTTCTAATAACACTGTTCTAGCCAATGTTTTACAACTCGGACTCGGATTCGGACTCGGCCGAGGATCGACTCGGACTCGGACTCGGACTCGGTAATGACTCGGCCGGCTCGATTTCAATGACTCGGTCGTTGTAAAAAATACATTAAATATTTATTTTTTTTATAAAAAAACATAATTTTAAATATTTTAAACATAATTTTAAAGATTTTCATTCAAGTTTCCAAACACACAACATTATAATATACATGGAAGACAACATATGATCAAAGTAGGCTTTATTAGAGCACACTTTAAATTATTATAATATACATTATTAGAGCACACTTTAAATTATGCCAACGATGCAAAATGCAAAGAGTGACCAGCAAGACAATAATGATTAGTTCAACCTCTTAGAGCAAAACCACTTATGTTACTTTGCCAAACCAAGCTTATTATGACTTTGTAAATGTATTAGGACTGCTTAGATAAAAAATTTAGCACCAAAACTCAGAAATTTCACTATTGTAGCATTTATATCAGATTCAGAAGTTAATATATCAGACTCAGGAAAATATATATCAGCTCTCCAAAATCAACTAGAAAACCATAGAAACCATGAGACAAGTCTTTCTTATTATTTGAGATTAAATATCCACTAATTATGAGCTTATATGAATGTGTTTTTAGGGGTTTTTAGAGTGTAATTTCAGAGGTTATGTCACTGTGATTATATTATTATAAAGCTTCAGATCTGATTTATGAAACAGTGAGGAAGAGACAAGGTTAGAGAGAAAACCCTTAGTTCTAGAGGCCTAGTTTGACAGCTAGTTGATCTTCCAATGGACTAGAACTCCAATGGATGGCTAGCATTAACAAACCCTAACTAACTTTACCAAAGATCAGCAAAAAATTGATTTTTTTTAAAAAAAAACGCTGCCCAGCCGTCTTGCTATGACTCGGCCGAGTCAATACGGACCCGGCCGGGTTGACCGAGTCAGCTATGACTCGGCCGGGTCATTGGATGACCCGGCCGAGTCATAGCTGACTCGGTCAGCCGAGCCGGGTCAAGGGCCGGGTCAATAAGTTTGGCATTGAAACGGTCAGAAACGGCCGTTTCCGTTTCGGTTCGGCCGTTTCGTAAAACACTGGTTCTAGCTTTCTCATAGTTGGGGGCCTTGTATCCTTTTGGGGCTTCATTGATGGCCTTTACCATGTCATGCCAATAGGGAGAGCGAAGCACATTGAATGGTACACCGCAAGCACAAAGAAAACGGACTATCTTTCCATCCACATCATCCCTCCCAGCAACATTAAGGAAATCCCCTATTGTTCTTCTACCTCCAGAGGTTGCAGAAGTACCATGAGGAGATGGGCAACTACCAAATTTAGAGGTTGCACTTGATTCAGAATGAGTTTTTTGTTTCTTGTTTTTTTGTTGTGCAACCATCTCTATTTGGATGTATTTTCTTCTTTCTTCAGTTGAAATGTTTGGGCAAATTTGTACCCCCACAGAACCCTTTTTTTCATCACTGTCCAGCACCCCACAAAGATGCCTCCTCAGACAGGTATATGAACCACAATATGGTTTTCCTCCATGACAACCATGAGGGCACACAAATTTGTAAGATCCACCACCCTTTCCCCCATCAAGTTTGGTCACATAGTTCCACAAGGGTGTTGATGTACCTTTCCCATCTTGTGCTTCAGTGTCCCCTTCAAGTTCATCCCCTTCCTCTTCAAACCCTTCCTCCTCATCATACATTGGGTCACTACTATTAGGACCAAGTTCATCCCCTTCCTCTTCCCTTCTATTCCTCACCCTTGCCATCATTAAAACCAAGAGTGGAATGATACATAGAAGCCAAAAGAACACCATCTTGGAATATGGATATAGGTGGTGGACAACCTGTAAATAAAGGAGCAAGTAGAAACAATGGGAAAGAGTAGGAGAGGGAGGAGAAAAATACAATTTTTTTTTCAAAAAAACAAGGGAGTTTGGGGTTTGAACTTACCTCTTTAGCTCTTGTAGATGAAGTCCTCCAAGCTCTTGCTCCAAGCTCCTCCTCCTTCTCCTAGCTCCTCCTTCTTCACTCCTCCAAGCTCTCCTCTCTTCTCCTCTCCTTTCCTCTCTTCTCTTCTCCTCTCCTCTCTTCTCTTCTCCAACTCTCATAAACTCAAAGTGAGAAAATGAGGAATGAATGGGAGCTTTATGCTTTTCATTCCTCACCCTAAACTCACCCTAACCCACCCCCTCATTGCTAAGTTAAGTTAACTTTAAAAAAAAATTAAAAAAAATGAGACATTTTTCCTTGCCCGCGCGGTTTTTTCGGAAGCGCTCCGAAGCGCTCGTGAAGCGTACGCTTCCGGGCCCGAAGCGTGGCGCTTCGGAGGCCCGAAGCGCCATCCGAAGCGCGCTTCGGAGGCCCGAAGCGCCATCCGAAGCGCGCTTCGGGGCCCACGCTTCATAAAAACCAGGAAGCGCATTAAAAACTCGGAATCGCGCTTCGGGATTTTTGGAATCGCGCTTCCTGGAGCGCTTCCGGAACGCTTCCGTACGGGGCGCGATTCCGGCCTAGGATCCGGGGGGGGGGGGGGCGCTTCCTGCAACGTTGTAGCAGACGCTTCCGCGGACGCTTTGCTTCCTAGATTTTTGGAAAATGACGCTTCGGCGTCCCCGCTTCCAGAAAACGCTTCCGCTTCGTGCAACATTGCATAAAACTGTATACAACAGACCCGCCAAGAAGATATAAACTAATTGCAAATGATCTAACCAGTACGACACAGAATTTCTAGATTAATTTCCTGAGTATGGATGTTCAACTAGAGAATTCTAGCAACTAGAACAGTAAGCAAAGAATAGTCTAACGACACGATCTCGTCGTCCAAGCTCGCTCCTAATCTTCCACTTGATCAACTTCATGGCAGAGGTAGGGTTTATTCCACATGTTTTCCAGCTGTGTTTGGTCAAGAATTCTATCACTACAGGTCAGATGACAGGGTCCCTTTTTGTTCTTAGCCGGAATCTCTGATTCTCTGTCACAGCTCATTTTAAATCCACAGCGAGGGGTTTGCTGCTTGTGTCCACTGTATGGGATTTTAAGATATGTCCCAGCCTTTTCACATCAATGGAACCTTCACTCCCAACAGATATTTCCTTCGGAATGTCAAACACTTGCTCAACTCCTGCTCAACTCCACGGAAAACACAACCACAGCTTCAGGATGCCCTTCCGCAGTAGTTACCTGATTCTAGATTCCGCAGATCTTGCAATCGATGTCACAGAGAGCCCTCTGCCTTGATTAATTGATTTTCTGTGGGCAGAACAGGGGGATGAGCAATAAACAACTTCACTACTTCTACCAGAATGAATCCCTGTGCCCAAACAAGAAAATCAAACAGAAAGATTCGCTATCCTTCAAGCTGCTCCTGTGTCCAAACCGGAAAGGAAACAAAAAAACAACTTCCCTGTCTTTCAAGGTTTTTCCATGCGCCCAAACATGAATTCAGATCACAAGAACTTTGCTGCTCTTCAGATGATTCTCAAGTGCCAAAACAGAATGAGAGATAATAGAAAATGTGTCAACTAGGGTGGAATCTCTCACCACCAAAATTGACAAGAAAAAGGGGTCTTAAAACCCTCAGAGCCTCAGGCTCAAAGGAACAGAGATAAATAATCCAATTCCCATGATGATCAAATGAAGTCAACCCTCTTGTATTTATAGATTTCCTTGAGGGGATTCTCTCCTTAATTATTTGAGTAAAATTCACTCCAAACCCCAACTTTGGGTTTCTTTGCCCAGCTGCCCCAAAAGATGCCTAGACATTGGTTATTTTGGGATTTTCCCCTTTATCAATGATTATAGCTTACGGGGACCGATAGGCTGCTTTGTCTATAGGACAATTAATCTCTAGGGAACATTACAAAATTGAATCTGCCACTTGTTTTATTGTACTGTTTTGGTAAGTATGCCAATATCGTATTATTGCAAGAACGCCAGATGACGTGTCCTTTGGTCTTTGATCAATTGTATCAGCACCTTGACAATGAGATCTGATTGATATGTTACTGGTTTTCTTTTCTGTGTAACCTGTGGTGCCTGCAAACAAATATATGGTCAGGGAAAATGGCCTCATGTACTTACCTAAATAGGCTAAAGCATGGCTGCTGCCCATTTTTTATTCATTTTCTGCCATGATTGTTCACTCTCTCTTCATTGTCAGTAGTGCTATTGTAAGGTGGGGGAAGTTAGACAGTAGACTAAATCTTCTGTAACAAATTTCTCCCTTGATTTTTCAAAAGTGAAGGGAATCGTGTTTGGGGTTCTTTATGCCCATTTATATTGATATTTTGTGGATATTTTGGGATATTAGAACGAAAATTTTCTGCTATCTACATCTTTGAGGTGAGCATATTAATCTGTTTGGTCTGATTGCTGATATTTGCCTTTTGCAGCTTCATGGATCCAAATGACCCTAGTGTATACATCTTGGTTCAGCCACAACCAAATTCACAACTAAGACGTCGTTCTTACCATCCGCAAACTGTAGAGGATTCTATCTGAAGAATGGATACTCTTAGGTGAAAAGCTTTTTAGTACTTTATTCTTTATACACATGTATAGAGAGGTTATTTATGTGCCACTTACATACAAGATATTCTTAATACATTTAAGTTGGTATTTAACTATGTAATGAGATTTTATTGATTAGACTCTTCAAATGCTACATGATACTTTCTTCCAGACCAAGCTTAATTGCTTATAATGTTATGTGTAAAGTAATTTATTGGGTCAAATGGAGATACTCTATTTTTATAAATGCTGCTGGTGTACAACATCACAACTGCAAATATATTCGTGTTACTGCAGATACATCTTGCCAATATTTAATCCGTTTGTCATGATACCAAGCTGTAGCATAAACAGCGTAAGTGCAGATACATCTAAGTGTTCTTTGCAGAATTGGTGTGCAGGATACCCTGGATGTATCTTTGTGGCTCTTGCCCAATTGTATTAAATAGTGCTACTATGTTTGGATGTGCATTGCATTTAAAATAAATCATAGAACCGGCATTATTCCCCAATCGAGAAGGGAACATACAGACTTGAGTTAATAATTATTGTGAGTTCTACAAAGAAGTGATTCAGAGAAGTGGAGATCCGTAAACGTTGATAGTGCGTAGGGAAAATACTCTGGAGATCCTTGAATGTTGATAATGTGCAGGAAAGATAATACTTTAATCTAAGTAGGGTCCTATTCTCAGAAAAGTGATTTGAAGGAAGCGTCATTGGAACATTTGGTAAATTTCGATTGTTAGGAAAGTGGGCTTACTTTCGGCTTTGACTCCACAGCTTAATCTTTGTGTCAAAAGTTACTTCGGACTTATATTTGGCTTTCTGTTTGCTTGTGACTGGTAAAATTCACTAGGATTTGTATTTACTTGGGACAAATCATATAGGCTGATCATGTGAAGCACCTATGAAAGGCTTGGATAACTGTGTTATTGCCTGCCCGAGGGGGTTTTGAACTTGGGTATTTATTGTAGCGAGCATTTCAACTTACCACTATACCACAACTCAACTCAATGACTATTAACTTCGGTTGCAATCAGTGTATTTTTAAAATTTTCCATATATAAACAGAACTGTATTTTGAATGAAGAAATGAGATTGAATATGAGGAAATGGAATAGGAAAATCTCTCCCATAATGATCAAATTGAAATTAAAATTAAAATTTGCGAGTGTCAATGTGACGGAAAGATAATCTAGCATATAAATGATGTTGGATTCAGGTTTGAACTCTATTTACGAATTTAAGAGGATACACCTTTATAAATTTTAGCAATGGCGAAGCATAATTAAGTTCTTATGTAGTGGCATTTCATCGTGATTTACATTTCTTTTTCTCCTTTCAGTGAAATTATTGTGATTTTCCATGAATCACGACACGATACCATTTGTATAATTTTAATACGCTTAGTAGTAGTCGGTGCCACTTTCTGTGAAAACTTGGTATTTGCCATGAATCTCAGTAGTAGTCGGTTGATCAAATCGTTCCCAGTTGTTTATATAAAGGTGCATTCTCTAACATGGAATTTTCAGAAACTGGAAACATTTTTCCTATTTAAATAGTCGTCCTAAGGCAGTCTAAACCAACCACGTTTCCGAAGGCGACTAGTCTATCAAAGCAAATGAAAGGTATGCCTTTATGCAAGAGACGCAAGAATCTATGAGCACGGGTGGCATAATCACGGAAAAATCGCTGTTGTCGAAGCTAGGGCACCAAAAACAGGCTCGGGAAACAGAGTTGAGCAATAAACGGATACTAAGCAGATAAAGCCAATCGATGGATGCAGATTACGTTGTGATTGATATATTTTGCATTCTATTAACTATTTTCATGACATCGCGAGTCATGACAATAATGAGGTAACGTCCAAATTTGATATTTCCAAGGCTTAAGGCAATCTTTCAGTAACCTCTAATTGAAACATCTAACTCAACTCACACAATATCATGACTGGCATTTTACGGGCAAATTTGGATTGTGTTCATTTTCGCACAATGCAAAGAGGATCTCATGGTGGATATTTTTCTTCGAGTGAAACCTTTTGTCTTTAGCCTTGTCATTGTGATTTTGAATTCAATCATCCGTGTTACACTTTATCCAAAGATCTGCGGGCATCTGATTGTACTTTTCTTTACATGGAATTCCATAGGAGGATTCCATGTATTGATTTCAATTTAAACCATGTTCTACTTTATTTTGTGTTTGATTTCCATAAGCTCAAGAAAAGAGGTTTATTTGAATACAAAACAGTAGGCTATGAAATATCAATATCCCTGTTGTGAAATGTTAACATGTGTTGTTTTTAATATAAATAACGTTCTACATTGTTTTTTTGTCTTAATGCCAAATGGTTCTCAAATAGGTGGTTTGTTTGAAATTTGAATATAAAATAATAACTATCAAATGTGTATTTCTCTGTTGCGAAGTTGATTACTACAATCTTATTATCTTTTGCTTCCATTGCTTCCGTTACTACTTTCATGTAGTCCCTATAGTTTTCGAGTCTAATGCCTCCAGATATCATTTCAGAATCCTTTTGCGCTTCAGGCATGTCTCGTCATTCCTAGCATTGCTGTCCCTCGTTTCTTTAGATGGATTATTCATTCTTCTTTAATTTATGTGCTTTTATTAGGAACAATAATTTATGAATGTCAACTCAAATTATTTATTAAATTCTTATCCTCAGGCATACTTTTAATTCTGGCAGATTCTATTTTGTGAAAATAAGGCAACTATATAGGTGATCTAGATTTGATTGGGACGGGAATGAAAGAAAGATGTTGAAGAGAGAAAACATAGTATTGAGAACGCATCTTGGGACGGGAATGAAAGAAAGATGTTGAAGAGAGAAAACATAGTATTGAGAACGCATCTTGTAAAGGGAAAACATAGTAGTGAGAGGAGATTATCATAAATAAAACTAAATTTTATTAATGAATCAAAAGATTAAAAAACTGCGAGTGTGGTTAAAATAGTAGTAGCTTGGTTATGAGAAGAGATGTGATGGCTCTACTCATTTGCAAAGAACCAATAACCAAACATTGAAACTTGAAACTACATTATAAAATGCCAAAAAATTTCAAGGGGAAAATCTTAAGATTTTGAAGCTCTAACTCTACGATGTCGTGAAAATGAATGTGCATTAATGAGCCTAGTTGAAAAGTCAACTTCCAAGGCCTTAACTTTCATTTATGAACTTTGTTTTGGGCATTTTTAGATTATTACAAAGTGTATTTAAAGCTCTATAGGTTGGGAACATGTTGACAACTAGGGTGTCCAAATCACCAAAAACACATGGGAAGGGTTCAAAAAATGGGTTGAAAGCCCATGACTTCCAAAATGGTTGTAAATATGGTAAGGTTCAAGATCATTTTTGAGATGATGGTATATTGGATGGTCATGTAGATTAGTGGTTGTCCCTTGGGAAGCAATATTCTTCATTACATCACGTTTCTACATTAGATAAGGGAGTTTTCATGATTGGTTGAGAAACAAGGAGTAACATTTTATAAACTATGAATATGTAATATTAAATCTTATTTAGGATCAAAGTTATGATATTCAATTTGAATCCTCCCATGGATTTACTCCTACAAAATCTCCAATATGGTTATGTAGATATTGTAAGTTCGATATGCTATGTCACATTGTTCTGAGAGCAAATGAAAAGTCGCAAAACATCAACATGATCTTGTCTTATTGCATAGATCGGATGAACAAAATCCAACCTTGCCTCAAAGCTCTAATCACTTGATCAATGTTACATTCTAAGATATTTTTTTGTTTGCTCAAATTAGGGTGTTTTGTTGAATCCATTATTGGGTATTTATACTACTAAAGCAAGTGCTTTATCTATGGTATGGTCACTCAAAGGTCTGGATGATAGTATTTTGTCTGGTAGATACATGGTTTTTGAGTCCCCAATTGTACTTGCCAACCATAAACTTGCAACTTGAGCTCAATGCTTTAATTGTTAATTCAAACTTGATATGCCCATATATGAGCCATTTGAATCGAATTTATCAAACGAAGGATGTTGGTTTTCTTGTTTTTCTTGTTCAAACCTATTTTTAAAATAGTTATAAAATTGTCTCCTTTTGCTTTAAAACAATTTAAATAAAACTCAAAACCATGACATTCACTAGATATACATCTTTGCTAACCCTACATTGTTGAAAAGCTATAATCAGGTTCTTACAAACTCAGAACATTCTCTTGACAACATTGGATTTTACATTTGAAACCTTATTGGGATTATCAACAGTGAAAACCCCTTCCCCTTCGACACTTTAGACTCTAAGCTAATTTGTTTTTTATTTATTATATTTAATTTTTCTTTACAATGATTTTTATAATTTTCTAGATTTGTTTGTAAACTTTATTTTAATTTATTATCTTAAAAAAATTATTCTAAATATTCCCATATTTAATTATTTTTATAGACTATACTCTCAAATTTTCCTATTTTTTATTTTATTATTTGCAAACATTAATATATAATTTTGAATTCTATTATTGTTTCTTTTGATGACTTGTGATTCATTTCATAAACATTAGCAGTATAAGAATAGACCTCTCTAATACACAACATTACACATAATGCATAATTGCAAATTGGTAATATCTTGATTTTCACCCATTGTTGAAAGTCGAATGCCTTTCCTTCCATTAAGTGATTGCAGTCACATTAATTCAATTACTATCCAATTTGTTCAAGCACGGCTATGAAAAAGGTAGTTGAGGGTTGAATAAGGGTTGGATATTTGCACTTTACTATGACCATACACAGGATCACTAGTTTTGTATGAAACTTTGATTGGTTGTTAGCAATCATGCATCCAATGAATATATTTATCATCCTTATGTAACAACAATTTTACCATAAAATATAGTTAACATGGAATAGTGTATTAGTTTGAAATATGAATCCCTTAAGCCACATGGGAAAAAAGTCATCTATACAAAAAAAAGAAAAAAGTAATGGCATGACACCATGTGGCTCTTGTTAAAATATATTAGATTTAACAAATTATAACCTAAATAACTCACACTCATATAAATTAGTTATCTAGAGTTATAAAGTCCTATTAGGCTTGGTGCTACTAGATATGTATATCCCTATTAGGAAAATCCCTTTCCGAGGATCCATAATAGTAACATCAATGGTTCAAATATATATCCTTAAGGGAGCTCAATAATGATGTTTTTCCTTATATTATTACAAAAATGCTTTAATAATCCATATTCAAAACTTTATGTGACAACATGAGCAATTTTCAACCACCCTTTTCAAATATATGCCTAATTCCAAACCATTACAAATTTAATACAAATAATGATGTCTTTCCTTATATTGTTACAAAAATGTTTTAATAATCCACCTTTGTAATTTATTCATGTTGAACTACATTATTGTTGGGTCAAAAATTCATATCTCTTTCTGTTAAAGTTGTTTTAACTTTCAAAATAAAGCTTTATTTTCTGCCATTTCAACTTGGTCAACTTTCTTTTCCCGATTATTTACATCATTTTCAGCGTACATGGTTGATTACATCAAATCGCTCAAACTTGGATATCTTCCCATCATGTTTCTTTACACCAAACCCAGATTGCTAATCTTAGTAGGCAGACAACTGAATTGAATTATTCGTACAATTTGGGGCGTTTTCTTTATGTTTTGTTTCCTCTCCCCCTTGATCAATTTGATATTCTCACAAAGATACACATCCATTTCAATTTAGTGTAAGTGAATTAGAAAAAAAATCAGTTCATCTCAATCTATGGATGTAAAAATTTTGTGCAACACAAAATTAAATGGCCTTGATCAACAATTTGGTTTGTGGCTTTTCAACCTTAGCTCTAGTGATTTATATTTATAGCAACTTCAATAATTATCTTTAGAGGTATTAAACAACTATTTAAAATTTTTTTATTATATCTTCACTAGGCTGCATGCAACCTTTGAGCTCGAGTTCCTCATAATGTCAAATTTTTGAAATGATGTCATTGGCTTTGCATGGTTCTAGTGACATCCTTTATAGCAACTTCTCTGATTATCTTCAGAGGTACAAATTTTGGAAATGATGTGGCTGACTTCAAATTAACAATTACATTAACTTTAATTTTGATTTTCTGGTAGGAGAGGTAGAATACTAATAACACAAAGGGCCCAAAGGAGCAACCTTCATCTAGCCCTAAATTGCTATAACTATCATGTAGCGACTAAACTTAAATTGCTCGATAAGGAGCGCATCGAAGTTAAATAAGATAGGTCAATTAACTCTAATATTATTTCTCACATACACTCATTTAAGGTCTATACAAACCTGCCCTATACTTTTTCTGTAGAAGGAACCATAATATCTGTCCAAGTCTGTGCTATATTAATACCTCTGTAGCACACAATGGACCACAGGACCAAACAATTTTTACCTTGATCATCTTCTAGGAGTTTACAGACCTTCGAAGTTTAAAGAAAATGATAACACTTGAATATCTGAATATTAGAATTATATACATACATATATAAATTCATTTAAGTTTACATTACATTACATATAGAGCCAACGTATAAATTAATACATTTAAATTCAAATAAGTTATTATTTTTTAATTGAGCCAACATATAAATGTTAGATGTTAAATGTTTATAAACATTTACACCACTACAACATCGCCCTTGTATTTGGATGTAGAGTGCCTCTTGGCACAACAAGAATAATATAAAGAAAATATGTAGTCAAATTTTCCTTACTAGGGTAGTACACAATGTTGATATTAGATTCTTGTAACAACAAAAGCCATCTAGTAATCATACCATTAGTAATTGTTTTTTCAAAAATTAATGAATGACATAATGATTAGTGTGAATGAAAGTTTCATATCTCTTAATATAATGCCTAAACTTGTTAATCACATGGACAACTACTAAAAAATTTTTAGTAACGATGTATTTAAGTTTAGCAAGTGCAAGATTTTTACTAACATAGAAAATAACATAATAATATCGGTTTTCCTTTTGCCCTAAAAAAACTCCAAGTGTGGTATCAAAATCATGTATGGAGATGTGAAAGGGTGGGGACCTTTGGTTCTCTCAACACAAGTGTAGTAGAAAACTTTTCTTTTATGGTCTTGTTGTAGCGGCTACAACAACCCCCCATATTTTAGATACTAAGAAAACTTGGAGCTCCCCTTATCTTGAAATCCTCAGAAGGTGCATTATAATGGTTATCCTAAGCCTTTCTATCCATAATACCCTTCCAATTATTTTTTCACTTTAATTATGCCCAAAATAGCCTTGTCACATTTTTTTGTCATTAGGCACATCACATACTTGCATTGCGGAGTTGTGATAAGTTCAAAATTGAAAACCCTTTATCGCAATTAGTCATCATAAAGCATGACTAGACCCAATCACACAACACGTATACAAATCACAACAGGATCCATAACATTATATGATGGTGATATGCAACTAAAGGGGTTCCTTCCACTCATTCTGTGTTGTGACCAAGTGAACCCCATAGTACCTCCTCACTCCACCACACAGATTTATTTGCGATCACACATTTAAAGCACTAATTCCCTCACATGTGTGATCAAATTGTATGTAAAGGGGTCACCCCCAATTCATTTTCTCATTGTATTTTGGTCTAAACTCACCAATACGCAATGTAAAGGAGCTCCTCAAATCATGGTATACCTCTATAGTCTACGACAATGCCCAGTTCTAGGATCTAGGTCAGTACCACTCTCTTCCCATGTAATCTATAATTGTGATTATTTTCTTTTCATCCTTTGTCGTTTGAGTTACCCCATTATTCCACCTTCCCAACACTTTCCCTCCCTTAGGCCCCTAACTATATGAATACAATTAGCCATAAGCTCTCTCTCTCCCATAGTGGTGAAAATTCTATTAGCTCTCCCTGCAAACTCTTTTAACGAAAAAAATTATCTTGATCTTTCCCTTTACCCATGGGTACCTAAAGTCTCAAGAGTTAGAACTCAACCTCGCCCTGCCTTACTGCATTAGCAGAGTCTAGGGCAGTATTGTCGACCCTCATTCATCGAATCTTGTTGTCATCAATAGATCATTTCCCCTACCACGTCGCTTTTTGTTTCTATGAGTTGTGATTACACAATTACCATTTATTGCAAGTCACAATTGAATAACATCTCCCCTACATCCTTGTGATCTGCGACTAGAACCCATCTGCGATTTATCCTTGCAATATTTGAATAGAACCTATCTACCACTTTTCTTTGTGATATGCAACTAAGCCCCTCACTATATAATTTCTTGATCTGTGACCAACCCCTCGTTATTTACTTTCTCGAACTACGATTAATCCAATTACAATCTATCTTTCAAACCCACGGCTGCCCCTATCGCGATTTTCTTTCTCAATCTACAACAAAATCCAATTGTACTATAACCTCACAAATTGTAAACAATAATTTAACTTTGTTTTGGGCATTTTTAGATTTTTACAAAGTGTATTTAAAGCTCTATATGTTTGGAACATGCTGACAACCCAAGGCGTCCAAATCACCAAAAACACATGGGAAGGGTTCAAAAAATGGGTTGAAAGCCCATGACCTCCAAAATGGTTGTAAATATAGTAAGGTTCAAGATAATTTTTGAGATGATGGTATATTGGATGGTCATGTAGATTAGTGGTTGTCCCTTGGGAAGCAATATTCCTCATTACATCAAGTTTCTACATTAGATAAGAGAGTTTTCATAGAATTTGGTCTTCGTAAAGCACGCACTTTGGTGAAAATAAATGTTGTACTCTAACAATCGAATAAAGTTGTATGTTTCATGGGTGGGTGCTCTTCACCATGGCTTTCATTATCTAATGTATTTTACCATCTTTTAAGTATCCAATGAAAGTGAAAAATATCATTGAAACAATTCCATATTAAAAATAAGATATAAGATGAGGGAGGGTTCAAGAGCCAATTCAAAAGCATTCTCACCCACAACCTTTATGATGATGTGAGGCCCTAATTAGAGGTCTAAGTTCTCATGGTGCATTTCAACTTGCTCATTTGGCAAGTGCAACTAGACTTTGTCACCAACCTAAAAATTTGTGTGGAAGTAGATGTTAATAATGTCACTGCTTGTATTAGGCATTGACATTTTACAAAATATCACGAATTTGGTACTAGATGTGCTAGGCTCATTCAACAAAGTTACCTTGGTTGTAACAAGACTCTTGCATTCATGCAATGGACAAAAATCTATGAATTGAGGCCAAAGGGTAGAATCCTAGGCACACTTAAAAAGATGGCCAATAGAGGATTTCTATTAGCCATGTTGAATATAAACTAGAGTTTCATATCATGTGCATGTATTCTTGGAGTTGTACATTGTGAGGATACACATAATGAACTTCTTAGCTATCTTTGTTTGTCTATCATTCCAAGTATGGAAGGTAATGGATTTGGTCAACTTGGTGTTTACAATGGACTAAAGGCTCAATTGAAAGATATGAAATTTGCGTTCCTATTAGAAACAATGGCTTTTGGCAACCCAAAATGGACCCAAACATGCTTGAAAATGAACTTAGCAGTGGCCTCTATCACAACACTCTTCTTGTAGGGTGTCAGACTTGCGATATTAGAGAATTGATCAACGACCTCCAAAACATAATTGCTACCATGCTTGGTTAAGGGCATCCTTGACACAAAATCTATGGACATTCACTGACAAGGGTTATTTGGAGTGAGGAGAGGAGTGTACAATCTCTACTTGATTGTAAGCATATTGATGACATATAGATTGGATGATTTAATGTATCTATTGATGACACTTAAAAAGATGGCCAATAGAGATGTGAGGATTTCTATTAGCCATGTTGAATATAAACCAGAGTTTCATATCATGCACATGTATTCTTGGAGTTGTACATTGTGAGGATATGCATAATGAACTTCTTAGCTATCTTTGTTTGTCTATCACTCCAGGTATGGAAGGTAATGGATTTGGTCAGTTTGGTGTTTACCATGGACTAAAGTCTCAATTGAAAGATATGAAATTTGTGTTCCTATTAGAAACAATGGCTTTTGGCAACCCAAAATGGACCCAAACATGCTTGAAAATGAACTTAGCAGTGGCCTCTATCACAACACTCTTCTTGTAGGGTGTCAGAATTGCCATATTAGAGAATTGATCAACGACCTCCAAAACACAATTGCTACCATGCTAGGTTAAGGGCATCCTTGACACAAAATATATGGACGTTCACTGACAAGGGTTATTTGGAGTGAGAAGAGGAGTGTACAATCTCTACTTGATTGCAAGCATATCGATGACATATAGATTGCATGATCTAATGTATCTATTGATGACTTGTTGGAGCTTTGGTTAGTAAAAGTTACACTTTTATAACATTGCCATTGTTTTTTCCATGCCGAAACACCTTGTGACCACACTATTGTGTGCTTCCCAAATCTTTTTCTAATGCTCGCTTGAAGGAGTACAAATATGTCTTAGATGACATAGAAGTCCTTATAGGTGAAACTTTCAAACTCGTTTACCAATGACTTGTTCTTGGTATGTTGCAATGAAGTTGGGATTACTATCATATAATTGGGGTCAATATGAAGTCTCATCTCCACAAGAACTAAACATTTTGGTTGGTGCCACAATTGGAGGTCCAATTTTTCGCTTCTTGTACTTGCAACTTAGGTGGAAATGTTGAAGGTAAATGGACTAGCTTTGATGGCAATTGTCCTAGAGTGTGTCTTTTGTCTATAGAGATTACATAGCCTTGTGGTAACTGTGGATAACAATTTCCTTTCTTGTAACATAATGTTTACATTGTTGACATGCTTGGACCATGGAGTAAAACTCTTTTTCATGGGTGGTGTATCAAAAAATTGTGTTAGAGAGTGTCACTATTACAGGGAATGAAAGTTCCATATGGTGTGAACAATGCATTGATGACATAATCCAAGGTTTTTCTCTTTATTTCTAATGGTTGTTGTAGATCTAGGATAATGACAATTGGTGTCATATAGAGGCAATGCTTTAGCTCCTTGAATGCTTTTTGTTGTGGGTCCATCCAAACAAACTTAGGCTTGACTTCACCCTTGGTCACATGGGTAGGGGGATAAATAGGATCAATGAACAACAAGATGAATCTATGGCGGGGTGGGCTAATATGTTGCATAACTCCATACGTGTGTTTAGGGCTAGCTAGTTGAGATGACCTAACTTTTCATTGGATCACATTCAAACCATGCTTATCCATAATGTATTTTAGATATTGAATTTTTTGCATATTGAATGAGATTTTTTCTAGGTTGGCATATAACTTATGCTATCGCAAGGTACCCAACACTTGTTTAATGTGCTTCAGATGCTCTTTCCTCTATTTGTTGAGTAAGAGGATGTGATTAGGCATACAACCACAAAAGAATTGGTGAATGGACATAAAATGTTGTTCACTGTTCTAGTGAATGTTGTTAGTTTGTGAGTCATCACCAACCACTTGAAGACACCTTCCTTACACTTAGATTTTGTTCACACATCAATTTACTTAATTGGTACTGGTGATAGAACAATGTCAAATCAATCTTGTCCAAACTTGGTGACTTCGCATTGATTGAGGAGATAATCAATCTAGGTGATGATGAATCAATTCTTAATTGTGATTTTGTTTAAGTCTTTGTAGTCAAAACATAGTTGCCATGTAACCAACACAATAGCTCTCTCGCAATGTGAGGATCTTGGTTGAATATGGCTCCTATGCATTAGCTCTTGAATATGGCAATTTATCACATCTTGGGACGAAAGTCATTATATAGATGGCTATTAGCTAAAATAGCACTTGATGTCAAATCATTTGCATGCTTTACTTGATAATTTAGAGGTACTCCTCTAGGTGAAGTGAAGATTCTCTGTAGTTTCCCACTAATTGATCTACCCATATTTATTGTGTAGAGAGACCCTTGACAGAGGTCTTGGTGGTTGTGATAATTTTATCTCTCTTTTCAAGTGGGCAATGAAGAGAAAAATATCTCTACTCAAAGAGTTGTTCTAAAATAACATTACAAACTTCAATATCTTATCTTGAAGGGCTTGACATTGTATTGCAAAGGACATTATCGATTGACATGGATGCCTTGTCTTGACTAAGCCAAGTGATTGAGAATGGCTAGGGTTGTAATGCATTTCGAAATTTCATTCTCTATTGAAATTGTGTTTTTCGCTAAAGATATATAACTGGCTCCTACAATGTACTTGTATGAGCCGTACTTTATTATCGATCCATGGTTGTTTTATTTACAAAACACTTAACAAAATATATACATTTATGGCTTCATGCATTCCATAGTTTGAGATGTGAGAGAACTATAAACAATTATTTACAAATAATTACAAGAAAAAATTATAAACCATTGTAGTTGAAATTCTGAATTAATTCCTACTTAAATTCATAAGTAAAACAATTGAAATCTTTGTTAATTAATTAAATAAACTAACTATAACAATGCTAACTAAAAACAAAGAAAACCACCTATCAACAATGCAACTAATCTATTTTGCAGCAAAGTTAACTATTTACAAATAATTACATTTAATTACAAGAAAATATTATAAACCATTGTAGTTGAAATTCTGAATTAATTCCTACTTAAATTCATAAGTAAAACAATTGAAATCTTTGCTAATTAAATAAATAAACTAACTATAACAATGCTAACTAACAACAAAGAAAACCATCTACATTGTAGTTGAAATTCTGAATTAATTCCTACTTAAATTCATAAGTAAAACAATTGAAATCTTTGCTAATTAATAAATAAACTAACTATAACAATGCTAACTAACAACAAAGAAAACCATCTATCAACAATGAAACTAATCTATTTTGCAACAAAGTTAATTATCTACCTTGCTAAAGAAAAATAAATCTATTTAAAGTGTTGTTACAAAAACATAATTCAACTAAATAAAAATAAAACACAAAAGAACAAAAATAGTGTATGTTGTGGAAAAAGAATATTCTAAAACAAAAATAAATACATAAATGATTTTTTACATTAAGGAAGTATATGTAATATGTTCTAAATACAAAGATGAGCATTAAGGAAGTATATGTAATATGTTCTAAATACAAAGATGAGCAATGGAAAATGCGCAATAAAGAAATCAATTGGTAGGAATGCACAAAAAATTATACCAACAATGGAATCAATTGGTAGGAATGCACAAAAAATTATACTAACAATGGAAATAACCACCACGACTGTAGAGTGACCCTTGCTTTATGGTTTGTTGGTGGGTTGCAACATTTTACACACTTTTGACAACGGAAGATAATTAATTCTTTATAAAATAAAATAATAACAACATAGCCAAAAACAGAACTCTCTAAGTTTGGTTTCATAGTTTATATACAAAAACATCTTTTGAATTGGCATAATTGCTTGCCACTTTTTAGTGGTTTTTGTCGAGAAGAAAGGAGGAAACTACTTTTAGTTATTGCAATTAGGTGTCCACAAACTTATCACTAATAAAAAAACTAATTTAATTAATTTTCTCGAGTTGCCATTCTTCAACGTATTTTCAAGCCTCATGCGGTTTGAAGTGGGTTGAGACAAGATCGTATGTCAAGCCTCATGCGGTTTGAAGTGGGTTGAGACAAGATCGTATGTCTAAGCGAGCGGGAAAAAGTAATAATGGTAGTAAAAGTAAATATGTATAGTTGAGATACAAGTTTCAACATTAATGGTCTCTATTTGTTGCAAAAAATCTCTATAATATGGTTTTGCAAATTGGTATGGACTTTAATGTTGTACGAAAAATCCTCAGTGTGGGCATTGTCTAGGAGATTTGTGGTCGCTAACAAGGATTTCTACAATTGTCCTCTTCACATCTAAAATCATAAAAGGGTGTCCCACTTGATACCTCTAAACATGTAACCAACCATCATACACTAGGGCACACAACATTGCTAAGTTATTATAAAAAAACTTGTTGATTAATCATTGTAACTATGATAAATAAGAGGAATAGGAATGGATGAAAATGGATAGAAACATGTGATTTTTATAAGGAAAATGGTGATAAAAGAGATGATTAAGAGTGACAAATTCAATCCTCATCACTATCAACAATGAAATCTAATAACTTCATCTCCTTGAAAACCTTTGTTGAAATATACTTCTTTTCATTGATACTGTAAATAATGAGATCTAATGGTGTCCATTCACTCACATTTGTGAGTGGAAGAGGCACTCATTTTCCCTGGGCTCCTTTGATTCCTATGGTTGGACTACTAACATTGGGTGCAATGTTGAAGATTTATTTTCACTCATTTGTGGGCTCATGTGGTGTTGATGTTGAATCAAATTTCATGGCTTTAAACTCTGCTATAACCACTCTCTAGGACAACATTCTTAATTTCTTTTACAAGGGATTTTGTGCGTGTCCACTTTCCTATGTCCTTATTTGACTTCCTATTCTTCTTTTTCCATGCATGATTTTCAACCACAAACTCTGCTTATCATTGTCGATTCAAAATATCAAAGTAGGTTCTACTCCTTTGGATCCCAAGCTAAGATCAATCTTTAGGAACGTTCAGTTGGGGCTTTCCTCACTCTCGATTGTGGATTTAATTCACGTGCCCAAGTACTTGATCTCCAATGTTGATGCTCTAACCAATAGTTTAGTGCAATGTCTAGAGGGATTTATACGAATTTACTCTCACATACACCTAGCCTATCCCATGATGAGATTAATGTTAGGATACGTCACATGGTGGATGGCGCAAGTTGATAATTGTGCTAATACTTGATTTTGGTGGTTGCCATAGGTTGCAAGATTAAGACCCATGAATGATATAATAGACAAAGTAGGTTGGTGGATATACTTTGCTACGAAGGACATGTTCCCGTATTGGAAAAATCATTGTAGCTCTGTAAGAAGGATTGTGGGTTTTGTCATGATTAGGGCTTGTTCACATCTATTATCACTTATCGTGGCTAGGGGTGTCTATCACCTCTTGAGGTAGCTCTATTGGGCTATCCTTATCTCCCCCTAGTTTGTTTTCTCTTTGTCTCAATTTCCCCCCTAAGCCATGGCACATCATTCCTCAATGTTTGGGAGGAAGCTTCCTCTTGGTATCAAATATGAACTTAATAATCTCTATGACTCCATTTGACATTTGAAAATGCAAATTGAGAAATTACTGCCAAAATGGAAACAATAATGGTTATATTGATTCAACATCAATGAGAATTTCAAAAATTGGAGAACGAATTAGGTTAGATTTGGAATTGATTGGAAGAGGTCAAGCTACACAACTCTATTGAATTAGGTTGGATTTGGAATTGATTGGAAGAGGTCAAGCTACACAACTATCTAATGAATTAGGTTAGATTTGGAATTGATTGGGAGAGGCCAAGCTACACAACACCCTGATGAATTAGATTTATTTGGAATTGATTGGAAGAGCTCAAGCTGCACAACTCTTTAATTCCTTGCTCCTTTTCCTCCTCTGTGTATTATGTCACACTCCAAAGCAATTACAGAAGGACCCAAACCTTCTTGACTTGAATGACCATTTCTACAGGGTCAATAATGTTCTTTATCCATGATAAAATAAATGTTATTTATGCCATGGCATTTATAGCTCTCCGGAGACAACGACCCCTTCATATGTAAATTTGGTGCAAGCTCCGACTAAATACTTTTTTATGGTTAACATTGAAATGTTTATTTTGTTATTAATACAATTTTTAAATTTTGTGTGCCAAATCCATTACAACAATATATTCAATATGAACTCAATATGTCACTATGGAGAATTCAACTTGGGTGGGGAGGATAACATTCATTCCCCCAACCATCTAACCTACACCCAATTCACACACACACACACATACACACACACACACACACACACACACACACACACACACACACACATATATTTAACCGAAAACCATGAATCTGCATTATATTAAAACATTATGGTAGGGTCAAAACTATTCCACTAGAGATACAAATATGACAAAATCTGATGCAAAATTTGGAAAATATGGAAAAATTGGACTTCCTCTATTGTCCTTCTTTTACTTAGAAGCGCCTATTCAAAAAGATTCTAACTAATACATTGTTCAATTTATATACTCTCAAGTAAACTCTTAATATTCAACAAAATTTATAGTTCATTTACAAAAACGAAGTTAGTTGTCATCCTCTCTCAAGAGAGGGTTATCTTTTGGAGTAGGAACAACATATTCAAATCTATTATATACTTAGTGCTGACATTTAAGGAGTTATGGGAAGTGGAGGGATGGTATAGATTCATCTTTTGGTCTATGTCCTCGATTTGAGTTCTCAAGCTAGCCATCTCATCCTCCATTTGCTAATTTTAGCCTTCAACTCAATAATCTGTTCTAAAGAGACATTAAGGGTCACTACAATCTGATTGTAGTTTATTTTCATCTTCATGAGTTCATTCTACTAATCTATAGCTCCAATTTCATATTCTTTCTCCTAGACATTCTAAACAAGATTTCTAGAGTGTAGCCCCAAGTTGAGTTACACTTTGCCTCCCAGAAGCTCACTGCTTGAAGAAATCCACTCCTTTTCTTCTTCACAAAAGGCCAACCTCGATTTCCAATATCTGAAATTGAATACTAAGCAAAGGAAGAGAAAACAAAAAATGTGACTCTGAATACCTACCCAAACAACACTAATAAGCTAAAGATATCTCACTCGACGGTCCCATGTTGAAAATGCCCATAATTCCACATACATCAATTCACTGCAACCAATCCACCCCAATTCACTTCCACCATCATTGACATAGGCACATACATCAAAATCAAATCATTCCATGCTAAAATAGTTGGAATGGGAGCATGCCAATGGATTCATCCTTTCCACTTAGAACGTTGTGTGTGAAGAACACTAGGAGTAGGCATGCTATATTAATTGAACCATACTATTGCATGCTTGGGACACATGTCCTCTTCTCCCAAACTTGAGGGAGGACAACATTCCAATTAAAAAAGGGGCATTAAACTATGGGATAGGGGATTGGCCAATAATCCCCTTCACAATTTGGTTCCCTTAGCTAGATTTGTGCCTTTTTGACTAGTTTGTCAGCTTTCTTATTGTTGGATCTCAGGACATGGAACATTGAATGAATAGAAACTTATTTGATTAGTAGATAGATCCTTTTGAATATTTTTTTATGTTTGGGATCCCTAGAATAAGATCTTGCAATGAAGTGTTGAAGGATGATCATGAAATATCCCATGACAATCAAGTTGCCTATGCCTTTCAAGGTTGCTAGACCAAGTCCTTGAAATAATGCAAAAACTTTTGCTTTATTGTTAGAAGCATGTCCTAATCCCAAAGAGTAAGTATGTTCATATTGTACTATGGGGCGAGAAATCATCCCCCACTCTTGCCACCCATCCAATTAACATACATATATAACTAACTTAATATGAACATTAAAATATTTTATTGCGCCTAGTGTGGTAGAGATGTTGTAATTGAAAGCATAATAACGATTCTATAATGCGGAATAAACACTTAAAAAGAATCGAAAACTTTAATGCCCAAGAAATCGTACCTCCGGCCATTGATACTTGCTCACACTCTCTCATTGTTTCTCTCTCCCGTTTTGGCACTTCCAAAACTCTACTCACTCTGTTTTGATGGTGTAAGACTGAAGGGAATTGAGTGGTGAGTTTGGGGACCAAACCGAAGTATTTATAGCCAAGCTTCCATCAAGCGATTGGTGGCTACGTGTCAAGTGTTCCACAACTTCAGTTGATCATGGGGAACGTTCCAACTACCCTATGAACGTGGTAGAGAACTTAAGGGAAGTTATGGACCACTTCAAGAGCTCCCAACAAGAAAAGGAATCCCGCGAGACGGTTTCCGTGAGAACCGGTCGTGGCCTGTTCATGGCCACGACCAGATACAGGGAGCTAACATTCTCCCACTTGGTCCATACTTCTAATCTAACGTCTCATCTTAAAACCCATCGATAATCTGTATTAAGTAATAAATACATGAATCATGGCGATAAGTCCTCTAATGACGAGTATTATCTTCCATGTATTACTATGTATTTATTTCTATTATAATTTATGTGGCAACAATTTCTTAATGAATAAACCCTATGTTTATTCTTGGTCCTACACAAATGAATTTTCTCAAATCAAATTAAGGTGCACAGAAATATGAGAAAAACACCACAATAATTAAGAATTTCATTAAAATAACATTATCCATACAATGAGAAACTACATAATGGAACCAAGTCCCATATTCACTACATGATCCTTGAATTTCAACGGTGGCATGCCCTTAGTCAAAGGATCAACGATCATCATCTCAGTGCTGACGTGCTCAATGACCACTTTCTTTTCTTTAACATGTTCCCTTATAACTAAATACTTAATGTCGATGTGTTTACTTCAACTCCCACTTTTTTTGTTTTTAGCCATAAAAACAGCAACTGAATTGTCACAATACATTCTCAATGGTTTAGAGATAGAATCCATAATTCTAAGCCCAAAAATGAAACTCTTAAGCCATACACCATGTAAATTAGCCTCAAAATAGGAGACGAACTCGTCTTCCATAGTGGAAGTGGCAGTCAAGGTCTGCTTGGGACTCCTCCATGATACAGCTCCATCGGCCATCATAAAGATGTATCCCGATGTTGATTTGCATGAATAAACGTATCCAACAAAGTCAGAATTTGAGTTGCCAATTACTTCCAAGTTGTTCGTCCGTCTATATATAAGCATGTAGTCTTTGGTTCCTTGAAGGTACCTCATTACTTTCTTTGCAGCTCCCCAGTGGTCTAAACCTAGATCACTCTGATATCGTCCCAACATTCCCACAACAAATGCAATGTCAGGTCTTGTGCAGACATGAACATACATTAGGCTTCCGACAACAGAAGCATATGGAATGTTCTTCATTTGTTCCCTTTCAAAGTCGTTCTTCAGGCATTGGCTCAAATTGAACATATCACCCTTCACAATGGGAGCTACACTTGGTGAACAATCCTTCATCCGAAATCTCTCTAAAACTTTATCAATATAGGTTTCCTGAGACAGACCCAAGATGCCTCGAAATCTGTCTCTATGGATCTTAATGCCAATGACATAATATGCCTCACCCATATCCTTCATATCGAAATTTTTAGAGAGGAATTGTTTCACCTTATGCAGCGAACCCTTATCATTGGTTGCTAGCAAAATGTCATCCACATATAAAACAAGAAAACAGATTTTACTCCCACTGACTTTCTGGTATATACATTGATCCATAATGTTTTCTAGAAAACCGAATGAAGAAATTACATTATGGAATTTCAAATACCATTGGCGGGATGCTTGTTTTAAACTGTATAAGGATTTCTAGAGCTTGCAAACCAATTGCTCACCATCACTAGAGGGGAATCCTTCAGGTTGTTTCATGTAAACCTCCTCCTCTAGATCTCCATTGAGAAATGTCGTTTTCACATCCATTTGTTGCAACTCCAAGTCAAAATTGGATACTAATGCCAAAATAACGTGCAAGTAATCTTTCTTAGATACAAGAGAGAAAGTCTCTGTGTAATCGATTCCTTCTTTCTGAGTGAATCCCTTAGCAACGAGTCTTGCCTTGTATCTCTCAATGTTTACCAATGAGTCTTTCTTTCTCTTAAAGACCCGTTTACATCCAATGGATTTTGCACCATTAGGCAACTCAACAAGATCTCAAACTCCATTACTCTTTATAGAATTCATCTCTTCCTTCATGGCATTGTACCATAACTCTGATTCTTTGCAACTCATGGCTTGTGGAAAGGACTCGAGATCATTTTCTGCTCCAATCTTGTAGTCAGATTCTCACTGATATCTTTGGTCTAATAGATCTTCTTAATGTTGTACCGTCATCTTCCTGAGAAGTATGTGGTTCAACTGGTTGTTCAAAATTTCTTGGCAACTTTTGAACTACCTGATCTACTGGAATGTCATGAGCAGCTTGTGGAACTTCAACAATTGGTTGTTCAACACCAGTTTGTACTTGAGGGGTGCTGTGAACAATAACCAATCTATCACTTGAGGTGGAAGGTTGAGATTTTGAATGATCCTTCTCAGAAACTATGTTCCTGGTTTGACCGCTCCCACTGATAAAGTCATTTTCAAGAAACTTTGCATTTCATGATTCCACAATCCTAGTGCTGTGAGATGGACAATAAAATCTGTAACCTTTAGACCTTTCAGCATATCCAATGAAATACCCACTAATGGTCCTTGGGTTGAGCTTCTTCTCTTGTGGATTATAAGTTCTCACTTCAGACGGGCATCCCCAAACGTGCATATGTCACAAACTCGGTTTCCAACCTTTCCATAATTCAAATGGCGTTTTAGGAACAACCTTGGCTGGAACTCGGTTTAATATATACACTGCCATCTTAAGTGCTTCAGCCCACAAGGATTTAGGAAGATTGGAGTTGCTAAGCATAATTTGCACCATGTCCAATAATATTCGGTTTCTTCTTTCTGCTACACCATTCTGGTCGGGTGAACCAGGCATGGTGTATTGGGCACCAATCCCATGCTCTTGAAGAAATTTTGCGAATGGCCCAGGTGCTTGTCCATTCTCTGTGTATCTACCATAATATTCTCCACTTCTATCTGATCTCACGATTTTAATTTGCTTGCCGCATTGTTTCTCTACTTCAGCCTTAAAGATATTAAAGGCATCTAATGCTTCGTTCTTGTTTTTTTTTTTTTTCTGAATAAGACTATGCTATTATATTACAAAAAAGGCAAAAATTACATCATCAATAGTACAACAGAGCCGAAGCCCTGTGATTCCTGTCGAAGGACTGACAGTAAGCTCAGGAATAATCATCTCCAAAATTACGTAAGACCAACACTTGAACCACATCGACATTCATGAGACCAACACTGAACATACATGATTAGCCGAAACTGAAACACATAGAGACTGGAACAACTATGGATAGCCGTCACTGTAATAGAGAAGGACAAAATTACATAATGACAAAGACCTGACACATATAAGATAGCGGTGAGAGCAGACAGAGAAAAAATTCCTTTCTCAGAAACCTGAGGCGAGTTGCAGAGCGAACTAGTCATCATCAGTGGTGTGCGGTTCTTCCTCCGTTTTGCATCTGGGAAGCTTGTGGATGTCCGGTTCGGTGAGAATGGTACGCTGCACAGGTTCACTTGGGCTTGCCCCAGGATCTGGGGAGAAGATGTCTTGAACAGGGTGCAGCATATCAATGGCGGGAACTTACATATCTATTGTGGGAGCCAACCCAGGAATCCGCAGAGGGCTGTCTTGAAGAGCATCATCTTGACCTCGAGGATTGCTGCAGTGCTCCACCGAAACCGTAACAAAGAAAGTAGAATTTGCCAGAGTACATGGAATACGATATCTCACCATGGGATGCGCAGAGTGCCCACAGTCCATCATTTCTCGGTGATCCGCAGCTCTACCTCTGCCAACTGCCCGTCCCCTGGAGCGTCTGCGGTCGGAAGAAACCTCAATTGAGGAGGAGGGGGGGGGGGCTTGCCTCTGAGACGATGCCCAACCTCTGTAACTCCCGCGCCGACTTATCCCTCGTTGGCGCTCTCGCTGCATCCTTGAATTGTGCGAGTAGCAGGTATACCCCCTCGCAGCCTCCCTCGGAACCAGAGAATGAGCCCACACCACCTCCGAGCACCCAATCCTTATGCCAGACTGCGGGAGAATGACAGAGATGCCATACATCCCCGAATTGTTCGAATTGTAGGAATACCCCCTCGCAACCTCCCTCAGAACCAGAGAGTGAGCCACCACAACCTCCCTCAGAACCAGAGCATGAGCCAACACAAACTGCGGGAGAATGACAGAGAAGCCATGGCTTTGTAGCGCCATATTCCAGTTACCAAGAAGGGCAGTAAATGCCGAAAGGACTCGACTGCAATAAACCATCACCTCCGAACTTAAATGCTTCACGCTGCTATACCATATGCTAATCGTCCTGGTATACGTGGCTCGTCCGGGCGGACACATGCCCTTATGACGAGCCACTGAACTACTATGCATTAAAACCACCCGCATCCGGGAGAATGCTTCGTTCTTGTTATGAAGCATGTGGAGATACATATATCGTGAGTAATCATCTATAAAAGAGATGACGTATCTCTGACCATGTGAGTCCATGTCTGGACTACATATATCAATATGTATGATCTCTAATATGTCCGAACTTCTATTTGCACCTTTCTTTGACTTGTTGGTCTGCTTTCCCTTTATGCAATCCACACAAGTTTCAAAATCAGTAAAATCCAGAGTATTAAGTACCCCTTCATTTACTAATCTTTTAATTATTTCTATGGAGATATGACCTAATCTCCGGTGCCATAATTTAAAGGAATCCTCATTAATAACACATATTTTAGTGCCAGTGTGAACATGCATTGAATCATAAGTGACATTGTTTTGTAAATTAATGCAGTAAAGACCATCAGACAAAGTACCATTCCCAACACAATCAGATTTATAAAATAAATTGAAAGATGTTTATGAAAAGTTAAAGGAATATCCAAAAGGTACAAGCTTTGAAACTGAAATCAAGTTTCTAGAAAAACTTGGAACATAAGAGGTCTTTTCTAATTCTAAAACAAAGCCACTACTTAAAGTTAAATAGCATGTTCCTATAGCTTCCACATGCGAGCCCATCTTGTTTCTTGATAAGATGCTTTGCTCACTTCCCACTGGCTTCCTTAGGTTTTGCAAACCCTGCAAGGAATTCAAAATGTGAATTGTTGATCCAGAATCAATCCACCATGTGTTAATATTGAAATTAACCATATTAGATTCATAACAAACAAACGAGGTTGGATTACCTTTGTCCGCAAGCCATTTCTGAAATTTGGCGCATTCCTTCTTCATGTGTCCCTTCTTTTTATAGAAGAAACACTTGGAATCCTTCTTGATATCAGCTTGGGGAGGTACTTTACCTTTCCCTTTCTGATTGGCTTGAGATTTGCCCTTTCCACGCGTTGCCAGCATTGCACTTTCTCCCAGTTCCATCACCAGTCTCCCTTCCTCTTGAACACACATGGTCATGAGTTCATTAATTGACCATTTATCCTTATGTGTGTTGTATGAGATTTTGAAGGGTCCGTATTGGTGTGGAAGGGTGTTTAGGATGTAGTGCACCAGGAAAGACTCCGAAATTTCAACCTCGAGTTTCTTCAATTGAGCCATAGTGTCCCTCATTTGCATGATGTGCTCGTGCACACCTTTCACACTGGTGAACCTTAGGGATGATAACTTCATGATTAGGGTGCTTGCTAGTGCCTTGTTTGAAGTGACGAATTGATCATCAATGGCTTTCAGCAAGTCTCGGGCCTTTTCATGCTAATCAACGGAACCACGAATACCAGCAGAAATTTTAGTCTTAATGAACATCATGCTTAGGCGATTAGATCGCTCCCATCGTTCATAAAGCGTGATGTCCGCTGCAGTGCTGGTATCAGTGAGTGTCAGTGGTTCATCTTTCCTAATAGCATAGTCTATGTCCATCCACCCTAAATGAAGGAGAACTCTCTCCTTCCAGACCTTATAGTTATCTCCCTTAAGTTCAGGGATATCACAACGAATATCAGAGAAATTTGCAGGTTGTACAACTGCATAAAATTAAAGATTACATGTTTATGTTAAAATTGAGGCCTAAATAAAATTTCATGCCTTACCAATGTAAATCATGCTTAAAATTGAATCTAATGACATAAAAATTGTCTGTGGGCTAAATTTTTAATTCAAGCAGATTCAATTATTCTTTATGATAGAATTTATCAAATTATTCACTTAATTCATAATTCTAAAGGGTATATTATGATTATAATTTGATATAAATTCTATCTTAGATTAAACTTTATGATAAAACTATTAATTCGTAATTCTCCAATCAATTAAAAACTATATAGATCACTAGACATTATTTTTTTACGCATAAAAATTAACTTGATATGAGAATAATTATAAATTGCATATATAAAACTATAATATTCATGCATAACATTCAACGATGGGTCTCGTATACTCATACAAAATAACATGTATTAATTAGAGTAGAAATAATCAATTCATGCAAATTAAATATGAGCATAGTTAATAAATTTGCACAACAATTATCCAAATTGCATATAAATAAACCAAATAAATATTATAAGCATAAAAATTGAGCAAAAATTAGACATATTTCCAATTAAATTAATTCAAATTAGACATATTTCAAACTAAATTAATTCAGAAAATTTTCAAAAATATGGCATTGAGCCAAACTGATGGCTCAATGGCTCAATGCGTGCCTTCATAACCTGATCTAGGGGGCTGGTTCGAGTCCCTACGAAATACCTCTTCAATTTTTATGTAAGGAAAGAAAGAGGGGTGGGCCATCTGGGCCGCACACATAAAACCTCCAAAAATAGTTTCTACATGATTTCTAATTTAAAACTTAATGAAACAAAGCATAATAACACGGAGACAAACAGAGACAAAACGTCGCTCAGAAACACCAAGACAGAGATAAAACGGGCTCTGATACCAAACGAAAGCATAATAACAATTCTATAATGCAGAATAAACACTTAAAAAGAATCGAAAACTTTAATGCCCAAGAAATCGTACCTCCGGCCATTGATACTTGCTCACACTCTCTCACTGTTTCTCTCTCCCGTTTTGGCACTTCCAAAACTCTACTCACTCTGTTTTGATGGTGTAAGACTGAAGGGAATTGAGTGGTGAGTTTGGGGACCAAATCGAAGTATTTATAGCCAAGCTTCCATCAAGTGATTGGTGGCTACGTGTCAAGTGTTCCACAGCTTCAGTTGATCATGGGGAACGTTCCAACTGCCCTATGAACGTGGTAGAGAACTTAAGGGAAGTTATGGACCACTTCAAGAGCTCCCAACAAGAAAAGGAATCCCGCGAGACAGTTTCTGTGAGAACCGGTCGTGGCTTGTTCATGACCACGACCAGATATAGTAAGCTAACAGTAATGTCCTTTTAGGATTTTAGCTTTATCAAAATAAAATAAAATAAAATAATCATAATTATCAATAAAACATTTTGACTCTGTCAAAGTACATAAAACTAAAAATAAATAAAATAAAAACATAAAACTAATAATTATAATTATAGTTAAATCACTCTAAATACATCTTAACCTTGTATACAAGTAAAAATAGATCAAATATCTTGAAATACAAAACTCTTTTTAATAAATCTAAAATTAAACTACATCTAAACTAACAGTGAAAATTTTATTTTATTATTAATTTTTATTTGATGCTCTACATTATCTTTCCTTATATTAAGTGTAAAATATACAATACACATGTCCCTGCATCATCTTTATATTAACTATAAGATATACCATACACGTTCCCATAAAAACTGTTTTAACACAATAAAATTATAATTAACAATAAACCTGCAGTTTGTGGTAAACACTTTTCAAAATAAAATCCCAAATCCCTAACAGAAAGGAATGAAGGGAAAAGTGCTCAATTGTATTTGATAATTGACATTGCACGGGCACATCTGTTGTCTCAAAATGTGTGAGAATTTGAGCTTTGAATTTCATGAAATACGTTATCGGTTTAAAATGGTGTTGTCTTAAAAATAATATTACAAATGATTTAAAATTTTATAACGCAAGAAAAAGTTATTTTTAATTATTATTATATTTAAGTATTAATATTTGTTTTTTAAATTGTAATTTTAAATTTTTTTTGATTATGTCGCAGTGATAAATAGAGTATTAATAAAGGAAAAAATCGTTTTTTGTTTTGTTTTTCATAATTTAATTTTGGATTTTGGGTTTTTCAAAATGGGAGGTTGGTATTACTAAAATTCCATTTATCAATATATAGCGTTAGTATTAAATTTAATGTTAAAATGTTATTCTAGAGATATGGCCAAGTACTTTTATTTTTTTGTTGTATATTTTCATTTTTTTGTCTGCAGCTTTTTTTGTCTTAGGTCCAATAAATTTCATGCTATAAGATATTTAAGATCTTTATACACACAATACCGTGACATAAGACCATCACCATTCCAATATATTCCTCTGGTGGTTGTTCTCATTGAATGCTACCCGACGAATATGAAATAAACATATGCCGGTTGTTCTCATTGAATGCAGCCCAATGAAAACTAAATAAAAATACACAATCTGTTCTTATCTCGGAATACCCCCAACTTTTCCCGCAATCAACAAGTTAGCAACCCACAACAAGTAGACAACCAAATAGCAAATTTCATTTTTTCTCCTACACCACACGACAACTCAGAAACAAGCTTCATTTCTTAGATTGCAACAAACTGGGACCTGGACCTACAACACCTGTAAGTTATATATTAAACATTTTTGTATTCTTATATAGGTTGTAAGTTGAATATTAAACAGAGTTGTCTTGTAAGTTGAATATTATACAAAGATTTTCCATTCAACATAGAAATATCGATTGAAATCATTATATGTTCGGATTAAACACTTCATTTTGAATGGAATACTTGTAAATTTAACAACACAAAATATGACTTTTATTATGTTCCAGCCTGACTTTTAGCCAGTAAAATTGATCATGGCACTGACTGAACTTCTCTATTAATGGCCCGGCTTGTAAGTTGTGTAAATGTAATCGCCGTTCACAAACTCATTATCACTATCAACTTCACACTTCTCCTTCTCTGCCTCCAACTTTCTCAAAAGCCTGCATATTATAACATGATGCCATGGAATTAAGACCTCTGTTGTCCAGAGAAGTGGCAACCATGTTGAATGCAAACCCAAATGCCTTTGCCAGAACAAAAGAAAACAAAAAATCTCCTTTCCCACCAATAAAATATCCTCGAGATTGAAGTAATGCATAAATCTCCTCTCTTCTATTTTCTCAAATCCAGGAACAAAAGTATGTTGGTATCTGATGGCCAACTCCATTGCTGAACAATTAATAACAATCCAAATATGCATCTTGAAATGGATTTTACTATTGAAGTGTTGACTTTTGGATTTTGGCCAAGCTATGGATTTTGTGAAATTAATCTACCTTTAGACCTAGTCAAATCTGTAGAAATATTCAAAAAGTTTTATTCTATGAAAACTGAACATCGGAAACTTGAGTGGATATATTCGGCTATTATGAAGAGTTTAATGGTCATTATTAATTAAATTTGAAATGAATTTAGCAGGAGGACTTTTTATATTTGTTGTTATGAAATGTTTGATATTTAAGAATAATTAAATTGGAAGGATTATTGGAATTTTTTGTATTTATAAGGAGCCTAGGTAGTATAAAATGAGTTTTGTTCTTTCTTTGGGGTGATTTTATAGATGAGAATCTAGGTATTTTAGATGAGAATCTAGGTATTTGAAAAACTAATGATAATTAAAAATTAAATTAATATATTAATATTATATTCCAAAATATGTATCATATACATTTTTTTTTTAAGATTTAGATGGTGAAACCTACTTTGTTGGGAGGTTTTATAGATATAATATAAGGAAATTATTTGTTAATAATCAAATTTGTGTATAAAAATTGTCATTGTTGAATTAGAATTTAGACGATTATGATAAAATTATTATTAGGCATGTATTATAAGTAAATAGATATACATATTAATTATAAAATACAGAATGATTATAAAGAATGATCTATAATATAAAGTATATATACTATTTTATTTATTTTTAATTTGTATTATTATAATAATAATAATAGGTTAAAATGGTGCACATCCCGATCTCTACCATACTGGGTTGCATGTTTTTTCAATTTAATTTAATTTAATTTGATTTTGCATGTGAATTTGTTACAATTTTGGTTTCAAAGTTGCATAGTAGGCGTTTGGTAGATCAAGTGAAATAGATTGATGCTGATTTAATTATTATTCATAATTAATTAGTTAAAATATATTAGATTTAACAAATTATAACCTAAATAACTCACACTCATATAAATTAGTTATCTAGAGTTATAAAGTCCTATTAGGCTTGGTGCTACTAGATATGTATATCCCTATTAGGCAAATCCCTTTCCGAGGATCCATAGTAGTAACATCAATGGTTCAAATATATATCCTTAAGGGAGCTCAATAATGATGTTTTTCCTTATATTATTACAAAAATGCTTTAATAATCCATATTCAAAACTTTATGTGACAACATGAGCAATTTTCAACCACCCTTTTCAAATATATGCCTAATTCCAAACCATTACAAATTTAATACAAATAATGATGTCTTTCCTTATATTGTTACAAAAATGTTTTAATAATCCACCTTTGTCTTTATTCATGTTGAACTACGTTATTGTTGGGTCAAAAATTCATATCTCTTTCTGTTAAAGTTGTCTTAACTTTCAAAATAAAGCTTTATTTTCTGCCATTTCAACTTGGTCACCTTTCTTTTCCCGATTATTTACATCATTTTCAGCGTACATGGTTGATTACATCAAATCGCTCAAACTTGGATATCTTCCCATCATGTTTCTTTACACCAAACCCAGATTGCTAATCTTAGTAGGCAGACAACTGAATTGAATTATTCGTACAATTTGGGGTGTTTTCTTTATGTTTTGTTTCCTCTCCCTTTTGATCAATTTGATATTCTCACAAAGATACACATCCATTTCAATTTAGTGTAAGTGAATTAGAAAAAAAATCAGTTCATCTCAATCTATGGATGTAAAAATTTTGTGCAACACAAAATTAAATGGCCTTGATCAACAATTTGGTTTGTGGCTTTTCAACCTTAGCTCTAGTGATTTATATTTATAGCAACTTCACTAATTATCTTTAGAGGTATTAAACAACTATTTAAAAAAAAATGATTATATCTTCACTAGGCTGCATGCAACCTTTGAGCTCGGGTTCCTCATAATGTCAAATTTTTGAAATGATGTCATTGGCTTTGCATGGTTCTAGTGACATCCTTTATAGCAACTTCTCTGATTATCTTCAGAGGTACAAATTTTGGAAATGATGTGGCTGACTTCAAATTAACAATTACATTAACTTTAATTTTGATTTTCTGGTAGGAGAGGTAGAATACTAATAACACAAAGGGCCCAAAGGAGCAACCTTCATCTAGCCCTACATTGCTATAACTATCATGTAGCGACTAAACTTAAATTGCTCGATAAGGAGCGCATCGAAGTTAAATAAGATAGGTCAATTAACTCTAATATTATTTCTCACATACACTCATTTAAGGTCTATACAAACCTGCCCTATACTTTTTCTGTAGAAGGAACCATAATATCTGTCCAAGTCTGTGCTATATTAATACCTCTGTAGCACACAATGGACCACAGGACCAAACAATTTTTACCTTGATCATCTTCTAGGAGTTTACAGACCTTCGAATTTTAAAGAAAATGATAACACTTGAATATGTGAATATTAGAATTATATACATACATATATAAATTCATTTAATTTTACTTACATTACATATAGAGCCAACGTATAAATTAATACATTTAAATTCAAATAAGTTATTATTTTTTAATTGAGCCAACATATAAATGTTAGATGTTAAATGTTTATAAACATTTACACCACTACAACATCGCCCTTGTATTTGGATGTAGAGTGCCTCTTGGCACAACAAGAATAATATAAAGAAAATATGTAGTCAAATTTTCCTTACTAGGGCAGTACACAATGTTGATATTAGATTCTTGTAACAACAAAAGCCATCTAGTAATCATACCATTAGTAATTGTTTTTTCAAAAATTAATGAATGACATAATGATTAGTGTGAATGAAAGTTTCATATCTCTTAATATAATGCCTAAACTTGTTAATCACATGGACAACTACTAAAAAAAATTTAGTAACGATGTATTTAAGTTTAGCAAGTGCAAGATTTTTACTAACATAGAAAATAACATAATAATATCGGTTTTCCTTTTGCCCTAAAAAAACTCCAAGTGTGGTATCAAAATCATGTATGGAGATGTGAAAGGGTGGGGACCTTTGGTTCTCTCAACACAAGTGTAGTAGAAAACTTTTCTTTTATGGTCTTGTTGTAGCGGCTACAACAACCCCCCATATTTTAGATACTAAGAAAACTTGGAGCTCCCCTTATCTTGAAATCCTCAGAAGGTGCATTATAATGGTTATCCTAAGCCTTTCTATCCATAATACCCTTCCAATTATTTTTTCACTTTAATTATGCCCAAAATAGCCTTGTCACATTTTTTTGTCATTAGGCACATCACATACTTGCATTGCGGAATTGTGATAAGTTCAAAATTGAAAACCCTTTATCGCAATTAGTCATCATAAAGCATGACTAGACCCAATCACACAACACGTCTACAAATCACAACAGGATCCATAACATTCTATGATGGTGATATGCAACTAAAGGGGTTCCTTCCACTCATTCTGTGTTGTGACCAAGTGAACCCCATAGTACCTCCTCACTCCACCACATAGATTTATTTGCGATCACACATTTAAAGCACTAATTCCCTCACATGTGTGATCAAATTGTATGTAAAGGGGTCACCCCCAATTCATTTTCTCATTGTATTTTGGTCTAAACTCACCAATACGCAATGTAAAGGAGCTCCTCAAATCATGGTATACCTCTATAGTCTACGACAATGACCAATGCTAGGATCTAGGTCAGTACCACCCTCTTCCCATGTAATCTATAATTGTGATTATTTTCTTTTCATCCTTTGTCGTTTGAGTTACCCCATTATTCCACCTTCCCAACACTTTCCCTCCCTTAGGCCCCTAACTATATGAATACAATTAGCCTCTACACTTAGCCATAAGCTCTCTCACTCTCCCATAGTGGTGAAAATTCTATTAGCTCTCCCTGCAAACTCTTTTAATGAAAAAAATTATCTTGATCTTTCCCTTTACCCATGGGTACCTAAAGTCTCAAGAGTTAGAACTCAACCTCGCCCTGCCTTACTGCATTAGCAGAGTCTAGGGCAGTATCGTCGACCCTCATTCATCGAATCTTGTTGTCATCAATAGATCATTTCCCCTACCACGTCGCTTTTTGTTTCTATGAGTTGTGATTACACAATTACCATTTATTGCAAGTCACAATTGAATAACATCTCCCCTACATCCTTGTGATCTGCGACTAGAACCCATCTGCGATTTATCCTTGCAATATTTGAATAGAACCTATCTACCACTTTTCTTTGTGATATGCAACTAAGCCCCTCACTATATAATTTCTTGATCTGTGACCAACCCCTCGTTATTTACTTTCTCGAACTACGATTAATCCAATTACAATCTATCTTTCAAACCCACGGCTGCCCCTATCGCGATTTTCTTTCTCAATCTACAACAAAATCCAATTGTACTATAACCTCACAAATTGTAAACAATAATTTAACTTTGTTTTGGGCATTTTTAGATTTTTACAAAGTGTATTTAAAGCTCTATATGTTTGGAACATGCTGACAACCCAAGGCGTCCAAATCACCAAAAACACATGGGAAGGGTTCAAAAAATGAGTTGAAAGCCCATGACCTCCAAAATGGTTGTAAATATAGTAAGGTTCAAGATAATTTTTGAGATGATGGTATATTGGATGGTCATGTAGATTAGTGGTTGTCCCTTGGGAAGCAATATTCCTCATTACATCAAGTTTCTACATTAGATAAGAGAGTTTTCATAGAATTTGGTCTTCGTAAAGCACGCACTTTGGTGAAAATAAATGTTGTACTCTAACAATCGAATAAAGTTGTATGTTTCATGGGTGGGTGCTCTTCACCATGGCTTTCATTATCTAATGTATTTTACCATCTTTTAAGTATCCAATGAAAGTGAAAAATATCATTGAAACAATTCCATATTAAAAATAAGATATAAGATGAGGGAGGGTTCAAGAGCCAATTCAAAAGCATTCTCACCCACAACCTTTATGATGATGTGAGGCCCTAATTAGAGGTCTAAGTTCTCATGGTGCATTTCAACTTGCTCATTTGGCAAGTGCAACTAGACTTTGTCACCAACCTAAAAATTTGTGTGGAAGTAGATGTTAATAATGTCACTGCTTGTATTAGGCATTGACATTTTACAAAATATCACGAATTTGGTACTAGATGTGCTAGGCTCATTCAACAAAGTTACCTTGGTTGTAACAAGACTCTTGCATTCATGCAATGGACAAAAATCTATGAATTGAGGCCAAAGGGTAGAATCCTAGGCACACTTAAAAAGATGGCCAATAGAGGATTTCTATTAGCCATGTTGAATATAAACTAGAGTTTCATATCATGTGCATGTATTCTTGGAGTTGTACATTGTGAGGATACACATAATGAACTTCTTAGCTATCTTTGTTTGTCTATCATTCCAAGTATGGAAGGTAATGGATTTGGTCAGCTTGGTGTTTACAATGGACTAAAGGCTCAATTGAAAGATATGAAATTTGCGTTCCTATTAGAAACAATGGCTTTTGGCAACCCAAAATGGACCCAAACATGCTTGAAAATGAACTTAGCAGTGGCCTCTATCACAACACTCTTCTTGTAGGGTGTCAGACTTGCGATATTAGAGAATTGATCAACGACCTCCAAAACATAATTGCTACCATGCTTGGTTAAGGGCATCCTTGACACAAAATCTATGGACATTCACTGACAAGGGTTATTTGGAGTGAGGAGAGGAGTGTACAATCTCTACTTGATTGTAAGCATATTGATGACATATAGATTGGATGATTTAATGTATCTATTGATGACACTTAAAAAGATGGCCAATAGAGATGTGAGGATTTCTATTAGCCATGTTGAATATAAACCAGAGTTTCATATCATGCACATGTATTCTTGGAGTTGTACATTGTGAGGATATGCATAATGAACTTCTTAGCTATCTTTGTTTGTCTATCACTCCAGGTATGGAAGGTAATGGATTTGGTCAGTTTGGTGTTTACCATGGACTAAAGTCTTAATTGAAAGATATGAAATTTGTGTTCCTATTAGAAACAATGGCTTTTGGCAACCCAAAATGGACCCAAACATGCTTGAAAATGAACTTAGCAGTGGCCTTTATCACAACACTCTTCTTGTAGGGTGTCAGAATTGCCATATTAGAGAATTGATCAACGACCTCCAAAACACAATTGCTACCATGCTAGGTTAAGGGCATCCTTGACACAAAATATATGGACGTTCACTGACAAGGGTTATTTGGAGTGAGAAGAGGAGTGTACAATCTCTACTTGATTGCAAGCATATCGATGACATGTAGATTGCATGATCTAATGTATCTATTGATGACTTGTTGGAGCTTTGGTTAGTAAAAGTTACACTTTTATAACATTGCCATTGTTTTTTCCATGCCGAAACACCTTGTGAGCACACTATTGTGTGCTTCCAAAATCTTTTTCTAATGCTCGCTTGAAGGAGTACAAATATGTCTTAGATGACATAGAAGTCCTTATAGGTGAAACTTTCAAACTCGTTTGCCAATGACTTGTTCTTGGTATGTTGCAATGAAGTTAGGATTACTATCATATAATTGGGGTCAATATGAAGTCTCATCTCCACAAGAAATAAACATTTTGGTTGGTGCCACAATTGGAGGTCCAATTTTTCGCTTCTTGTACTTGCAACTTAGGTGGAAATGTTGAAGGTAAATGGACTAGCTTTGATGGCAATTGTCCTAGAGTGTGTCTTTTGTCTATAGAGATTACATAGCCTTGTGGTAACTGTGGATAACAATTTCCTTTCTTGTAACATAATGTTTACATTGTTGACATGCTTGGACCATGGAGTAAAACTCTTTTTCATGGGTGGTGTATCAAAAAATTGTGTTAGAGAGTGTCACTATTACAGGGAATGAAAGTTCCATATGGTGTGAACAATGCATTGATGACATAATCCAAGGTTTTTCTCTTTATTTCTAATGGTTGTTGTAGATCTAGGATAATGACAATTGGTGTCATATAGAGGCAATGCTTTAGCTCCTTGAATGCTTTTTGTTGTGGGTCCATCCAAACAAACTTAGGCTTGACTTCACCCTTGGTCACATGGGTAGGGGGATAAATAGGATCAATGAACAACAAGATGAATCTATGGCGGGGTGGGCTAATATGTTGCATAACTCCATACGTGTGTTTAGGGCTAGCTAGTTGAGATGACCTAACTTTTCATTGGATCACATTCAAACCATGCTTATCCATAATGTATTTTAGATATTGAATTTTTTGCATATTGAATGAGATTTTTTCTAGGTTGGCATATAACTTATGCTATCGCAAGGTACCCAACACTTGTTTAATGTGCTTCAGATGCTCTTTCCTCTATTTGTTGAGTAAGAGGATGTGATTAGGCATACAACCACAAAAGAATTGGTGAATGGACATAAAATGTTGTTCACTGTTCTAGTGAATGTTGTTAGTTTGTGAGTCATCACCAACCACTTGAAGACACCTTCCTTACACTTAGATTTTGTTCACACATCAATTTACTTAATTGGTACTGGTGATAGAACAATGTCAAATCAATCTTGTCCAAACTTGGTGACTTCGCATTGATTGAGGAGATAATCAATCTAGGTGATGATGAATCAATTCTTAATTGTGATTTTGTTTAAGTCTTTGTAGTCAAAACATAGTTGCCATGTAACCAACACAATAGCTCTCTCGCAATGTGAGGATCTTGGTTGAATATGGCTCCTATGCATTAGCTCTTGAATATGGCAATTTATCACATCTTGGGACGAAAGTCATTATATAGATGGCTATTAGCTAAAATAGCACTTGATGTCAAATCATTTGCATGCTTTACTTGATAATTTAGAGGTACTCCTCTAGGTGAAGTGAAGATTCTCTGTAGTTTCCCACTAATTGATCTACCCATATTTATTGTGTAGAGAGACCCTTGACAGAGGTCTTGGTGGTTGTGATAATTTTATCTCTCTTTTCAAGTGGGCAATGAAGAGAAAAATATCTCTACTCAAAGAGTTGTTCTAAAATAACATTACAAACTTCAATATCTTATCTTGAAGGGCTTGACATTGTATTGCAAAGGACATTATCGATTGACATGGATGCCTTGTCTTGACTAAGCCAAGTGATTGAGAATGGCTAGGGTTGTAATGCATTTCGAAATTTCATTCTCTATTGAAATTGTGTTTTTCGCTAAAGATATATAACTGGCTCCTACAATGTACTTGTATGAGCCGTACTTTATTATCGATCCATGGTTGTTTTATTTACAAAACACTTAACAAAATATATACATTTATGGCTTCATGCATTCCATAGTTTGAGATGTGAGAGAACTATAAACAATTATTTACAAATAATTACAAGAAAAAATTATAAACCATTGTAGTTGAAATTCTGAATTAATTCCTACTTAAATTCATAAGTAAAACAATTGAAATCTTTGTTAATTAATTAAATAAACTAACTATAACAATGCTAACTAAAAACAAAGAAAACCACCTATCAACAATGCAACTAATCTATTTTGCAGCAAAGTTAACTATTTACAAATAATTACATTTAATTACAAGAAAATATTATAAACCATTGTAGTTGAAATTCTGAATTAATTCCTACTTAAATTCATAAGTAAAACAATTGAAATCTTTGCTAATTAATAAATAAACTAACTATAACAATGCTAACTAACAACAAAGAAAACCATCTACATTGTAGTTGAAATTCTGAATTAATTCCTACTTAAATTCATAAGTAAAACAATTGAAATCTTTGCTAATTAATAAATAAACTAACTATAACAATGCTAACTAACAACAAAGAAAACCATCTATCAACAATGAAACTAATCTATTTTGCAGCAAAGTTAATTATCTACCTTGCTAAAGAAAAATAAATTTATTTAAAGTGTTGTTACAAAAACATAATTCAACTAAATAAAAATAAATCACAAAAGAACAAAAATAGTGTATGTTGTGGAAAAAGAATATTCTAAAACAAAAATAAATACATAATTGATTTTTTACATTAAGGAAGTATATGTAATATGTTCTAAATACAAAGATGAGCATTAAGGAAGTATATGTAATATGTTCTAAATACAAAGATGAGCAATGTAAAATGTGCAATAAAGAAATCAATTGGTAGGAATGCACAAAAAATTATACCAACAATGGAATCAATTGGTAGGAATGCACAAAAAATTATACTAACAATGGAAATAACCACCACGACTGTAGAGTGACCCTTGCTTTATGGTTTGTTGGTGGGTTGCAACATTTTACACACTTTTGACAACGGAAGATAATTAATTCTTTATAAAATAAAATAATAACAACATAGCCAAAAACAGAACTCTCTAAGTTTGGTTTCATAGTTTATATACAAAAACATCTTTTGAATTGGCATAATTGCTTGCCACTTTTTAGTGGTTTTTGTCGAGAAGAAAGGAGGAAACTACTTTTAGTTATTGCAATTAGGTGTCCACAAACTTATCACTAATAAAAAAACTAATTTAATTAATTTTCTCGAGTTGCCATTCTTCAACGTATTTTCAAGCCTCATGCGGTTTGAAGTGGGTTGAGACAAGATCGTATGTCAAGCCTCATGCGGTTTGAAGTGGGTTGAGACAAGATCGTATGTCTAAGCGAGCGGGAAAAAGTAATAATGGTAGTAAAAGTAAATATGTATAGTTGAGATACAAGTTTCAACATTAATGGTCTCTATTTGTTGCAAAAAATCTCTATAATATGGTTTTGCAAATTGGTATGGACTTTAATGTTGTACGAAAAATCCTCAGTGTGGGCATTGTCTAGGAGATTTGTGGTCGCTAACAAGGATTTCTACAATTGTCCTCTTCACATCTAAAATCATAAAAGGGTGTCCCACTTGATACCTCTAAACATGTAACCAACCATCATACACTAGGGCACACAACATTGCTAAGTTATTATAAAAAAACTTGTTGATTAATCATTGTAACTATGATAAATAAGAGGAATAGGAATGGATGAAAATGGATAGAAACATGTGATTTTTATAAGGAAAATGGTGATAAAAGAGATGATTAAGAGTGACAAATTCAATCCTCATCACTATCAACAATGAAATCTAATAACTTCATCTCCTTGAAAACCTTTGTTGAAATATACTTCTTTTCATTGATACTGTAAATAATGAGATCTAATGGTGTCCATTCACTCACATTTGTGAGTGGAAGAGGCACTCATTTTCCCTGGGCTCCTTTGATTCCTATGGTTGGACTACTAACATTGGGTGCAATGTTGAAGATTTATTTTCACTCATTTGTGGGCTCATGTGGTGTTGATGTTGAATCAAATTTCATGGCTTTAAACTCTGCTATAACCACTCTCTAGGACAACATTCTTAATTTCTTTTACAAGGGATTTTGTGCGTGTCCACTTTCCTATGTCCTTATTTGACTTCCTATTCTTCTTTTTCCATGCATGATTTTCAACCACAAACTCTGCTTATCATTGTCGATTCAAAATATCAAAGTAGGTTCTACTCCTTTGGATCCCAAGCTAAGATCAATCTTTAGGAACGTTCAGTTGGGGCTTTCCTCACTCTCGATTGTGGATTTAATTCACGTGCCCAAGTACTTGATCTCCAATGTTGATGCTCTAACCAATAGTTTAGTGCAATGTCTAGAGGGATTTATACGAATTTACTCTCACATACACCTAGCCTATCCCATGATGAGATTAATGTTAGGATACGTCACATGGTGGATGGCGCAAGTTGATAATTGTGCTAATACTTGATTTTGGTGGTTGCCATAGGTTGCAAGATTAAGACCCATGAATGATATAATAGACAAAGTAGGTTGGTGGATATACTTTGCTACGAAGGACATGTTCCCGTATTGGAAAAATCATTGTAGCTCTGTAAGAAGGATTGTGGGTTTTGTCATGATTAGGGCTTGTTCACATCTATTATCACTTATCGTGGCTAGGGGTGTCTATCACCTCTTGAGGTAGCTCTATTGGGCTATCCTTATCTCCCCCTAGTTTGTTTTCTCTTTGTCTCAATTTCCCCCCTAAGCCATGGCACATCATTCCTCAATGTTTGGGAGGAAGCTTCCTCTTGGTATCAAATATGAACTTAATAATCTCTATGACTCCATTTGACATTTGAAAATGCAAATTGAGAAATTACTGCCAAAATGGAAACAATAATGGTTATATTGATTCAACATCAATGAGAATTTCAAAAATTGGAGAACGAATTAGGTTAGATTTGGAATTGATTGGAAGAGGTCAAGCTACACAACTCTATTGAATTAGGTTGGATTTGGAATTGATTGGAAGAGGTCAAGCTACACAACTATCTAATGAATTAGGTTAGATTTGGAATTGATTGGGAGAGGCCAAGCTACACAACACCCTGATGAATTAGATTTATTTGGAATTGATTGGAAGAGCTCAAGCTGCACAACTCTTTAATTCCTTGCTCCTTTTCCTCCTCTGTGTATTATGTCACACTCCAAAGCAATTACAGAAGGACCCAAACCTTCTTGACTTGAATGACCATTTCTACAGGGTCAATAATGTTCTTTATCCATGATAAAATAAATGTTATTTATGCCATGGCATTTATAGCTCTCCGGAGACAACGACCCCTTCATATGTAAATTTGTTGCAAGCTCCGACTGAATACTTTTTTATGGTTAACATTGAAATATTTATTTTGTTATTAATACAATTTTTAAATTTTGTGTGCCAAATCCATTACAACAATATATTCAATATGAACTCAATATGTCACTATGGAGAATTCAACTTGGGTGGGGAGGATAACATTCATTCCCCCAACCATCTAACCTACACCCAATTCACACACACACACACATACACACACACACACACACACACACACACACACACACACACACACATATATTTAACCGAAAACCATGAATTTGCATTATATTAAAACATTATGGTAGGGTCAAAACTATTCCACTAGAGATACAAATATGACAAAATCTGATGCAAAATTTGGAAAATATGGAAAAATTGGACTTCCTCTATTGTCCTTCTTTTACTTAGAAGCGCCTATTCAAAAAGATTCTAACCAATACATTGTTCAATTTATATACTCTCAAGTAAACTCTTAATATTCAACAAAATTTATAGTTCATTTACAAAAACAAAGTTAGTTGTCATCCTCTCTCAAGAGAGGGTTATCTTTTGGAGTAGGATCAACATATTCAAATCTAGTATATACTTGGTGCTGACACTTAAGGAGTTATGGGAAGTGGAGGGATGGTATAGATTCATCTTTTGGTCTAGGTCCTCGATTTGAGTTCTCAAGCTAGCCATCTCATCCTCCATTTGCTAATTTTAGCCTTCAACTCAATAATCTGTTCTAAAGAGACATTAAGGGTCACTACAATCTGATTGTAGTTTATTTTCATCTTCATGAGTTCATTCTACTAATCTTATAGCTCCAATTTCATATTCTTTCTCCTAGACATTCTAAACATGATTTCTAGAGTGTAGCCCCAAGTTGAGTTACACTTTGCCTCCCAGAAGCTCACTGCTTGAAGAAATCCACTCCTTGTCTTCTTCACAAAAGGCCAACCTCGATTTCCAATATCTGAAATTGAATACTAAGCAAAGGAAGAGAAAACAAAAAATGTGACTCTGAATACCTACCCAAACAACACTAATAAGCTAAAGATATCTCACTCGACGGTCCCATGTTGAAAATGCCCATAATTCCACATACATCAATTCACTGCAACCAATCCACCCCAATTCACTTCCACCATCATTGACATAGGCACATACATCAAAATCAAATCATTCCATGCTAAAATAGTTGGAATGGGAGCATGCCAATGGATTCATCCTTTCCACTTAGAACGTTGTGTGTGAAGAACACTAGGAGTAGGCATGCTATATTAATTGAACCATACTATTGCATGCTTGGGACACATGTCCTCTTCTCCCAAACTTGAGGGAGGACAACATTCCAATTAAAAAAGGGGCATTAAACTATGGGATAGGGGATTGGCCAATAATCCCCTTCACAATTTGGTTCCCTTAGCTAGATTTGTGCCTTTTTGACTAGTTTGTCAGCTTTCTTATTGTTGGATCTCAGGACATGGAACATTGAATGAATAGAAACTTATTTGATTAGTAGATAGATCCTTTTGAATATTTTTTTATGTTTGGGATCCCTAGAATAAGATCTTGCAATGAAGTGTTGAAGGATGATCATGAAATATCCCATGACAATCATGTTGCATATGCCTTTCAAGGTTGCTAGACCAAGTCCTTGAAATAATGCAAAAACTTTTGCTTTATTGTTAGAAGCATGTCCTAATCCCAAAGAGTAAGTATGTTCATATTGTACTATGGAGCGAGAAATCATCCCCCACTCTTGCCACCCATCCAATTAACATACATATATAACTAACTTAATATGAACATTAAAATATTTTATTGCGCCTAGTGTGGTAGATATGTTGTAATTGAAAGCATAATAACGATTCTATAATGCGGAATAAACACTTAAAAAGAATCGAAAACTTTAATGCCCAAGAAATCGTACCTCCGGCCATTGATACTTGCTCACACTCTCTCATTGTTTCTATATCCCGTTTTGGCACTTCCAGAACTCTACTCACTCTGTTTTGATGGTGTAAGACTGAAGGGAATTAAGTGGTGAGTTTGGGGACCAAACCGAAGTATTTATAGCCAAGCTTCCATCAAGCGATTGGTGGCTACGTGTCAAGTGTTCCACAACTTCAGTTGATCATGGGGAACGTTCCAACTACCCTATGAATGTGGTAGATAACTTAAGCGAAGTTATGGACCACTTCAAGAGCTCTCAACAAGAAAAGGAATCCCGCGAGATGGTTTCCGTGAGAACCGGTCGTGGCCTGTTCATGACCACGACCAGATACAGGGAGCTAAGATTCTCCCACTTGGTCCATACTTCTAATCTAACGTCTCATCTTAAAACCCATCAATAATCTGTATTAAGTAATGAATACATGAATCATGGCGATACGTCCTCTAATGACGAGTATTATTTTCCATGTATTGCTATGTTTTCATTGCTATTATAATTTATGTGGCAACAATTTCTTAATGAATAAACCCTATGTTTATTCTTGGTCTTACACAAATGAATTTTCTCAAATCAAATTAAGGTGCACAGAAATATGAGAAAAACACCACAATAATTAAGAATTTCATTAAAATAACATTATCCATACAATGAGAAACTACATAATGGAACCAAGTCCCATATTCACTACATGATCCTTGAATTTCAACGGTGGCATGCCCATAGTCAAAGGATCAGCGATCATCATCTCAGTGCTGACGTGCTCAATGACCACTTTCTTTTCTTTAACATGTTCCCTTATAACTAAATACTTAATGTCGATGTGTTTACTTCAACTCCCACTTTTTTTGTTTTTAGCCATAAAAACAGCAACTGAATTGTCACAATACATTCTCAATGGTTTAGAGATAGAATCCATAATTCTAAGCCCAAAAATGAAACTCTTAAGCCATACACCATGTAAATTAGCCTCAAAATAGGAGACGAACTCGTCTTCCATAGTGGAAGTGGCAGTCAAGGTCTGCTTGGGACTCCTCCATGATACAGCTCCATCGGCCATCATAAAGATGTATCCCGATGTTGATTTGCGTGAATAAACGCATCCAACAAAGTCAGAATTTGAGTTGCCAATTACTTCCAAGTTGTTCGTCCGTCTATATATAAGCATGTAGTCTTTGGTTCCTTGAAGGTACCTCATTACTTTCTTTGCAGCTCCCCAGTGGTCTAAACCTAGATCACTCTGATATCGTCCCAACATTCCCACAACAAATGCAATGTCAGGTCTTGTGCAGACATGAACATACATTAGGCTTCCGACAACAGAAGCATATGGAATGTTCTTCATTTGTTCCCTTTCAAAGTCGTTCTTCAGGCATTGGCTCAAATTGAACCTATCACCCTTCACAATGGGAGCTACACTTGGTGAACAATCCTTCATCCGAAATCTCTCTAAAACTTTATTAATATAGGTTTCCTGAGACAGACCCAAGATGCCTCGAAATCTGTCTCTATGGATCTTAATGCCAATGACATAATATGCCTCACCCATATCCTTCATATCGAAATTTTTAGAGAGGAATTGTTTCACCTCATGCAGCAAACCCTTATCATTGGTTGCTAGCAAAATGTCATCCACATATAAAACAAGAAAACAGATTTTACTCCCACTGACTTTCTGGTATATACATTGATCCATAATGTTTTCTAGAAAACCGAATGAAGAAATTACATTATGGAATTTCAAATACCATTGGCGGGATGCTTGTTTTAAACTGTATAAGGATTTCTTGAGCTTGCAAACCAATTGCTCACCATCACTAGAGGGGAATCCTTCAGGTTGTTTCATGTAAACCTCCTCCTCTAGATCTCCATTGAGAAATGTCGTTTTCACATCCATTTGTTGCAACTCCAAGTCAAAATTGGATACTAATGCCAAAATAACGTGCAAGTAATCTTTCTTAGATACAAGAGAGAAAGTCTCTGTGTAATCGATTCCTTCTTTCTGAGTGAATCCCTTAGCAACGAGTCTTGCCTTGTATCTCTCAATGTTTACCAATGAGTCTTTCTTTCTCTTAAAGACCCGTTTACATCCAATGGCTTTTGCACCATTAGGCAACTCAACAAGATCTCAAACTCCATTACTCTTTATAGAATTCATCTCTTCCTTCATGGCATTGTACCATAACTCTGATTCTTTGCAACTCATGGCTTGTGGAAAGGACTCGAGATCATTTTCTGCTCCAATCTTGTAGTCAGATTCTCACTGATATCTTTGGTCTAATAGATCTTCTTAATGTTGTACCGTCATCTTCCTGAGAAGTATGTGGTTCAACTCGTTGTTCAAAATTTCTTGGCAACTTTTGAACTACCTGATCTACTGGAATGTCATGAGCAGCTTGTGGAACTTCAACAATTGGTTGTTCAACACCAGTTTGTACTTGAGGGGTGCTGTGAACAATAACCAATCTATCACTTGAGGTGGAAGGTTGAGATTTTGAATGATCCTTCTCAGAAACTATGTTCCTGGTTTGACCGCTCCCACTGATAAAGTCATTTTCAAGAAACTTTGCATTTCATGATTCCACAATCCTAGTGCTGTGAGATGGACAATAAAATCTGTAACCTTTAGACCTTTCAGCATATCCAATGAAATACCCACTAATGGTCCTTGGGTTGAGCTTCTTCTCTTGTGGATTATAAGTTCTCACTTCAGACGGGCATCCCCAAACGTGCATATGTCACAAACTCGGTTTCCAACCTTTCCATAATTCAAATGGCGTTTTAGGAACAACCTTGGCTGGAACTCGGTTTAATATATACACTGCCATCTTAAGTGCTTCAGCCCACAAGGATTTAGGAAGATTGGAGTTGCTAAGCATAATTTGCACCATGTCCAATAATATTCGGTTTCTTCTTTCTGCTACACCATTCTGGTCGGGTGAACCAGGCATGGTGTATTGGGCACCAATCCCATGCTCTTGAAGAAATTTTGCGAATGGCCCAGGTGCTTGTCCATTCTCTGTGTATCTACCATAATATTCTCCACTTCTATCTGATCTCACGATTTTAATTTGCTTGCCGCATTGTTTCTCTACTTCAGCCTTAAAGATATTAAAGGCATCTAATGCTTCGTTCTTGTTTTTTTTTTTTTCTGAATAAGACTATGCTATTATATTACAAAAAAGGCAAAAATTACATCATCAATAGTACAACAGAGCCGAAGCCCTGTGATTCCTGTCGAAGGACTGACAGTAAGCTCAGGAATAATCATCTCCAAAATTACGTAAGACCAACACTTGAACCACATCGACATTCATGAGACCAACACTGAACATACATGATTAGCCGAAACTGAAACACATAGAGACTGGAACAACTATGGATAGCCGTCACTGTAATAGAGAAGGACAAAATTACATAATGACAAAGACCTGACACATATAAGATAGCGGTGAGAGCAGACAGAGAAAAAATTCCTTTCTCAGAAACCTGAGGCGAGTTGCAGAGCGAACTAGTCATCATCAGTGGTGTGCGGTTCTTCCTCCGTTTTGCATCTGGGAAGCTTGTGGATGTCCGGTTCGGTGAGAATGGTACGCTGCACAGGTTCACTTGGGCCTGCCCCAGGATCTGGGGAGAAGATGTCTTGAACAGGGTGCAGCATATCAATGGCGGAAACTTACATATCTATTGTGGGAGCCAACCCAGGAATCCGCAGAGGGCTGTCTTGAAGAGCATCATCTTGACCTCGAGGATTGCTGCAGTGCTCCACCGAAACCGTAACAAAGAAAGTAGAATTTGCCAGAGTACATGGAATACGATATCTCACCATGGGATGCGCAGAGTGCCCACAGTCCATCATTTCTCGGTGATCCGCAGCTGTACCTCTGCCAACTGCCCGTCCCCTGGAGCGTCTGCGGTCGGAAGAAACCTCAATTGAGGAGGAGGGGGAGGGGGCTTGCCTCTGAGACGATGCCCGACCTCTGTAACTCCCGCGCCGACTTATCCCTCGTTGGCGCTCTCGCTGCATTCTTGAATTGTGCGAGTAGCAGGTATACCCCCTCGCAGCCTACCTCGGAACCAGAGAATGAGCCCACACCACCTCCGAGCACCCAATCCTTATGCCAGACTGCGGGAGAATGACAGAGATGCCATACATCCCCGAATTGTTCGTATTGTAGGAATACCCCCTCGCAACCTCCCTCAGAACCAGAGAGTGAGCCACCACAACCTCCCTCAGAACCAAAGCATGAGCCAACACAAACTGCGGGAGAATGACAGAGAAGCCATGGCTTTGTAGCGCCATGTTCCGGTTACCAAGAAGGGCAGTAAATGCCGAAAGGACTCGACTGCAATAAACCATCGCCTCCGAACTTAAATGCTTCACGCTGCTATACCATATGCTAATCATCCTGGTATACGTGGCTCGTCCGGGCGGACACATGCCCTTATGACGAGCCACTGAACTACTATGCATTAAAACCACCCGCATCCGGGAGAATGCTTCGTTCTTGTTATGAAGCATGTGGAGATACATATATCGTGAGTAATCATCTATAAAAGAGATGACGTATCTCTGACCATGTGAGTCCATGTCTGGACTACATATATCAATATGTATGATCTCTAATATGTCCGAACTTCTATTTGCACCTTTCTTTGACTTGTTGGTCTACTTTCCCTTTATGCAATCCACACAAGTTTCAAAATCAGTAAAATCCAGAGTATTAAGTACCCCTTCATTTACTAATCTTTTAATTATTTCTATGGAGATATGACCTAATCTCCGGTGCCATAATTTAAAGGAATCATCATTAATAACACATATTTTAGTGCCAGTGTGAACATGCATTGAATCATAAGTGACATTGTTTTGTAAATTAATGCAGTAAAGACCATCAGACAAAGTACCATTCCCAACACAATCAGATTTATAAAATAAATTGAAAGATGTTTATGAAAAGTTAAAGGAATATCCAAAAGGTACAAGCTTTGAAACTGAAATCAAGTTTCTAGAAAAACTTGGAACATAAGAGGTCTTTTCTAATTCTAAAGCAAAGCCACTACTTAAAGTTAAATAGCATGTTCCTATAGCTTCCAGATGCGAGCCCATCTTGTTTCTTGATAAGATGCTTTGCTCACTTCCCACTGGCTTCCTTAGGTTTTGCAAACCCTGCAAGGAATTCAAAATGTGAATTGTTGATCCAGAATCAATCCACCATGTGTTAATATTGAAATTAACCATATTAGATTTATAACAAACAAACGAGGTTGGATTACCTTTGTCCGCAAGCCATTTCTGAAATTTGGCGCTTTCCTTCTTCATGTGTCCTTTCTTTTTATAGAAGAAACACTTGGAATCCTTCTTGATATCAGCTTGGGGAGGTACTTTACCTTTCCCTTTCTGATTGGCTTGAGATTTGCCCTTTCCACGCGTTGCCAGCATTGCACTTTCTTCCAGTTCCATCACCAGTCTCCCTTCCTCTTGAACACACATGATCATGAGTTCATTAATTGACCATTTATCCTTATGTGTGTTGTATGAGATTTTGAAGGGTCCGTATTGGTGTGGAAGGGTGTTTAGAATGTAGTGCACCAGGAAAGACTCCGAAATTTCAACCTAGAGTTTCTTCAATTGAGCCATAGTGTCCCTCATTTGCATGATGTGCTCGTGCACACCTTTCACACTGGTGAACCTTAGGGATGATAACTTCATGATTAGGGTGCTTGCTAGTGCCTTGTTTGAAGTGACGAATTGATTATCAATGGCTTTCAGCAAGTCTCGGGCCTTTTCATGCTAATCAACGGAACCACGAATACCAGCAGAAATTTTAATCTTAATGAACATCATGCTTAGGCGATTAGATCGCTCCCATCGTTCATAAAGCGTGATGTCCGCTGCAGTGCTGGTATCAGTGAGTGTCAGTGGTTCATCTTTCCTAATAGCATAGTCTATGTCCATCCACCCTAAATGAAGGAGAACTCTCTCCTTCCAGACCTTATAGTTATCTCCCTTAAGTTCAGGGATATCACAACGAATATTAGATAAATTTGCAGGTTGTACAACTGCATAAAATTAAAGATTACATGCTTATGTTAAAATTGAGGCCTAAATAAAATTTCATGCCTTACCAATGTAAATCATGCTTAAAATTGAATCTAATGACATAAAAATTGTCTGTGGGCTAAATTTTTAATTCAAGCAGATTCAATTATTCTTTATGATAGAATTTATCAAATTATTCACTTAATTCATAATTCTAAAGGGTATATTATGATTATAATTTGATATAAATTCTATCTTAGATTAAACTTTATCATAAAACTATTAATTCGTAATTCTCCAATCAATTAAAAACTATATAGATCACTAGACATTATTTTTTTACGCATAAAAATTAACTTGATATGAGAATAATTATAAATTGCATATATAAAACTATAATATTCATGCATAACATTCAACGATGGGTCTCGTATACTCATAAAAAATAACATGTATTAATTAGAGTAGAAATAATCAATTCATGCAAATTAAATATGAGCATAGTTAATAAATTTGCACAACAATTATCCAAATTGCATATAAATAAACCAAATAAATATTATAAGCATAAAAATTGAGCAAAAATTAGACATATTTCCAATTAAATTAATTCAAATTAGACATATTTCAAACTAAATTAATTCAGAAAATTTTCAAAAATATGGCATTGAGCCAAATTGATGGCTCAATGGCTCAATGCGTGCCTTCATAACCTGATCTAGGGGGCTGGTTCGAGTCCCTACGAAATACCTCTTCAATTTTTATGTAAGGAAAGAAAGAGGGTTGGGCCATCTGGGCCGCACACATAAAACCTCCAAAAATAGTTTCTACATGATTTCTAATTTAAAACTTAATGAAACAAAGAATAATAACATGGAGACAACTAGAGACAAAACGTCGCTCAGAAACACCAAGACAGAGATAAAACGGGCTCTGATACCAAACACAATTCTATAATGCAGAATAAACACTTAAAAAGAATCGAAAACTTTAATGCCCAAGAAATCGTACCTCCGGCCATTGATACTTGCTCACACTCTCTCACTGTTTCTCTCTCCCGTTTTGGCACTTCCAAAACTCTACTCACTCTGTTTTGATGGTGTAAGACTGAAGGGAATTGAGTGGTGAGTTTGGGGACCAAATCGAAGTATTTATAGCCAAGCTTCCATCAAGTGATTGGTGGCTATGTGTCAAGTGTTCCACAGCTTCAGTTGATCATGGGGAACGTTCCAACTGCCCTATGAACGTGGTAGAAAACTTAAGGGAAGTTAGGGACCACTTCAAGAGCTCCCAACAAGAAAAGGAATTCCGCGAGACAGGTTCTGTGAGAACCGGTCGTGGCTTGTTCATGACCACGACCAGATATAGTAAGCTAACAGTAATGTCCTTTTAGGATTTTAGCTTTATCAAAATAAAATAAAATAAAATAATCATAATTATCAATAAAACATTTTGACTCTGTCAAAGTACATAAAACTAAAAATAAATAAAATAAAAACATAAAACTAATAATTATAATTATAGTTAAATCACTCTAAATACATCTTAACCTTGTATACAAGTAAAAATAGATCAAATATCTTGAAATACAAAACTCTTTTTAATAAATCTAAAATTAAACTACATCTAAACTAACAGTGAAAATTTTATTTTATTATTAATTTTTATTTGATGCTCTACATTATCTTTCCTTATATTAAGTGTAAAATATACAATACACATGTCCCTGCATCATCTTTATATTTGATATGCCATACACGTTCCCATAAAAACTGTTTTAACCCAATAAAATTATAATTAACAATAAACCTGCAGTTTGTGGTAAACACTTTTCAAAATAAAATCCCAAATCCCTAACAGAGGAATGAAGGAAAAAGTGCTCAATTGTATTTGATAATTGACATTGCACGGGCACATCTGTTGTCTCAAAATGTGTGAGAATTTGAGCTTTGAATTTCATGAATATTATTTCTGGACGTTATCTGTTTTAAAATGGTGTTGTCTTAAAAATAATATTACAAATGATTTAAAAATTTATAATGCAAGAAAAAGTTATTTTTAATTATTATTATATTTAAGTATTAATATTTGTTTTTTAAATTGTAATTTTAAATATTTTTTTAATTATGTCGCAGTGATAAATAGAGTATTAATAAAGGAAAAAATCGTTTTTTGTTTTGTTTTTCATAATTTAATTTTGGATTTTGGGTTTTCCAAAATGGTGAGGTTGGCATCACTAAAATTTCATTTATCAATATATAGCGTTAGTATTAAATTTAATGTTAAAATGTTATTCTAGAGATATGGCCAAGTACTTTTATTTTTTTGCTGTATATTTTCATTTTTTTGTCTGCAGCTTTTTTTGTCTTAGGTCCAATAAATTTCATGCTATAAGATATTTAAGATCTTTATACACACAATACCGTGACATAAGACCATCACCATTCCAATATATTCCTCTGGTGGTTGTTCTCATTGAATGCTACCCGACGAATATGAAATAAAGATATGCTGGTTGTTCTCATTGAATGCAGCCCAATGAAAACTAAATAAAAATACACAATCTGTTCTTATCTCGGAATACCCCCAACTTTTCCCGCAATCAACAAGTTAGCAACCCACAACAAGTAGACAACCAAATAGCAAATTTCATTTTTTCTCCTACACCACACGACAACTCAGAAACAAGCTTCATTTCTTAGATTGCAACAAACAACACCTGTAAGTTATATATTAAACATTTTTGTATTCTTATATAGGTTGTAAGTTGAATATTAAACAGAGTTGTCTTGTAAGTTGAATATTATACAAAGATTTTCCATTCAACATAGAAATATCGATTTAAATCATTATATGTTCGGATTAAACACTTCATTTTGAATGGAATACTTGTAAATTTAACAACACAGAAGATGACTTTTATTATGTTCCAGCATGACTTTTAGCCAGTAAAATTGATCATGGCACTGACTGAACTTCTCTATTAATGGCGCCGTTCTCAAACTCATTATCACTATCAACTTCACACTTCTCCTTCTCTGCCTCCAACTTTCTCAAAAGCCTGCATATTATAACATGATGCCATGGAATTAAGACCTCTGCTGTCCAGAGAAGTGGCAACCATGTTGAATGCAAACCCAAATGCCTTTGCCAGAACAAAAGAAACGAAAAATCTCCTTTCCAACTAATAAAATATCCTCGAGGTAATGCATAAATCTCCTCCCTTCTATTTTCTCAAATCCAGGAACAAAAGTATGTTGGTATCTGATGGCCAACTCCATTGCTGAACAATTAATAACAATCCAAATATGCATCTTGAAATGGATTTTACTGTTGAAGTGTTGACTTTTGGATTTTGGCCAAGCTATGGATTTTGTGAAATTAATCTACCTTTAGACCTAGTCAAATCTGTAGAAATATTCAAAAAGTTTTATTCTATGAAAACTGAACATCGGAAACTTGAGTGGATATATTCGGCTATTATGAAGAGTTTAATGGTCATTATTAATTAAATTTGAAATAAATTTAGCGGGAGGACTTTTTATATTTGTTATTATGAAATGTTTGATATTTAAGAATAATTAAATTGGAAATAAAATTGGAAGGATTATTGGAATTTTTTGTATTTATAAGGAGCCTAGGTAGTATAAAATGAGTTATGTTCTTTCTTGGGGTGATTTTATAGATGAGAATCTAGGTATTTTAGATGAGAATCTAGGTATTTGAAAAACTAATGATAATTAAAAATTAAATTAATATATTAATATTATATTCCAAAATATGTATCATATACATTTTTTTTTTAAGATTTAGATGGTGAAACCTACTTTGTTGGGAGGTTTTATAGATATAATATAAGGAAATTATTTGTTAATAATCAAATTTGTGTATAAAAATTGTCATTGTTGAATTAGAATTTAGACGATTATGATAAAATTATTATTAGGCATGTATTATAAGTAAATAGATATACATATTAATTATAAAATACAGAATGATTATAAAGAATGATCTATAATATAAAGTATATATACTATTTTATTTATTTTTAATTTGTATTATTATAATAATAATAATAGGTTAAAATGGTGCACATCCCGATCTCTACCATACTGGGTTGCATGTTTTTTCAATTTAATTTAATTTAATTTGATTTTGCATGTGAATTTGTTACAATTTTGGTTTCAAAGTTGCATAGTAGGCGTTTGGTAGATCAAGTGAAATAGATTGATGCTGATTTAATTATTATTCATAATTAATTAGATTATACATATTAATTGTATGTTTTATTATTTTATTTTATTTTGACGGTGTTGAGCATGACATTATATCTCTACCATATTGGGTTGCATGCTTTTTCAATTTAATTTAATTTTTCATATTTCTTCAATTTAATTTTATTTAATTAAAGACTATAACCTCTTAAGAGAAATGAAGTGACATCTTTTTCAATTTGTTTTGCTATTTTTCACAAGTTACATAGTAAGTAATTAGTAAAGGAGTAAGTGGCCCATAATCCACACATCTTTTTTACTAACCAAAGCATTTTTACTTCATTAGCATTGGGACTAGGAATCGAGTGTTATTAAAGAAAGGGAGTAGCCCCTGCTTCTCTTGCATCTTTTAGATGATCCTGGGTTTGCATCTGAAACTTTTCTCAAAGCACTCGGTTTTCCATCTCCCTTTTTAGGTTCACATAATGTAATATGAAGGTAGTAAGTGGCCCATCAACCACACATTATTTTCTTTACAGGTAAGGAACAAACATAACTTAGTGTAAGTAGGGGATTTTGTAAAGGATTATCGTATATCCACATCACTTCACACTTTATATGTTCACTTTGTTATTTACACACACTAAGCTACTACTTTGAACAATGGGCATCAAGTTTCAAGAGCTTTTGTACTTAGTTTATTTGTGTTTAATTTTTCACACCATAAGCAAAGGAAGACACCTAAAAGCAATCATAACGTGAAAAAACTAAATTTCCCCATAGAGGCCATAAAATAATTTATAGTTTAGGTTAGGACTGTTGAGGGTAGGCATCCAATAAATCTCCATGGTCATGTTACATTTTGAAACATAGAAGTTGTCTTTTAGGGTGCTTCAAATCCTTCAATCATCCCATGGAAAAGACTACCCAAGTAGCACAAAGACTTGATTCAAAGGGGGTTCAGCTTAGGCTTAGTGTGTGCTATACTATATGGGGCTACCTAACTTGTATAGTGCTCGGTTCTGATCACCGATTACCAAGAAGCTAAAGACTTGACTACCCTCGTGAGACAAAGGTATCCTATTGACCAAATTTTAAGGCATCTTTCTCTATAGGTGGAGGTCTGGGAAGCACTAAAGCCTCATTCATTACCTTGGTTGATTCTTTTGGCTACTGGAAGCGTCATCAGTTCTTTCGAGACGTAGCCCCAGTACCCGTCATAAAAGATATCTCCGCAGGTCCCAACTACTTTGAGAGTGGAAAGGACAAATTTGTCTTCATAGGATCTTTTATCATACACAAAACAAACTAAAACCATTTTTCTTGTTTCATTGATCACATAGCTTAACTTAAAGGGAAAGTAACAATTTATTTTTCACTTTGTTTTATGTATGTAATTTTTTTTATACATATCCCTCTACTCATCATAGAAGTGACACACACACTCCATTTTAAGAATACATAAATACCCTACTTTTTCATATCCATTTTAAGAATACATAAATACCTTATTTTTTCATATTAAGAATAATAAGACAATGATACACAAAACATTCCAATTCCCGTTTCACCTAAATATACATTAAAATAAATTCTACAAATAAAAATTGAAAAAATATATTTAAGTTTACCAACAAAATATTTTTAAATAATAAAAGTAATTAATCAAATTATAATTAATTAGGAAAATTGAAACCATTAACTATATTTCATTCACTATAATTATAAATTCTAATTACTTATAAATAATGCTTCCTTTTTGTCCATTAACTTAATTGTGGAAATGTAATTATGATTGTAAAATATACTATTATTAATACCAAAATTTAATAATTTAATCAAATTCAAATTATCCATTAAAAAAATGAAAAGAAGTGTAAACTTACTTCATAATATATCTTGTACGAATTGAAATATGTTCCCAAAATACTGTTGTTAATATCTAAATGTAAATTTTGTTATACTAAAATGTAAATAATAAACATACTTGTCATTGAGATTTTGAAATTTGTTACCAAATGATATATAACCCGTTATGGTTTATTAAGTTTTATGTCTTAGGAGCCAAATCAATGTTCTTAACATTAATTTATAAGTGGAGAAAGAAATATAACTAACACGTTTTAATAAAAACACATGAATATTTAAAAAACAAATAACCTACCAAATTCGTCAAATGAAATGACAAAAATAGGATTGTAATTCTTAGAACTAGTTGCAAAGTTCATGTTTTGTTAGAAAAATTCAAAATAATAAAACTAGTGCATCCATAAAAATGAGATGGCTTATAAATATTGGTAGATATCATTTTTAAGAAGAGACATGCCTTTCTCTATATATATATATATATATCAAAGTAAAAAATTTACTTCCAAAGCTTTTGTTTTTGAAAAAAAATATGTTTGATTAGAAAAGTTCAATAAAACTAGTGCAACCATATAAATTAGATGACTAGTAAATAATAGACATCAATTCATAATCAATAACAAAACACACTACTTTAGTATATCTCATATTATTAAGATTTAAAAAAACATAAAAATTAACTAAATTATAATTTTATTTTAAATTATATTATTATTATTAATTACAAAAACAAGTAATACATAAACTAGCAATTGTCCCAAAACGTACAAAGAGAGGCCGATAGGATTATTAAATTGGAATTGTTGAATTTTTCTAGAAGAGTTAATTGGTTACCCAGCCCTACAATGCTAGAGCATTATCCCCATTCAAAAGCAAAGAAGTAGCAAATATAAACGCCAGTGTTCCACAGTCTCGACTGGGCAAACCAATCATTGTCATCTGAAAAATCAAGAAAATAAAGACGACCAGTTAAGGAGATGATAGTGACCCTTTTTCTGGCCTTCTTCAGCCACCTTTTGCCCGGGAGGCTTCATGCTCGCACACATAAAGAAGAATGTCGACTTACATTCACGACTGGGCAAACCAATCATTGCCATCTGAAAAATCAAGAAACCATCTGAAAAATCAAGAAAATAAAGACGACGAGTTAAGGAGATGATAGTGACCCTTTTTTTGGCCTTCTTCAGCCGCCTTTTGCCCGGGAGGCTTCATGCTCGCACACATAAAGAAGAATGTTGACTTAAATTCACGTAGCTACACACAATTTCTTTAAACAAAAAGTATTTTTTACATAGTTAATTCATTTTTCAACATTTCATCATTTTACACCATCTTCAAATTCATGTATGTACCTTTAATCATTCTTCCAAATTAACATATTGTTTTTTTTTTCTAAATTTACATTGCCACTAAGAGGCCATGAAAAACTATCATCAACTTACCCCGGAGCAACATTAAACTATGAACCATACTAAAATTAAAGTATATTATATTAAAACTATATTAAACTTTAATTGAAGTATCTTGAAACTACATTGTATTATATATATTATCTATGAAAATAGTATAAACATGTTTTCTTGATGTTAAAGGGAGTGTGGGAAACAAGTCGAAGAACAACAATTGAAAGTCTTAAAATTACAAATACCAAAATGATTATAAATATCAAAATTAACAGGCAGAAATCTATCTTAAGTATGGATCTAACATGGGCCTAGAGGGATCAAATTTCTTCCCATGGAACTTTTTTAAAGCGCAAAATACAATGTGTTATTTTTCATTGTTTAAATTGTATTTTTGAATGCTAATTAGAATATATATAACCAAATAAAAAATTTAATCATATTTTTTTATTCTTATTTTTCTATATATAAATATATATGAAATTGATATCCACAAAAATTAATTCACATAAATTTTTAAATAATTTATTTAAATCTATTATTAAAATATTTTTCAAATAATTTATTTAAATCTATTATTAAAATATTTAAAAACATAGAAAATTTAAATATCTGATTCACACTCAACGTCTAATTCACACTCAAATTATCTCATGTATGAATTATGAATTGAGGCCAGCATTAAATACTCAACTGAACGACATTAAATCATTAACAGTGTTACATCTGTGTAGATATATACCTTTTTACACACCCCATTAAAACCATTTGGCACAAGAGGGTGCCTATCGATGCAATCTTCAGCTCGGCTATCCATACAGTGTCTTTCTTAAAGAAGAGAGAATGTCACTGATCATTAACTTAAATTTATTAAATTTAAAATGAGAAAGCTCACGAGATTAGGATTCTAAATAAATCTCAATCCTCAATGTAAAATAAAGAAAAAGAATATTAGATGTAAAATAAAGGGAATATTTTTTATTAGATAGATGTGATATCTTGACCAACCAGCTAAGTTATTTAAACAAAATTGAAATGATGAAACGCATATTCCAAAATACGACGTCCACCCACCCTTGCATAAAATTTGTATATAATAAAAGAGATATTTGACTATCAACAAATTTTCGTTTGACGGAAAGGTAGAGTTGAAATTCCACACCTTTACCCAGCTATACTTCGAAGGTTCTTCACTCGTTCCTTGTACTGGTGGGTACATGAAATTCCATGAAATTCCAAGGGAACTGGAATTTATCACCAAGGGAATCAAATTTTAAATTCAGAAAGGCATGTGCATGTGCGGCCATTGACGATGCCAGGTCCTCCTAATTTACAAATGAAACATAGTCGAGCAAAGGGCTATTGCTCCGGTCTCTACCCTAACCAGCAATTACTTTCTGTATGGCTGTCAAGGAGAAGCAACATCGTCGAAGACCGACACTAGTGAAAAATTCTGGCTTGGTGCGTTCACGGTGAATACCAGATCTCTCATTGCCAGGCCCCCACTTCATTTCCGCCAGCACACTTTGTCCGAGGCGACCAATGTCCATTTTCTATCCTGTTGCACTCCTTTCCATAGAAACTATCAGAAGAGACCCACTAAGTCTTTATACATGGATTTTGGATCTGGTAACCTCGAAAGCTCGTAGACCAGTAATGCTTGCAGCCAGTAGACCAGTAAAGCTTGGTAGCCTTCCTCAGCCACCAACTGTTCATTATGACCTTCCTGAATTATGCAAGTTTGTAGAGCTTCCATCTGCTCCTCCAACCTTCATTTCTCGTGGAAGATATGTTCAAATTCTAACTTGTTCCACTGCTTGATTCTTAGTTTTAGTTCCTTTACTGCATTGTATGCATTAGAGAACTACCTGTAACCTCGATCTCCTTCCACCAACCCTCAAGTTTCGCCAAAAAGATAAGGTGTTGAACCCAGAATCTTTCAAAGTGGAATGGGCGGTTATGGTGGAGTGTTTTCAAATCAATGACTAAATGGATTGGCCAACGATACAGACCCATGCATGGAAGATTCATTGCTTCCATGAAGAGGTCGCATTCCAACAAGTCTTCAATAAGGAGGAAACGACCTAGCCTGCAAGCAATCTGGTGTTTAACTCCTATCTGGTTATTTCAAGTGTGCTTTCCATTCATTGTATCAACCTCTACAAGTTTTAAATCCTGGATCAAGTCTTGAAAAATGAATGATGCAGGCTCCAAGCGTCGGATCCCACCTTTCTTCTCCTCTAGGCTCCGAATCAGATTGAAATTTCCGCCTAAAATACAACCCTCTCCCTTGGTTTGACATTAGAGCATCTTGATCTCATTGAGAAATCATTCTTTCCCATTTGGGGCTTTCAGATGGTGGTTCTAGTTTTGACAAATTTCTTTGGATCGGGCTGCTCGCAAGAATCCTCTGTATAAACTCAAAACCTGCCTTTGCATTCCCGAGAGCCTTTGCGCAGGCGCCATCAATGACATATTCTATAAATTATGGTGGCGAAGACTAGAAGCTGCGTAAAACCAGCCACCGACCAAGATTTCATTAAAGCCGAGAGAGGAATTGGGATCCCTAACGATTTTTCATTAAATCTCAGCGAGGATGGAGACGAATACGAGATAATGGTAAAAGAATGGGAAAAAGCAGTAAAAATATCTTCAAGAGTGACATAAAAGAATGGGAAAAAGCAGTAAAAATATCAGTAGAACTTGGAGGTGAAAAGAAGGCAACTCATCCAATATTTGGAAAAAGCAGTCACACTTCAAATCAATGGTTGAAAGTGTCTCACCTGATCGAATGGAGCAGGGTAAAAGTGTTGACGATTGTTGATGCATAGGAAGCCCTATCAGCCTAATTAAACATCTATACATTTAGAAAAACATGTAACTAGATTTTTAGTCATTGCGGATTCACACTCACTTTACGAGGGAGATTTGCTAATGTAAATAAGCTTTGACACAATATCAAGGTTTATCAATACCACATGATCAAAAACCATTGTTTTATATGACACTTGGTTATATGACAATTTTTTTAATTAATCAATTTAATTAAAAAGACAAGAAAACATAAATATTCTAGAATATTCCACGAAAATTAAATTCCTACCACTAATAATTATTGATAATCCAATTAAAATTCTAAAAACTCTATTAATTTTCTTAACTTTAATTAGCATGTTATAGAGTGGGGTGGTCGGTGATAGAGAGGTTATTACATATCCTATAAGATTAATTGAAAGTGCATTTGTTTGGGTTCTTGATATTTCAATAAATAATCATGTTGAATCTTATACACTATGGAAAGGTTTGAAGGCTTCCATCAACTTTGATTTTCAAATTTTAAAGGTGGTGATCGATTTTTAGAATGTAACAAGGCATATGGTTCACATTACTCCATTGAACACTCTTCTCGCTTTAATACTAAAGTGGGTGAAGAAGGTATCTAAGACCCCTCTAGGGTTAACTTCTTTCATGCTTTAACAAAGAATAATGCTTTGATCAAGATATATGCAAATCAATCCGTACGTTGCTTACGTGAGCAACTATTTGGTTCCACACAGTTTTGATCTGGCAAGAGGTTCCACCCTTTATTCTTCAGGGATTATGATTATAGGCTTTGGAATTTTAGCTAGAGGAACTAGATTGCAAAAGAAGGTTTTATTTGGCGAGTCTTGACTTTCAGATTTAGTTGATTTGCAAGATCCTTATCCTAATATTCTATAACATTAGTAAGTCACCACCATTATGTCTTGTTTTCTCAAAGAAGATTTAATAGAGAGGATTGTCTCGTCTTAATTCACAACATTTTTTAGTGGTTTTATTCTTGATATTGGGGGGTTTGTTGGGGAGAGGTTTTATGTCTCTCCCTTTGATCCCTCTTTGAAGAGCCCCAATTGGCACACCGATTCCCACTATTGTACAATCAGTGGCAGTGTATCATCGCCCACACCCACTACCTTTTTCCTATTTCACTTCCACCATGCCTTTATCCATCAAGCCTAAACCATGCCTATATCCATCACCAAGTGGTTCGACATCTACCCAGGAAGGGAAGTCTTCTCCATTGCCTTAGATCTTCATGGTGAGAATGAGTAGTTAATCAAAATCTCTTCATGAATTAATAAAATTGATTCTATGCATTATTTTTTACAACTAATTGATTAATGTAATTTTTGCATAAATATCAATTTGGAAATTCACTTGGGAGTGCCATACATAAATAATCATTCTTTGTTTTAAACGAAAAATATTAGAAACTTTCTTTAAAAAAGACATTAAACACAAGTATATGATAAACAAAGCACAATATATCATCCCATGATAAATGCAACTTATTGTATATATAAAAAAGAATTTCATGTGCATTGTAAAGAAATCCTTGTACGAAACAATCCTAGACTCTAGCTAATAGGCTAGAGGAAAGAAAACCCTGGTTCCCACTAGGGCCTTCCAATTTAGATTTTTAAAAGTGGTATACAATAAATAATAAATATTAAAAATTAACACACACTGTCTTAAACATAAACTAATTAATTATTATCTACTTACTATGACTTTTTTTAGTATGAATGAAATTTATTAATGGATCTATGACATTTTTCAAGGTATAAACCTTCTTCAATAAAGTTTTGTTTTGTTCAATCATGTCTATAACAAGAATAACACATCAATATATTAAATATATTTTTAAATTTCTATAGAGAGAAGGACCTTCCAAGACTACACAATGAAATGCAAAGTAGTAGTGCTTCATATGTTGATTAATGGTAAAAGAAACAAAGATCGTTGCTTTCTGAAGTTTCATGGCACTTCCAAGATTTTACTGAATGTTTGTGTTGTTGGCCATTATTTCAACAACCCAACCACTAGCTAATTAGCTGATTAATGAATGTTCATATTTATACTTTTAAAAAAATTAATAAAATATGACACGAATGTTCATATTTATACTTTTAACAAAATTAATAAAATACGCCATTAGGAGAACAAGGGCCAAGTGAGTAGGATGTTGATTAATCTTGTATAAAACTTTATTATTCTTTTATCATGATTAAATCAGTTCTTCTCCCATCATATCTTCTACCCTTTCTTCTTCTTTGCCTAGTGAAAGTCTTGATGCTGGTAACTAGGAGTCTAAGAATAAGAGAAGGAAGAAGAAGAAGAAGCAACATAAGAAAGGGTCTAACAAACCAACCAAGACTTTCACCAGGTTGAGGAACCCTCCAACATGCAACGCAAACCCAAATACCTTTGCAAGATTTGTAATGGTGCTCACCTTCTTAAGGATTGTTCTGGTATACCTAGAGTCTTAAAAGTGTGGTATGAATATTATTGTCAACCTATGGTTGATCCATTGACCAGTGATTCTAAATTTCTTGGGGAAAAGGGTAAAGTTAGGTTTCCTTGTAGGTTATTTGAAGGGAGGCATCAAAATCACCTTTTCCCTCATATGGATGTAGCCTCTAAATTGTCTAAATAAAATTTGTTCAGAATGCCCACTTTTTCTATGGACAATGCATCGAGTCTTGCTCCCTTTAGTAAACTTAGTTCTTTCTTGATCAAACTCAAAGTGGTGTAACATTCCTACATTAGTTTTGACCCAAACCGTCAATTTAGGAGATTACAAAACCTTTCCCCTTTGAAATAGGTGTTATGTCTCTCCCTTCTATCCATCTTCGAAGGGCCTCTATTAGCACACCATATCATGCCTCAGTGTTGGGCACATCCTTGCTTTTTTGAGATTGACATGTTAGGTATTTCCCTTTGACCCCTTCCACCTCAACCACTCATCACAAGTTGTACCATGGGACCAACATGGTGACACCACCTCCACAAAGACATCATATGCCATACATGGTTAGTCTAAATTTGACAGGAATCTCTGAGTTGATTAATGACCCAAATATTACGTTTACCAAAGTGGTTAACCTGAAAAGTATAAAATATTTACCTAAAGATGTGATTTATATTCTTAGTGATATGCATTAGTCAAGACCATAATATTTACTCAAACCAAATTATTTTCATTGCAATTTTTATAGGTATTTGAATAATGAATAAGTGGGAGAGGATTAATGGGTTGGAAGTTGAAGACCCAGAGAATATGATTGAATTTTCAGCAGAAGACTTAACCTGGACATAGATTAATGGGGACCAAGTTGCAGTTATTCCATATTTTCGACTTGATGATTTTATAAGAGGAGATGAATCGAGTGAACGTGCACCCACTCAATTTATTCTTACTTCTCAACGAAGTAAAAAAGTAGAGGATATTAGACAAACATTTTTTTCAACATATCTGGAGTACATTATGTGAGTCTTTATATAATTTTTCAATATACGTATAATTTTTCTCAATATGCATAAATGTTATATCTAATTTGTTGTATTTTTTATATATATAGTTATTAGTGTGCATATGGTCCAAAGTGCAAAAACAAAATTATGGGTGCATCCTCAGATTAAAATGAAAAACACAATCGACATGAAAGTATTAAAGTTGGTTGCCAATGTCACTTCATTGTGCGACGACTTCAACTTAGACCAGATGATGTTGTAATAATATATACTGCATGTAGGCATATTGATAAATCCAATGTTGTTTGTCATGGAAAAGATGCAATCGATAGGCCTATGAGATTCAATTATGCACCACATTTAACAAGGGATATGCGATCTATTGTCTAACATTTAATCCAAAGAGGTTTTAATGTTTCAATGATATGGGACAAATTCATCTCTGATGTGAAGGATGGACTCGGTGAGTTATACACAGGGACATCTCGAGATACATACATGACAAGACAAGATATATTAAACATTTACAATGATACCATAAGGCTAGAGTATGCTAAAGATCAATGTGATCCAATTAGTGTAGAATGTTGGTATAAGGAACACTCTGAGAGATTTTTCTTCTATTAGAAACAAGATCTTGTTGAAAACATCCCCTTTATCATAGGCATATAGACAAAGTGGATGTGTTCAATGATGCTAAAATATTCTCACAACAATATAATCTCAATGGATTCAACATTTAGTACAAATAAGTATGGGGTGAGTACAAATTTATCCTAAATATGATTCATTTATTCAACCCCATTTTAATGCATGTATCTTATATAAATATAATTATGTACTTTGTTTGTAATGTAGTATCAACTTTAGACCTTAATGGGTTTTGACGAACATCACAATGGGGTTTCAGTAGCTTGGGTGATATCATCACGCAATACTATAGCTGATATTTCTAAATGGATGTCAACTCTATTTGCCATTGGGAAGAAAGAGCGACCAGATTGGCATGTTCAAGCCTTCATTACAGATGATGCTACTGCTGAAATTGAAGCGTTAAGGTGATGTATTTATTGTTGATTTGGGGTAGCATCGGATGTTCCTTAGCCATGAAAATTGGCGGAGAGGATAAATCACATGAGATCTCCAAGACCCAGAAATGGTTTGGGGAAATTCCACCCAGTTAGAGAGATATTAAAATAATTAATATTTTTAATGGGTTCCTAAGTCTAAACTTAGGAAAATAAAAATATTAATGGGTATTGATAAAACTGGGAGAGAATGTTCTAAAAGAAATGGGTCAAGCCAAATCTAATCTTAGCCGTTGATTAGAGATTTAATCTCAGTCATTGAAGACTCAACAAAAAAATTATAAGAGGAGGCTTGAGGGTCAGTTGGAGATACACTAAGATTGATCAATCAGTTTGATTTTCTAGAGCAGGGTTTGCTGAGAAAAATTGAACAAGTGATCAGAGTTGCAGTGAGGGCTAGTGAGTTCATAGAAGAGAGGCAAAGATAGTGCCGAAGAACCAACACAGAGGCAAAAGAGGCTACGCAGACCCAACAGGAGCCACACAGAGGGCCATAGTGACTGCGCGGAGGCTAGCAGGGCCTATGTGGGTGACACAGAAGGCTAGAGAGCCAACACAGAGTAGCAGAAGGCTGACACAAAGGGGGCTTCTGAGTGACACAGAGGCTAGGAGGGCTGACGTAGAGCTTCAGGGAAGTTTTGGAGATATTTTTGTGGAACAGACTTATTGAATATCTGCTTCCGAAGAGAGGTATTACTGCCAGATAGATTTCTCTGTTGGGTGAGCCAGTTTGGCACCCTAGTTGTACTCAAGAAAGCTGCTTAATAATAAAACCCTTAGAACTGCTGCATCAGTTTTCCCAAATTGGGTTTTTCCGGGGACGATTGTCCAAAAATAATGGCGTCCCTTGTGTGTTGTCTGTTATTTTTAGTTGATGATCTATAGATGGTTGAGACTGCATTTGTGTTTACTTTTAGTAGTTATATGGTTAAATAACTTCTCAAGAAATAAATAAGTAGGTGAAATAAACCAGATAATGCAGGAAGAATTTTTGATGTGTTAGATTCAGAAATTCCAACATGGTATCAGAGCATTGAATATCAAAGGAGAGCTAAAGGCACCAACTAAATCATAAAATTTGCAGCAGAAACAGTAGTCCCAAGAGACAGAAGTTGTTCCTAAGCAGAAAGAAACAAAGGAGTGAAGCAGAGGCCTTGTGTCATCATTTCGAGCCAGAAAGAGGGCCAGCACAGAGGTAGAGGTAGGAAGAAAAGATCCATGAAGAGCCACATCATCCTACTCAGTCAGGTAGGCTTGACGCAGCTGGCTAGAGGAGCGATTCAGCCTTGCCAGGATTGCGCAGAGCTAAGAGGCTCAGTTTCTTCAGCTGCTGGGGCATAGGGAGCTATGGGCAAATTGTGGATTGAGAAGCTAGTGGGGTGTTGTTGCTGTCGAAACATAATAGTACCTAACGAGACAAAACCAAGGTAGAGGTAGTCGTTTCCTTAAGGTATTTCTAGCCAAGAAATCCAGATTCAAGTTTTGCAGTCGCAAAGAGGATCGGAGAGGAGTAGTTCGATAGTTAGTAGGAGGATTTCCAGGAGGGAAATTGAGACTCAGAGGGAGTCTAGGAGAAAAATTCCAGGAGGGAAGTCGAGACTCAGAGGGAGTCTAGTAGAAGAGAGGAGATGGCAATGAACGAACTGAGGGATCAGGACAGGTTGGATGGGGCGTCCAACTTTGTCATCTGGAAGGCCATGATCCTATCTGTTTTGGGTAGACATCACATCAAGGGCTTCGCCTTGAGAACTGTGGCTATCCCAGTCGACCTAGCTGATAATGAAAGGTATGAGGATGCAATGGCGAAGGAAAAGTGCATAATTCTTGATGGGGTCAAGGGTCATGTGGTTCAACATATTACCTAGAAGAATAGAACAAAGGAGATGTGGGACACTTTGATGACATTGTATTAGGGCACTTCCGTGTAGAGGAAGATGCTACTGGAGAATCAGTTGCAATCGTATCAGATGAAGAAGGGGGAGCAGATAGATATATACCTCAGTAGGTTGCAAGAGATTCGGGACCAACTTACTTCCATAGGGGCCACACTGGATCAGGAGTTCATGGTGAGGACCACCCTGAATGTAGTCTCCGAGGATTGGGAGACATTTGTCCAAAACATTTTGGGCAGAGTTGATCTTCTAGGATGGGAAGAGATGTGGGCATATCTTCGCCAAGAAGAGATCAGACGGGTGACCAAGGCAAGAAGTAGCAACAAAGGAGGTTGAACCAAGAAAGAGGGGGAGGAGGATGTGGCTCTAACATCTCCAGGACAACAGGGGAAGAGGAAGAAGAAGGACATCTCTAAGGTGAAGTTCTTCCATTATGGGGAGCTAGGTCATTATGCAACCCAGTGTCCCATGAAGAAGAATAAGGGAGAGGCTTCAGACTCCAAGGCAGCTCTGGCTATGGCAGAGAAATAAGTCAAGACGGATGAGGACTGTGCCATGAGTGCTGATGCACCTCTAGAGAAGAGGTGGGGTGACATCGAGTTGTAGTCAAGAGGATTACAGAAGATGTGGGGCAAGATCCTTGAGGTACCTAAAATCTTGGATCATATCTGGCTACAGGAGTCTCGAATGACAGTAGCAGGATGACTGATGTCAGGTAGAAGAAAGATGTAGATGGAGTGGAAGAACGATGCTAGAGTGCAGGGATTTGTAGCAGCACAATGAGGGTTGTAGCAGTGCGAGAGGCACAATGGAGGTTGCAGCAATGTAGAAAGGCACAGAGGTGTTGGCAGCAGTGTGAGAGGCACAACGGAGGTTGCAGCAATGTAGAAAGGCATAGAGGTGTTGGCAGCAGTGCGAGAGGCACAAAGTTGTTGCAACATAGCAGAGGTAGCAGAGGGAGCACAGGATAACAGGAGAGGGAGCACATGATAACAGGAGAGGGAAATTTAGCATCATGAGGGCTTCTAGTCTGACAAGGATGTCAGTAGTTGGGTAGATCAGTTACTTACTCCTCAGTAATTGAGTTGCAATGCAACGATTAGTAGTGGTAGTGCTATGGAGAACAAGATGCAGCATGATGAGAGAGAACTGTAGTGTGGATGCAGTGTTGGGAGGAAGGACCAACAACAACACAGATGCAGAGGGAGTTGCAGTACAGATGTAGCAGTGGGAGTGGCAAAGCCATGGGCAACAATATAGGAACCAACAATGCAGAGGATGTTGGACAACAGGCCAAGCATCAGAAAAGGTACTGGTGTTGAATGATTAGGGTGATGTTCAGTGGTGGAGCATTACTAGAGCACATTCCTCGTTGAGAGGGAGTGTTGATTTTGGGTATCACCAGATGTTCTATAGCCATGAAAATTGGTGGAGGGGCTAAAGAACATGAGATCTCCAAAACCCAGAAATGGTTTGGGGAAATTTCACCCGGTTAGAGAGATATTAAAATTAATATTTTTAATGGATTCCTAAATCCAAACTTAGGAAAATAAAAATATTAATGGGTATTAATATAAAAATGGGTGAGAAGGTTCTAAAATATATGGATCAAGGAAAATATAATCTTAGCTATTGATAAGAGATTTAATCTCGGCCGTTGAAGACTCAATAGAAAAAGTATATGGGGAGGCTTGAGCTTCAGTTGGAGATGCACCAAGATTGATTAGTTAGTTCAATTTTCTGGAGTGAGGTTTGAGAAAATTCGAACAAGTGATCAGAGTTGTAGCAAGGGGCAGTGAGTTCATAGCAGAGAAGCAGAGATAGTGCCGAAGAACCTACGCAGAGGCAGAAGAGGCTATGCAAAGCCAGCAGGAGCCACATAGAGGCCTAGAGTGACTGCGCAGAGGCTAGCAGGGTTTGCATGGGTGACGCAGAAGGCCAGAGAGCCAGTGTAGAGAAACAAAAGGCTGACGCAGGGGGCTTCTGAGTGACGCAGAGGCTAGGAGGGCTGACGCAGAGCTTCAGAGAAGCGTTGGAGAGATTTTCTTGGAGCAGACTTGTTGAATATCTTCTTCCGAAGAGAGGTATTACTTCCCGATAGATTTCTCTGTTGGGTGACCCAGTTTGGCACCCTAGTTGTACTCAAGAAAACTGCTTAATAATAAAACCTTCTGAATTGCTGCACTGGTTTTCCCAAGTTGGGTTTTTCCAGGGACGATTGTCCAAAAATAATGGTGTCCCTTGTGTGTTTGTCTATTATTTTCAGTTGATGATATGTAGATAGTTGAGAATGCATTTGTGTTTACTTTCAGTATTTATATGGTTAAATAACTTGTTAAGAAATAAACAAGTAGGTGAAATAAACTAGATCATGAACGAAGAATTTTTGATGTGTTAGATTCATAAATTCCAACATTTATTCTTTTTACAAGAGACATAAAAATATTATTAATGTATATTCTCTCTTAAAATTATGTTATTCCAGGCCTTCAATCAACTGTACAATATTATTATGTGTGTGGCATGTTCATCGTGCATGGTTGAAGAATGTTGGAAATAAAGTCGAGGGAAGGGAAAACCAAATCAACATTTTTCGTGCTTTAGGAAAAATCATGCACACATGTGAAGATGATGAATCTGTAAAAAAGGAAGTAGAAAATTTATTTGAAGGATTCAATGAGCATACAAAATTTTTGGAATATTTTAAAACAACTTTTTTAGCCAACAACAAAATATGTAAGTTTCTTATAAGTGGATTTAATGACTCTATTTTGCATGTCATATGTATAGTTATTAATTCATAACTAATAAATTTCTTTCTACAAATATGCGGGCAAAAGTGTACAAAATTTTTCCACATTCCAATCAAGATACGAATAACGCAATTGAGTCTTACCATCGGTATATCAAGAAAAGGTACCTAAGTGAGAAGAAAAATGCATGCCATAGGCGGTTGATTGGTTGATTTATGTGTTGTTGATAAAGGTTGTATTATATTACAATCATATGCAACGTTTAAAAGAAGCTGGTTTTGTATGACCCAAAAAGATTGAGGAACAGTTGAATTCATCCAAGTGTAGAGCTAACAAAATCCCAAATGAAGATTGTGCGCTTGATGAAAAGAGTAACAACAATTATTGGGTTCATAGCCAAAATAAGAATACTTGTGATATTTGGTACAATGTCATATATAAAGATTCCAATCTACACTTCTGTAAATGCAAGTGGGCCCTGAATGGAAATGTGTGTAAAAATGTATTGAAAGTTGAGATGTTGGTGAGTAACATTAGTTTGAGTGAAAATGTATTGCCTAATGTCACTAATCCTACTACAGAAATTCCTAGAATTTTATTTTATTTGAATGAATCACCTATATTGGGTCCAAAAATCCAAACAGAGCTTCTACCATGCTTTGATTCTCCTCCCAATCTAAATTATCATAATGACACAAGCATTGATGATTTAGATAATTTCTCATATAATGTTGAATCAACCAATGTACGACCAGATAGTGCATTATTTGAAGATGATGAGGTGAAACGTGTTAACTTATCAACTCATGAGAAATTGAGATCCATAATATCTACAAATTTGGAACAGACATATGCATTAAACAACTTGGTAGACAAAGCATGTCAAGAATACAACAAAATGTTTTTCAATACTATAACTCCATCCAAGATCACTACCAAGAGAAAACATAGTTTCTTGAGTCCATTCAATAAGAAAAGGCGATGTGGTCACAAGTCAAAAACAAGTTAAGATAAACTACAGTTTGAAAGGGCTGGACGAGTTTCTGCAAAAAAAAAGAGCATAAATGAACAACTGGAGTTATCTTCTCAACAACAAAGAAATTTGGACCACGCGCCTGAGTTAGTGCAACATTCTATTGTACACAAAATGGGTATGGAAATCTGATGTTATGCATTGTTTCATGTGAAATACAATATATTATCATTTGCAATGCATAGGCATAACTATATGAACTTTTTTGTTGTTATAGTTGAGGGACCAACTTGTCGACTTCAATTATTTGATGAGCATGTTGGTGAAAGAAACTATAGCACTAGGAACACTTCTCTAGTTATTACCATCCCAATTTCCTCCCCGAAGGTGCTTCCCCCTATTGTACAACCAATGGGGATGTATTGTCGACCACACCCACCACCTTTTTCCTTCATAAATTCTCCCATGCCTATAACCACCTCCCCAAACCCTTCCCAATTCCCACCCCTACCCTTTGACCATCCACCCTTCTCATTGTTCCAATCATCCACCCTTAACATTCCAATTCCCCCCTAGGGTGATCCCTTGCCCTAGGGTTATTCCCAATATCGTACAACTACTGGGGATGTATCATCACCCAAACCCACTACCTTTTTCCTATTTCACTCCCACCATGCCTTTATCCATCACCCTTGAACCATGCCTATATCCATCACCAAGTGCTCCACCATCTACCCAGGAAGGGCAGTCTTTTCCATTGCCTTAGATCTTCATGGTGAGAATGAGTAGTTGATCAAAAACTTATCATCAATTAAAGAAATTGATTATATGCATTTTATTTTTACAACTAATTGGTTACTGAATTTTTGCAACAATATCAATTTGGAAATGCACTTGGGAGTGCCAAGAGTGGCGAGGGTGACTTATACACCCAATTTCTAGATCTGTCATGAGGCTGTTTTTCCATTATGTCATTCATGGGCATGAAATTCCATTATCTATGTTGGGAATGAAGTTCCATTTTGTAGAAAATAAAAATGCATAGCTAGACAAATTTGGAATACAAATACATGAATTTGAACTTGTGCGTATGACAATGTCTTCATTGACTTTTAAATTCATGATGTGGATTTGATGTTATATTCTATCAATGTTACATTACTTTTGATGAATGTAGTTAGAATGGATTTATTTGTTTCATTTACAAATTATCAAGTTTGTAAGTTAAGTTACTTTTATATTTATATCTTACCCAATGTTGCATGCATGAACAAACATATAATTACCAAGGAACTTTGCTTAGTTATAATAATCGATGTATCATGTACATGAAGAGAGCATATATATGGATTTAGATTTATTTTAATTTTTAATTTATGAAAAAGAAAACTAAAGTTGATTTTTTAAAGTTGAATTTATGAAAAAGAAAAGTACAGTATACATGCCTTATAAGAAAAGTATGCAAAAATAGATAAAGATTTGAGCCTTTACCACTTCAATACTAAATTTAAAGATGAAAACTTTATTGATAAGTGGTGTAGTATTATTTAAGATTTTTATTTTATTTTATATATTCTATATATATTTTAACAATTCCTTTATTTACCTATAAATAGGGCATACAAAATATGTATGGTAAGAATACAAAGAAGTATGGTTTTACTTTTCTTTTATTAACTTTTATTACATGAAATTTTCACTAGGGCTATTACAGATCTGCAATAACACACATGTTAAAAGACAAGCTTGAAAAAACATTGCATCCCATTGAATAAATGACAACAACTTCCAAGGAATCCCGATCTGCTGAGAAAAGGTCGTCGGTGATGACATACAACTGGCGGGCCGACCAATGGACCACGATTCAGATAACAATAACCTTTTCTCTTCGGATCTGAGCTTGTAGAGTTGCAGTGACGAGAGAAACCCTAGCCGCTGAGAACCAGGAGCCACAAAGCTCATTTCTCCCATCTCTACCAACATTTTATAAAATATTAATAGTTTATTTTTTTCTCTATATAAATAAGCATGTAATATTTTAAAAAATATTTATAATAAAAATAATTCATTCTATATATATGGAGAGAATATCCTATCAATATATGCTTTCTACTTTCGAAAATGAGTAACATTTTAATATGTAAAATATGAGTCATAAATAAAACATATCAATATTAACTATGTATATATTATATAAAACAAGTGAAATTACTCCTGTGCCGCAAACAACAGACACTTCCGGGGGCGGCCCAAGATGTTTCCTTTCTCAACTGTTGACTCCTCCTCTCTTGTCAACATTTTGATTTTCTCCACCTTTGAACCTTGGGCTCTTAGAGAATCGCAACCCGACCACCAGGCGTCATGACCTTTTGCCTATCTCTTAATATGTGGGGTCTGGGGGACTCACACAAATTCCTAGCCCTCAGAGAACTCTTTTCTTCTGTTGATCCTCATATTATCCTATTACAAGAAACTATGAATAATGCACAGATGGTGATCATAGATTACTTCCAGAAAATGCTACATGAGTGGAATTTGGCAATGATGGACTCTATTGGCCTCTCTGGGGGGCTGTCTGCTCTATGGAACTCAAGATGGGTTAGATTTAAAGCTTATAAATGTTTTGCTGGTATTTTTCATGTAGAAATTTCACCTGTAGATCAACTGATAATGAAATATACTAAAGCATAATACTAGATCTACTTCTACAACAAACTTTGCGGAAGCTTAATCGAATATGAGCAAGATCAAATGGAACACATATAACAGATGAAGAGAAAGCACACACACATGAACATAAAAGAATAACCCGGGGAAAGCCTCAGCCTAAAACTCCAATCTCTGTATATCATACAAGTGGAAAATTTGTCAGATTACACAAAGCATTAGCTTAGAAAACTATCCAGTTCTCAACACAATCAAACAATACAACTCACATATTGTCCAAGCAACACATATGCCTTTCCTTAGCCCTCCAAGCCTCCTATTTCCTTGCGCAGTTTTTCTAGGGGTCCAATGATGCCACATGTGTGAATTGGCCTCATCACACTCACTAAACTGAAGAAGTAATTGTGTAATCCTCAAGGAAAGAATTCCTTTTGTAGGCAAGAGATATTCACAATGGAATATTCCTGCAACTGATAGTACACTATCCCTCCATCTGATCTCAACTGGGTCTCTAACTGAACTGACATGCATGAGTTATTTATGAGAGAATATTCAATTATCTGAAGTGCAGTAGTTACATGCATGCAAGCATTAACTAACTAAACTCACAATTAATTCTACAAGTTGTTAGAATTAATCTAATTGGACTTAACTCAATTAACTAAGCTAACTAATTACAACTCAAGGTATAACTCAAGGTACAACTCACTCTCATCTCCTTAACTAAGGGATAAATTCCTCAATTAATGGAGAAATTGTTGCATGTCTTCGCATAGACTTCATGTTTGATTTCTCCAACTAATTAACTCAAGATGAATTAATTAATTATTAATCAAACAACTGCTAAGAACAAATTCAAATTTAACTTCTCTATTTTGGTTCAGGGACTAACTAAAATAGGAAGGTATCATGAAATGCTATTTATGGCAATGCTAAATTTAGCACTTCTATATTTAGCATTTATTGTTGCTATTTTCAACACTCCCTCTCAACAAGAAAGGGATTATCAGTCACCCCAACCCCGTCTCTGTGGAACTTGAACTTGCATTTTGACAATGCCTTAGTCAAAATATCTGCATCCTGCTCCTTGGTAAAAAAATACAGCAACAACATGATCCTCTTCACCACACAGTCTCGAAGATGATGGTACCAGATATCTATGTGCTTGGACCTATCATGAAACATTGGATTCTCAGAGAGTTTGATACAACTCTGGTTATCACAATATATCACTGTAGGATCCATCATCTAACCAAACAATCCCACTAGAATCTTCTGCATCCAAATGGCCTCGCATGTTGCCTGACTGGCAGCCATGTATTCAGCCTCTGCTGAGCTAAGTGAAACTGACCTTTGTTTCCTGTTGTATCAGTTTGTTGTATCAAGAAACTGCAGTTGAACCAAGGTTGAAGATTCCTCCAGAAGTGCTCTTCTGGTCTGATGGAATCTCTGCCCAATCAACATTCGTGAAGCCTTGAAACTTCAATCCCTTTATCTGTCTATACCACAATCCGTACTGAGATGTGCCTCTGAGGTATCTCAGCACATGCTTCGTTGCTTTCCAAAACAGCTTGGTTGGCTGAACCATAGCTTGACTCAGTTGGTTCACCGTAAAACACAAATCTGGTTGTGTGTTCACTAGATACATTAGTGAACCCACAAGCTGCCGATAAACAATAGCAACTACTACCTCACCTGAAGTAGCATCCTCCTTCCTCCAATTACCTGCTAGAGGAGTCTGCATGGGTTTGCACTTCTCCATGTGAAAGCGCCTGAGTATCTAATTGGCATACTTGCCTTTAGACACAAATACTTCCCCATCTTTCTACCACACTTCCATGCCTAGAAAGTAGTGCATGAGGCCCATGTATTTCATCTCAAACTCTCTTGCAAGGTCCTCCTTGCAAGATTTGATCAGTTGATCATCACCTGTCAAAATCAGATCATCAACATAAAGAACAATGATCAATGGCTTACCTTCTACCATGATGTGGTAAAGGTTCACATCTGCTTCACTCTTCGTGAAGCCCAACCCAGTGAAATAGCTGTCGATCTTGGTGTACCAAGCACGGGGTGCTTGCTTCAGCCCATACAATGCTCACTTGAGTCGGCAAACATGCGACTCATGATCGAAGGTCTCAAATCCTTCAGGCTGCTCAATGTACACCTCTTCCTCAATCTTCCCATTGAGGAACGCCGTCTTCACATCCATCTGATGGATCTTCCAACCCATCTGAGCTGATAGAGCTAACATCAATTTGATAGATGAGTACCTTGCTACAGGAGAAAAAGTCTCATCATAGTCGATCCCCTCGACCTGTGAGAAACCACGGGCAACGAACCTTGCCTTGTGTTTCTCAACACTACCATCAACTGCCTGCTTTACCTTATAAAGCCATTGGGAACTCACTATTGACTTGTCCCCAAGTCTAGGGACAACATCCCACACATTGTTCTGTATCATAGAGTCGTACTCCTCTACCATTGCATCAACCTAGACTTGTTGCTGCACTGCCTCCTCGAAAGAAGAAGGTTCAGTTGCTACACAATCCCTAACCAGGGCCATGTAACCAGTGTATCGCTCGGGAGATCTCCTCTGTCTACGCTGAGAGGATTGCTGCCCCACATTCTCTTGCGCATCTAGCATCAACCTAGCTTTGGATCGTTGACATATTTCATAAAAGGATTTCTGGATGGGAACACAAATGTTTAACACTTGGAGGCAGGGTTACTCTCACTCAGTCGGTCTTACAACAACTTGCGATATACTAGGCACACTTATAATGCCTACTTATTACTATTATTTTGAAAATCAACAAGATTATGGCTAAATTTATTTGGGTTGGTACTCGAAATGCGCACAAATTCCACCTTACCAAATTAGATATGATCACCATGCCAAAGAGCCATGGGGGATGGCGTATATTGAACATCAAATTATTTGGTTGGGCCTTGCTTATAAGAACATTATGGCAGGGTCTGTTTGGGAAATGCCTATGGGGAGATGTCATATGATCCAAATACCTCTTGGGGATCAAGGCCACACACTAGATGCGAGAGGGGCTTATTGGGAAACCAATTGGTTCCACTATATGGATTAGATTAAACAAGGTCAAATACTAGCTGCTTGAAAGGACATGTTGGATATTTGGCTTGGGGAGGGATATTATCATTGGTAGGGATTGTGTCCTTGGTATGACCATTGAAATGTTTTTCTTAGACAAGCTCACACATAGCTTAAATATTAGAGGACACTTATAACTAGATCAGGATATCAATTCTTGGACAAGCTCCATTCTAGTATGGAAGAGGGTGGAGGAAATTGGGCTACTTAGGGATATAGCTGGAGATTGGGAGTAAATTCTGGTTGAGTTGTGACAATCCAGTATCTACAGGACGAAGTTTGGTGATCACATGGGATGGGACGGGATTATGAAGCGAGGTACTATCTCTGTCTCAGACACCTATCATTTCATGAGTAGCTGCATACATAACACACGGGAGGTGTGTTGGTTCACAAGATTTTGGAAGATTAAGATTCCAATAAAAATAATTTTATACACCTACCTGGCATGGAAGAACAAAACACTCACCTGGGACAATCTGAGGAAGTGGAACATGCAGGGTCCAGGTATATGTGTTTGAAGTAGGTAGGAGGAAGAAAGCAATTCACATATCTTAATATGTTGCCTGATGGTTATCTAAATTTGGCAAGAAATCTCTGGTAAACTATCTTTCCCTTATATTAATCATGTGTCGATTGAAACTTGTTTGTTATGGTGGAGCAGAAAGACAAAAAATGGAGGGCCATCCCACTTGTGACTTTTTGGGAAATATGGAGATCTAGGGATTATACTATATTTGAAGGGAAATCTCTCAATGTGGACCTCATTGTCAACAACATTATATCATGGATGATTCCACTCTTGATTTCCAATCCTCGCCCAATTCAGGACCCTATCAGAAATACTGACTCGACCATAACCTTCCCAGCGGGTTTCTTTGATGGCACAAAAAAAAGAGGTAATTGTGGATTCAGAGTTTGGATATGCATTGATAATAACTAGCAATATAAGATACATTGGGGTGGAAGTAGAGGAACCAACATGAAAGCAGAAGCGATGGCTCTATGGGGGCTTCTTTGGTTTGCAAATTATCTGAACATTCCAAGTTTGAAGATATTCTAGGATTCTCAATCCATCATAAACCATGTACTGGGAAAATCCTATATTCAACATCCACATCTACAAGGATGGCTCTAGACATCGGACATCTCATGGGCACTTTTCAAGAGGTTTCCATATAACACATTCATAGGGAACACAATTCCATTGTTGTTGTTATGTCCAAGCTTGGTATCTTTGCTCTACAAGATGGTCTACCTATTGCGCTGGAGATGAAGGGTTGTTACTATGATACAAGCTTTCTTCCCTTCCCCTGATGGGGACCATCGACGACTTCAATTATATATATGTTATGTTTCTGCATCAATGGTTTCCTTATTTTGTTTTTCCTTCCATAAGTTTGGACATTTCTTTATCTTGTTGTTTTGGACTAGATGATAGATTGATTGATTCTGTTTTATTTATGTTTTATATGTGGTACATATGTGGATTGTGGCCAAGTGGGGCTACAGGTTGGATGTTTTTCATATTCAGATGGAGGCATATGGCCTTACATGATGCCAAATCCAATTTGGACTAGATGTACTGGTTTTATACTATATAATTTACAAAGCCAACATCTTTTTACACTGAAACAAAAAAAGTATATATATATATATATATAAAGTGAAATAAAATTAAAAATTAAAAAACTTACTGTCAAAACATTTTATTAGTGTATTGCTCAAAACTAGCATAGATCCATTTTAACTCTAGATCTACCAAGAGCCAAAACGAATCAAATCTTTGAAGGTGCAAACCTTTCCTTAAGTTTTGTGCTCAAAAAGAGGTTTGCATCTTGAAAGAAGTTTTGTGCTAAAAAAGAAGTTTGCATCTTGAAAGAAGTTTTGTGCTAAAAAAGAAGTTTGCATATTGATCCCGGTATTAATAAAATTACAAACAGTTTTTCCTATGAAAAAATCACCTATAAATTAAAATAATGATTCATATTCATAACCATTATATTTCAAAATCAACATATATTAATATTCTTAGGAATCAAAATAGATCCAAAAGGAATCAAATCTCTCGAGGTGTAAATCTTTTCTTAAATTTTGTACTCAAAATGAGGTTTGCATCTCCAAATCTCTCTACATGTAAGATTTTTCTCAATTTTTACACTCAAAATGTGGTTTGCATCTTGACAACTTTGATTCCTCTATGCACTAGGTATATAAAAAATTAAGATAAATCTAGGTTGATTTTTATATTATAAAAATACTATTTATTATCATTTACTTTTTAATAAATAATAAAAACACTTATCACTATCATACAAGAAAAAAAAGCCACTTGATTTAAATACTTAAAAAACTACCTGAAATGATTTAAATACTTTTGGTTTTGAGCAAATAATTTGCAGTTGGATTGAAAGTACTTTCATATATTGCTAAAGGTTTAAAAAAGAGTTATATTGTTTAAAAAAACCAATATCCATTATAATCATTCTTAAAACTTCCAATAAAATCATATACTTATATATATATATATATATATGGAGATATATATATATATATAATTTCTCATCTATAAAAATACATGATAAAATAAAAAATAAAAGTAATATATATACGCGATATCTAAAAAAAAAAAAAAAAAAAAAACCTTCTAAATTTATCAAGCCACTCTTACAATCTAAAAGCATCTAATTACATACATAATGTAGATTATGACCATTAAGAAAATAAACCACTTCCTATGGCTAACATGCAAAGGCAAAATTTTGACATGGGACCAATTATAAAGAAGAGGGATGCAAGGACAAACCCGCTGTGGCCTTTGCAAGCAGGAAAACAAAAATATAGAACACTTATTGAACTCATGCCAGTTTTCTCAACGTCAATGGGAAACTATCTATGAGGTCTTTGGACGGACGGATAGGAATCAACAGAGCATAAAAGAAACTGTTCAACAATAGGGACGTGGCCACTTTATCAGCTCGGTCCTAAATAGAGCATGGGGGCTAGCCGTAGGTTTCAATCTCTGGATGATATGGAAGGAAAGGAACAGAAGGACCTTTAAAAATGAGGAATCAACACTGGAGAAGGTATGGAGAGGAGTAATTAAACATATAAGAGAAACCATACTTGCAGATGAATGGCGACAAGAAGACTGGGAGACCCTGCCTCAGGAAACAAGTATCCTAAAAAAGCTTAACCTAGCCAAGGAGATGGTGGGAGCGAATGCCTGGAAAGCAATGAGAATGAGCGGGGTATCACCCCAGAAGTATAGTAGACCAGCAGAGGGCTTCATCAAATTGAACTTTGATGGAGCCTCCAAAGGCAACCCGGGTAATGCAGGAATAGGTGGCATCTTTAGAGATAGCCAGGGCAGGGTCCATTTGTTGTACGCGGCATATGGAGGCATGATGAGAAATAATGAAGCAGAACTCATGGCAGCAAGACAAGGGATGAGAATAGCTGTCAGGCTCGGGTACAAACAACTGGAAGTGGAAGGGGATTCATTAATGGTAATCAACATGATGAGGAAACTTTATAATGGAAAGGCATGGGATAGGATCTGCCATAGCTGGAGAACAGCAAGCCTCATCCAAGAGCTGGGAGAAATAATGAAACGATTTGATTACATGATAATCAAACACGTTAAATGAGAAGGAAATAAAGCGGCCGATTTCTTAGCCAATTGGGGAAGTAACCCACAAATGGGACACATGGAAAGAACCTAGCCTATTCAGCCAAGGGATACCAGAATGGATCCGCTAAATGAAATATTAGCCAAAGATGAGGAATATGAATAATCGAAATTACAATGATTATAACAAGCCCCCGATCGGGGTGATGGAGTGGGTAAGAAGCCATAATGGTGATGTCAGAAACAAGGAGGTGCGAGGACTGCTTATCGCAACTCGCATGATTGTAAGGCAGAACGTGGAGAGGTACTGCAGTGTGGACGAGAGAAGTGGCGTGAGGAATGTCAGGAAGAGGAGAGGTGGTGAAGATGGTGGTGAAGGAAGGATGGGACAGTAGGTTGATGGGAGGAAGTATGAAAGAGGGAGTAAGGAAGGAAGGATGGTCAGAGTGAAAGAGAGAAGAAGAAGAGGCGCGATAGGGAAGCCAGACAAACATCCAGCACACAGGAAGCGTAATACCGGGTATGTCTACTGTCTCTACTCTGTAATTCGAAAAGCAAATTTCAGTATGTCAGATGGGGTAAGAAACATGGGTCAGGGTGGTAAGAAACGACCTAGGGATGAGGTTCTGCTACATAAACAACACGGGAACCGGGAGAGAGAAAGGCCCAGTAGCCTGGCTCTGAGGTAGGAAAAGAGAGGGGGTATAGATATTGATAGGGAGGGGCCTGCTGAGTTCAGAACTGAGGTTACAAAGGTTAAAATGGAGAGTTTCAGTGAGGCCGTGAGGTTTGATAGTCTGGAAAATTTATCTAGACAAGGAGTCTGGGTAGGGGAGGGAAGCCCAAGCAGCAGAGGGGAGCATGCTCAGGAGGGGAAACCGGGAAAGATTCAAAGAAAGAAGGAGATGACCTCCTGGGGGGGAATGCGGATGAGAAAGGGAGTGGTGCCAGCCAGCAAGGGAGAAAGGGAGCAAATTTTAATAGGCAGACCCATGGTTTCACCATCCTGGGGAAGCTTCGAGAGGGGGTTAGCCATCCAGAAACAAGGGGGGGGGAACAGGGAGCTAGCAGAGAGACAATACCCAGAAACCCAAGAGAAAATCAGGGAAGAAGGAGTAGGGAGAAGGAGCAGACTATCCTAGGTTCATTGGGGCACTTGGGAACAGAGGAGTGTCGGCATAAGAGAGATAGTGCAGGTAGATAGAAAAGATCAGAAATAATGGGAATTTGGGTGGAAAATGATGGTTTTATCCTGACTCAGTATTGTGCACATTGTGAACAGATAGCAGGGAGTGAAGACATGGCACGGGCAACCAGAGGTCGCGGTCGAAGAGGTAGGACAAACAATGGACCGCGCTCTCAGGACAGTGGTACCTTAGGCAAAAGATTGGGGTGACATCCCATGGATGAGACCGTGAAGGAAGCGGCCAAGGCTTATATGAAAGACACGGATGCAGGCATCAGAAAAATTATTGATGAGATGGAAGACAGGGTTAAGGAAGAGGACTCGGAGGAAGAGATGGAAGAATGGAGAGATCTCATTCCTGATCCTAGCAATACTAGAGGCCGGATGTATCAATATAAACAGACTTTACATTTGTACTGGCTCATGAAGAGGCTGGTGGGTAAAGCGGTGGAGCAAGTTTCCATGGGGATGGCACTGATAATCAGAGATATGCCTGATTATAAACGTGACCTGCAAACCATACAGTTCCAACTGTGTAAACAGGATATGCGACTTGATCATATACAGAGACACATCCCCTGTATCGTGGAAATGACACCAGCAAATGAAGGCTCAACAGAAGACCCAATAGTCGTTGAGCCAGACCAGGACGAGCCCAAGGAATAGACTGAGTTTATGATCTCAGGTTACTATTTTTTTAGCGACTGGTTTTCTTTCTATATGCATGTTTATGGGACTTGTAGTTAAAAACTGGTTTTTAAATAGTTTTGTATATATAGCTTGGGTAGAAAGACTGTTAACTTACCAATTTTGGATGGCGTATAATATGCATAGGTGGCCAACAGACTTGGTTTCCCACTGGGCAAGTTGAGGCCACCTATTGACAGTATGTGGATTTAGCTTGTTTTTATATAAATAGAAAAGGAGGACCTACCTAAGCTTACAAAAAAAAAAAACAAGGAATCTTATTCTCTCCATTATTTAAAAAAATTGATTATTAAAATTTATGAAAATGTGTATATTTTATTTCTTTTAAATTTAAATTTGAAAATTTTTGACTAAAAATATATATTTTTAACCATTAAATTTATATTCTTAATTATAAATTTCAAATATTTTTATAAAAAAATTATAATTATATTTAAAAAAATTAATTTCTCTAGATTAAAAATTAACTTAAGTTGTAAATATCATGATTAAATTGAATTTATAACATAATGCATTTGTAAAATAAGTGTAGCAAGGCAATGTAGTCCCTGTCACATAAGTATAAATTATGTTTTCATAAAATTGTAAATTGATATATAAAATGGAAAAATTAATTATGAACTAAGAGCAAGGACTGCATAAATTTTGGTGGGTAGTAACCACTACTAAGTTTGCACATTTACATTTTTACTAACACTTATTAAAGTGCCGAAGAACACATAAATAATGGTGTACCCTGGTAAGTATATTTATTTAATTTAAATGAGTATGTTATTTTAGTTGGTTTTCCTATGAAACTTAACAATGAAAAATCACTCCATAAATATATAAATTTCATGGAATAAATATTGCAATTGCATCCAAAAATTATGGCAAAAAAAATTGAGGTAATTATCTATATGGCATAAAGGCTACAATAAAACTTTCAAATTTATGGTCCAATCAAATGTTTGAAAAATAATTTTTGTAATAATATTGAAAAATAAATATTTATTTTTCAAAATTAAACATTATAAATTGTATTGGTCAATGCTAAAGTAATAGTGATCAACAGGTAAATCTATTACTAAAAAGCAAAGGCTAATAAGAAATTATAAAATAAAAATGAAAAATAAAATAAAATATTTTCTTGTTTAAAATATGTAATAATAATTTAACTTTTTGTTATTAAAAAAATAGAAAAGTTATTCGTACATGTTTGGACATAAATGTGTGTTATTTTTCCAAATAAAATATTAAATCTATCTAATCAAAATTTAATTTTTTAAAATTTTATCATCTAAATGTTATGGAGGTTAAGATATGTTAAACATGTTTTTACAATAAATTTTTTTTTTTATACAATCAAGAAGATGTTGAATATTTTATACCAGGTTAATGTTCTATAGATTTTGAAAGAGGTTTGAATATTCTTTTACAACTAAAATTTACAATTTTAGCTAATTTGATTTTAATTGTGTTACAAAATTCAATCCACTGATTCCAAAAATAAACATATGGTTGATTTTGAATGTTCTAGGTGTTCCGAGTTGTAAGAAAGAAAGAAGAAATAAATTATTTTAACATCCACGTGGCTAAAGATAGCCTATGGGACAGATTGTTTCTTGATCTGCTTGATGTATTCGGCCAATTTCTGTGAAGCTTCAAAATAAATGCTCCAAATGTCTGGACAAACTCCTTGTTAAATAGATTATCCAAAGAGCTAGCTGCCAGCGTATCTGCATAACTTTCCCTGTTGTCTTTGAAGGCCTCACATTCTAAAATGAAATATTTTTCTATTTCCACTTTTCAGGGAAAACAAAAAATGCATACTCTTTCCTCCCACACTTCCTTTGGCCTTTTCCAGCACCACAACAGAGTTGATGAGAATTAGTCCTTAACTGAGCAATAAGAATTTTGGCTTTCCAAAAGATATTGGTCTCTATGTATGCTTTTGGTTGATGACTATGAGTAAGATTAAACACTTCAATATAGCCATTTTTCTTTCTTCCTATCTCCTAGAATGTGTCTATATTATAATCAATGATAATAACCAATGATAAAACGAAACTGCCACTCTGTATTTAATAGTTTAAAAAACAACTATTATATTTATAAAAAAAGACATCCAAAACTGTTTTTCTCTACGCTCTAAACTGGCATCTTGAAAGTTGGAAAGGTAGGTTTTACTAGGAGTCCTGATTGTACGAGTATGACCAACCGTTCCGTCAGAAATCAAATCAAAGCAGTCCAATCGCCTCTGCCTATCAGCCGATCCCCTCTGATACACATAAAAAAGGTCAAATCATTTATGACGAATTGAAAACTTGAGATGCTTATCTATATATATACATAGATTATGAGACTGGTACATTAAATATCTTACAGCATTGTAAATAAAGCTTTCTCTATATCTCTTTTGTTTTCCAGTAAATAATGCTTGGCTATAACCATAACCCACACAATTTTATAAAGTACCATTAAATTTCACCTAACACGATTTTTTTTGAAAATCCCAACGTTGCTATGTGTAAAGGGTGAAAGAAATTTTCGGGCTATATTTTAAATCCATGCTCAGATTCACGTTTTACCTCCAGTAGCCTGCTTGCTTGAAGTCCTCTGGAGATTTATGTATCAAATTTTGGCTACTTTCCACTTAAAATCTCCTTCCTTCCACCAATTTTTCCTATTTGAAAGTCGCCAATGCTTCCATACTACTGAGACCTTTGTTTTGATTCACTGTAAACATGTACTATTTTGAACTTAAATGTCGTTTCAATCTCTTTGGCCCGCAAATGTGTTGATGCGACCTCTTCGTCATCTTGAATCTATCATTCTTGTTTTTGAACAATGTCACACTTACAAGTTATCAAAGTTCATTTTTTCAGTGCTTTTTCCCTGTGCTTTGAAACTAGTCATTTTATGGATTTCTTGTTTTTGACCAATGTCACACTTACAAGTTATCAATCTGTAAGCGTTATTCACATTCAATTACAAGTTATCAATCTGTAAGCATTATTCACATTCAATCACATTGAGCTTTCATATGTCAGATTCATTAGTCGAATGCAATTAATAAGGCCAAGCAATTAGACTTCTTACAACAATTGGAGTTCTTACATTTTACAAGTGTAGATCATTTGTAATAGCATTATTCACATTCAATCACATTGGGCTTTCATATGTTAGATTCATTAGTCGAATGCAATCAATAGGGCCAAGCAATTGGACTTCTTACAACAATTGGAGTTCTTACATTTTACAAGTGTAGATCATTTGTAATCTAATTTGCATGTTGGTTTGCTTAGGCCTTTGCCAACCATTTTGGTTGTTTGATAGCTATATACCTTAATGAGATTGTGTGATTTAGAATGTTCTTTTGTTTTTTAAACTAGGGTGAAATTCTCCCACTATCAATCTATTCTTCCTTTCGGCCACCCCATTCTGTTGTGGGTTATGGGGTGCCGTCAGCTCCCGTTTAATTCCTTCTGTAATGCAGAAGTCCTTAAACTGCTGGGAGACATACTCTCCACCATTGTCGCTTCGCAAGGCTTTTATTTTCTTTCCAGATTCTTTCTCTGCCATGGATTTAAACTCACAAAACCTCAAGAAGGTCTGATCCTTCTTTTGCATAAAGTAGATCCAACATCTACGAGAAAAATCGTCAATAAAAATAACATAGTACATTTGTTTAGTGGTGGACGCTGTAGAGAATGGTCCACATACATCTGAGTGAACTCACTCCAGGATTTCTCTAGCTCTACTGTCCCAATCCTGAAAGGAAGATTTTGCATACTTACCCAGGGTACACCCTTTGCATGTATCCATTTGCTCCAGTTTTCCCTTGGGTAATCCGGTAGAAATTTGCTGCATGATCTTTAGGTCTCCATGGTGCAAGTGGCCCAGTCTTCTATGCCATAGCTCACCAACATCTTGGATTTGCACCAACTCAGCTTTGGAACTCAATGCAGCGCAGTCGTCTACCTCCAACTTGTAAAGATTCTTTACTCAAATCCCAATTCTTTTGGTCTGTCCGGTGCCGATATGCCTCAGGAAAACCTTTCCTTTACTAAAGACTACATCATAGCCTTTATCTTCTAGCATAGCAACATACACAAGATTATTTTTTAGACCTGGTACATACTTGACATTAGTTAGGGTGAGAGGAGCTCCATGCTCCCTCTGAAACACAATCGTACCTTCACCTGAAACACGGTACTTTCCATCATCGCCCATTTCGATCCGCATCTGGAGATCCTTCTCCTCCAATGTACTGAAAAGATTCTTGTCACCCAACATGTGGAATGAAGCTCCACTGTCAAGTACCAAACACATCCCACCATGGATGAAATCATGCATGCGATAAGAGAGAAATCCAATTTGAATTGTGAAGCAAGAGCCTCACCATCTGATCCCTTCATGGATCCCTTCTTGGATTTATTTTGTGGACAATTCGTAGCATAATGGCCCACTTCATGACAATGAAAGCATCACACTTTCGATTTGTCAAACTTCTTCCCACCATGAGAAGATTTGGATTGGGACGCCTTCCCTTTCCCTTTCCTAGCTTTACTCGCTAAAGCTATATTTTCTTCATCATCTTGTTTTGATGAAGATCCATCTCTGGTGCTTCGCCTTATCTCCTCTTGCATCAAATCTGACCAAAGTCGTTCCCAATCTGGCAGTTTCTCTTTTTCATTTACCGAGTCTTGGTAGCTATGCCAGCTCTTAGGAAGACCGAGGAGTGCTAGACTCACCATGTTGTCATCGACAGTCGTGATCCCTACACTTCCAAGCTCATCCCTATAGGTGGTGAGCTTGTTCAGGAACGTAGAGATCGTGTCGCCCTTTTCACACTCGATTTTCTAAAGATTGTCTTTCAGCGCCAGCTTCCTCTGATCGCTGTTGTTTTGATATAAATCTTTCAATGTTTTCCACATCGAAAACAGTGTCTCCTTCCCATGGAGGCTCGAGACAATGTTGTCTCGAACTCCCTCCAGGAGGATTCTCCTTGCTCTAGCCACACATTTCTTCCATTCTGCCAATTCTTGGGCACTAGTTGCTGCAAGCTTGGGGACTTCTTGATCAATGAAGTCCTTTAACCTATTGTCCTCTAATACCACTTCCATGCGATCCTTCCAGGCTATATAATTTGAGCTACCATCAAGGGCATACTCAAGTCTCAAACCGTTGACCGCCATTGATGAAATTGAGATGTGATAAGAACTCGATTTCTATAATCAGGAACTCTAAACTTCGTACTTCTCCCTTCTTGTATACTATTCTTCACTTTGATCACCTTTGCTCTGATACCATGTAGAAATTTCACCTATAGATCAATTGATAATGCAATATACTAAAGCATAATACTAGATCTACTTCTACAACAAACTTTGCGGAAGCTTAATTGAATATGAGCAAGATCAAATGGAACACATATAACAGATGAAGAGAAAGCATACACACATGAACACAGAAGAATAACCCGGGGAAAGCCTCAGCCTAAAACCCCAATCTCTGTATATCATACAAGTGGAAAATATGTCAGATTACATAAAGCCTTAGCTCAGAAAACTATCCAGCTCTCAGCGCAATCAAACAATACAGCTCACAGATTGTCCAAGCAACACATATGCCTTTCCTTAGCCCTCCAAGCCTTGTATTTCCTTGTGCAGTTTTTCTTGGGGTCCAGTGATGCCACATGTGTGAATTAGCCTCATCAGAATCACTAAACTGAAGAAGTAACTGCGCAATCCTCAAGGAAAGAATTCCTTCTGCATGCAAGAGATATTCACAATGGAATATTCCTGCAACTGATAGTACACTGTCCCTCCATCTGATCTCAATTGGGTCTCTGACTGAATTGACATGCATGAGTTATTTATGAGAGAATATTCAGTTATCTGAAGTGCAGTAGTTACATGCATGCAAGCATTAACTAACTGAAGTCACAATTACTTCTACACGCCGTTAGAATTAATCCAACTGGACTTAACTCAGTTAACTGAGCTAACTAATTACAACTTAAGGCACAACTCACTCTCATCTCCTTAACTAAGGGACAAATTCCTCAATCAATGAAAACACTGTTGCATGTCTTCACATAGACTTCATGTTTGATTTTCTCCAACTAGTTAACTCAAGATGAATTAATTAATTATTAATCAAATAGCTGCTAAGAACAAATTCGAATTTTACTTCTCTATTTTAGTTCAGGGACTAACTAAAATAGGAAGGTATCCCGAAATGCTATTTATGGCAGTGCTATTTTTAGCACTTCTATATTTATCATTTCTTTTTGTTATATTCAACATTTCTGTCAGGTAGTATTAGGGGATTTATGGGGTTTTTGTATATTCTCAATCTATATGCTCCATATCAGGACAAGACTATTTTCTGGGATAGACTGGAGGAGGCTGATATCCTCAAAATTGATTCTCTCATTGTTGCGAGCGATCTTAATGCCACCACTGGTCTGGATGAATGCTGGGGTTCGACATGTAAGATGGACCCAATGGCTGACAGACTAAAAGAAACTATTTGCGATAATAACTTAGTGGACATTAGGCCACTGAAATTGGTCCCCACCTAGCATAATGGATGGGCTGGTACTCAACACATAGCTAAGTGACTGGACAGATATCTAGTACATGAAGAACTTGTGGAAAGGATGAGCATGCTACAATCAGAGGTTATTAACACATTCATCTCTGATCATCGTCCCATCACCCTTATGTGGCACAGGGAACAAACAAGGATGGGGATGCCCTTCAAATTCAATCGAATATGGCTGGAAGATTTAGATTTTAACACTATGATTAGATATTTTTGGTCACGATATAGAGATTCAAAGGTTTCCGCAATGATGGAAATCTTTGGGAAGCTCCTTTCTTTAAAATCAATGGTGAAGGAATGTGAACGTGAAGAAAAAAGAAGTTGAACAAAGAACTCCTAAACATCAAAGAGGAGCTAGATAGATTGTGACCGACTTTGGATTTCGGATGCCCATCTACAGACCTCTTACAAAACATCAAGAAACTAGAGGATAGGAAGAAAAACATTTTACATATTCAGGAGGTTACTTGGAGGCTGAAGAGCATGGAACTGTGGATTCAGGAGGGGGACAGAAACACCAAATTATTTCATCGATATGCAAATCATAGAAGAATGGTTAATACCATCTGGAACATCAAGGATTCAAATGGAAGCATGGTTCATGCCCTCCCAGAGATACAACAGGCGACGACCACATACTTTGAAGATGCTTACAAAAAGCGAGATGTTGAGTGCACTAAAGACCATATTTGGGGAACTGACTCATATCCTACCATGTTTGATGAGGACAAAAATGAAGAATTATACAAGGTTGTCGATTTGGAGGAGATACATGTTTTCCTTAAATATTTCAACAAGGACAAATGCCCTGGCCCAAATGGTTGGAAAATTGAACTATTTTTGCATTTCTTTGATCTAATGGGTCTATACTTGCTGAGGATGGTTGAGGAGTTCAGACTGGGGGGCCACATCACTCTTGAAATCAACTCTACATGCATTTCTCTTATTCCAAAAAAGAATGATTCAGGGACTTTCAATGACTATCAACCCATATCATTATGTAATTTGATATACAAGTTGATATCCAAGATCATTTCCCTCAGAATCAAGAACATTATGTCCACTCACATTACACTAGAGCAATATGGATTCCTACAGGATCAACAGATTCATGATGCGTTGCTACAATGCAAGAGTGTTTGCATACCATTCGTACTAAAAAGTTGAATGTTGTTGTGATGAAGGTGGACCTACAAAAGGCATATGACTACGTCAATTGGGTATTCCTACGTATTATACTACACAAAATTAGCCTCCAGGTATGCAACATTGAATGGATTATGGTTTGTGTTACTAATGTTAGATGTGCAGTCATTGTTAATGGTTTCCCCACAAGATATTTTGGAGATGGAAGAGGTTTGAGGCTGGGTTGTTCGCTCTCCCCACTTCTATTCATTCTGGCCATGGATGGCCTCATCCATAAAATAAAAAATGCATGTATGGAGGGCAAGTTCAATGCAATCAAAGTGGGCAGTGGCATAAGGATCTCACATAGTTTCTTCATTGATGACATTCTGATTTTTTGTATGATTTCAAGGATGGCGTGGGCAACCTTACATTATATATTCTTTAGGTTTGGGAGAGCTTCGAGACTTCTAATGAATAAGCATAAATTAATGATTCTATTTGGGGAGGGTAGTATGGAGGATATAGAGCACATTAAAAACATTTTTGGTGTGGATGCTAAGCCGATTGGCGCTGGATTGAAATACTCGAGCTTCAATATTAAGCCAAACAACTATAGAGTTAAAGACTAGCTTTGGATCGTTGACATATTTCATAAAAGGATTTTTGGATGGGAACACAGATGTTTAACACTTGGAGGCAGGGTTACTCTCACTCAGTCGGTCTTACAACAACTTGCGGTATACTAGGCACACTTATACTGCCTACCTGTTACTATTATTTTGAAAATCAACAAGATTATGGCTAAATTTATTTGGGTTGGTACTCGAAATGCACACAAATTCCACCTTACCAAATTAGATATGATCACCATGCCAAAGAGCCATGGGGGATGGCGTATATTGAACATCAAATTATTTGGTTGGGCCTTGCTTATAAAAACATTATGGCAGGGACTGTTTGGTAAATGCCTATGGGGAGATGTCATCTGATCCAAATACCTCCTGGGGATCAAGGCCACACACTGGATGCGAGAGGGTCTTATTGGGAAACCAATTGGTTCCACTATCTGGATTAGCTTAAACAAGGTCAAATACTAGCTGCTTAAAAGGACATGTTGGATATTTGGCTTGGGGAGGGATATTATCATTGGTAGGGACTGCATTCTTGGTATGACCATTGAAATATTTTTCTCAGACAAGCTCACACGTAGCTTAAATATTAGAGGATACTTCTACCTGGATCATGCTATCAATTCTTGGACAAGCTCCATTCCAGTATGGAAGAGGGCGGAGGAAATTGGGCCACTTAGGGATATAGCTGGAGATTGGGAGTAAATTCTGGTTGAGTTGTGACAATCCAGTATCTGCAGGACGGAGTTTGGTGATCACATGGGATGGGATGGGATTATGAAGCGAGGTACTATCTTTGTCTCAGACACCTATCATTTCATGAGTAGCTGCATACATAACACACATGAGGTGTGTTGGTTCACAAGATTTTGGAAGATTAAGATTCCAATAAAAATCATTTTATACACCTGGCTGGCATGGAAGAACAAAACACTCACCTGGGACAATCTGAGGAAGTGGAACATGCAAGGTCCAGGTATATGTGTTTTATGTAGGTAGGAGGAAGAAAGCAATTCACATATCTTAATATGTTGCCCGATGATCGTCTAAATTTGGCAAGAAATCTCTGGTAAACTCTCTTTCCCTTATATTAATCATGTGTAGATTGAAACTTGTTTATTAAGGTGGAGCATAAAGACAAAGACATGGAGGGCCATCCCACTTGTGATTTTTTGGGAAATATGGAGATCTAGGGATTATATTATATTTGAAGGGAGATCTCTCAATGTGGACCTCATCGTTGACAACATTATATCATGGATGAGTCCACTCTTGATTTGTAATCCTCTCCCAATTCAGGACCCTATCGGAAATACTGACCCGATCATGACCTTCCCAACGGGTTTCTTTGATGGCGCAGAACAAAGAGGTAATTGTGGATTCAAAGTTTGGATATGCTTTGATAATAACCAGCAATATAAGCTACATTGGGGTGGAGGCAGAGGAACCAACATGAAAGCATAAGCGATGGCTCTATGGGGGCTTCTTTGGTTTGCAAATTATCTGAACATTCCAAGTCTGAAGATATTCAAGGATTCTCAATCCATCATAAACCATGTACTGGGAAAATCCTATATTCAACACCCACATCTACAAGGATGGCTCTAGAACATTGGACATCTCATGGGCACTTTTCAAGAGGTTTCCATATAACACATTCACAGGGAACACAATTCCATTGCTGTTGTTATGTCCAAGCTTGGTATCTCTGCTCCACAAGATGGTCTGCATATTGCGCTGGAGATGGAGGGTTGTTCCTATGATACAGGCTTTCTTCCCTTCCCCTGATGGGGACCATCGACGACTTCACTTATATATATGTTATGTTTTTGCATTGATGGTTTCCTTATTTTGTTTTTCCTTCCATAAGTTTGGACATTTCTTTATCTTGTTGTTTTGGACTAGATGATGGACTGATTGATTCTGTTTTATTTATGTTTTATGCTTTATATGTTTTATATGTGGTACATATGTGGATTGTGGGCAAGTGGGGCTACAGGTTGGATGTTTTTCATATTCAGATGGAGGCATATGGCCTCTGAATCCAATTTGGAGTGGATGTACAGGTTTTATACTATATAATTTACAAAGGCAACATTTTTTTTACACTGATACAAAAAAAGTATATATATATATATATATATATATATATATATATAAAGTGAAATAAAATTAAAATTAAAAAACTTATTGTCAAAACATTTTATTAGTGTATTGCTCAAAACCAGCGTAGATCCATCTTAACTCTAGATCTACCAAGAGCCAAAATGAATCAAATCTTTGAAGGTGCAAACCTTTCCTTAAGTTTTGTGCTCAAAAAGAGGTTTGCATCTTGAAAGAAGTTTTGTGCTCAAAAAGAAGTTTGCATCTTGATCCTGGTATTAATAAAATTACAAACAATTTTTCCTATGAAAAAATCACCTATAAATTAAAATAATGATTCATATTCATAACCATTATATTTCAAAATCAACATAAATAATATTATCAAGAATCAACATAGATCCAAAAGGAATCAAATCTCTCAAGGTGTAAATCTTTTCTTAAATTTTGTACTCAAAATGAGGTTTGCATCTCCAAATCTCTCTAGATGTAAACCTTTTCTGAATTTTTACACTCAAAATGTGGTTTGCATCTTGACAACTTTGATTCCTCTATGCACTAGGTATATAAAAAATTAAGATAAATCTATGTTGATTTTTTTATTATAAAATACTATTTATTATAATTTATTTTTTAATAAATAATAAAAACACTTATCACTATCATACAAGGAAAAAAACCACTTGATTTAAATACTTAAAAAAACTATGTGAAATGATTTAAATACTTTTTGGTTTTGAGCAAATAATTTGTAATTGGATTGAAAGTAGTTTCAGATATTACTAAAGGTTTAAAAAGGAGTTATATTGTTTAAAAAAACCAATATCCATTATAATCATTCTTAAAACTTCCAATAAAATCATATATATATATATATATATATATATATATATATATATATATATATATATAATCTCATCTATAAAATTACGTGATAAAATAAATATATATATATATATATCAAGCCACTCTTACAATATAAAAACATCTAATTACATACATAATGTAGATTAAGACCATTAAAAAAATAAACCACTTTGTTAGTAAAACAAGGAATCTTATTCTCTGCATTATTTAAAAAATTTGATTATTAAAATTTATGAAAATTTGTATATTTTATTTCTTTTAATTTTAAATTTGAAAAATTTTGACCTAAAAATATATATATTTTTAACCATTAAATTTATATTTTTAATTATAAATTTCAAAATTTTCATAAAAAAAATTATAATTATATTTAAAAAAAAATAATTTCTCTAGATTAAAAATTAACTTAAGTTGTAAATATTATGATTAAATTGAATTTGCACAGATTTGCTTGGGGATTAAGCCACTCCTCAAGTATTCAAGCTGAAGCGATGGCCCTTTTCCAAGGAATCAAATTCCTCAAAGAGCTGGGCTACAAGGAGGCAAATGTCTTCGGAGACTCCTAGGTGATCATTCAAGCAGTGGCAACCAACTCCAATCCAGCGGACCTGTAGCTTGCAAGGATAATTTCAAGGATCAAAGACATGGCAAAATCCCTGAATCTGAAATACTTCCATGTTTTGAGAACAAATAACAAAGAAGCAGGCATTCCATTTAGATGTCGGTTCTTGTCTCAGAGATAATGTAATCCTTTGGGATCCAATCCCTTAAAGTGCCATGTTCTTTTGCTTCCTTCTGCATCAGTTTGTTTGTATTTTTCAGCTCGGGAAATTAGCAGCAGAAGTACACTATATTAAATGTAAAAAGAGGAGCCTGCTAAGAGTAGGTGCTATTTTTCTCTGGCTGAAAAGTCACGCAGAACTCTACCTCTTCTTTTGTAATCGAATTTGTGGCTCTTTGCCACTCAGTTAATGAAGTCCCATAACCGTTTTTGAAAAAAAAAAAACCATTATCGATTCCTAAAATAAATAATTATAATTATAATTAAATTGAATTTATAACATAATGCATTTGTAAAATAAGTGTAGCAAGGCAATGTAGTCCCTATCACATAAGTATAAATTATGTTTTCATAAAACTGTAAATTGGTATATAAAATGGAAAAATGAATTGTCAACTAAGAACAAGCACTGCATAAATTTTGGTGGGTAGTAACCATTATTAAGTCTGCACATTTATATTTTTACTAACACTTATTAAAGTGCTGAAGAACACATAAATAAGGAGTTGCCTATAATGCGACTTTTTGGAGATTCCGGTGACGGAATCCCGCGGAAAAACTTGAGGTTAAATCTTGATTTGTATTATTTAAAATGGTTTTTTAACTGCATATTTGGATTCAGCAACCTGAAAAACCTCGCGGACGCTTTGATTGTTGAGAAACTAGCTATCAAACTTGCGATTCCAATAAATCGCTGCACCGTAAAAACCCACCGGAAAAGCTTCCAAAAAGTCACGTTATAGACAACTGCCATAAATAATGGTGTACTGTGATAAGTATATTTATTTAATTTAAATGAGTATGTTATTTTGGTTGGTTTTCCTATTAAACTTAACAATAAAAAATCACTCCATAAATATATAAATTTTATGGAATAAATATTGTAATTGCATCCAAAAATTATGGCAGAGAAAATTGAGGTAGTTATCTATATGGCACAAAGGCTACAAAAAAACTTTCAAATTTATGGTCCAATTAAATGTTTGGAAAATATTTTTTGTAATAATATTAAAAAATAAATATTTATTTTTCAAAATTAAACATTATAAATTGTATTGACTAATAAAAAATTATAAAATAAAAATGAAAAATAGAATAAAATATTTTCTTGTTTAAAATATGTAATAATAATTTAACTTTTTGTTATTAGAAAGTGAGAAAAGTTATTCATACATGTTTGGACATAAATGTGGGTTATTTTTCCAAATAAAATATTAAATCTATTTAATCAATTTTTATTTTTATTTTTTTTAAATTTTATCATCTAAATGTTATAGAGATTAAAATATGTTAAATATGTTTTTACAATAAAAATTTACTTTTTTATACCATGAAGAAGATGTTGAATATTTTATATAAGGTTAATGTTCTATAGATTTTGAAAGATGTTTGAATATTCTTTTACAACTAAAATTTACAATTTTAGCTAATTTGATTTTAATTGTTTTACAAAATTCAATCAACTGATTCCAAAAATAAACATATGGTTGATTTTGAATTTTCTAGGGGTTCCTAGTTGTAAGAAAGAATTAAGAAAGAATTTATTTTAACGTCCAAGAGACTAAAGATAGCCTATGGGACGAATTGCTTCTTCCTCTACTTGATGTATACGGCTCTTTTTCTATGAAGCTTCAAAATAAATGTTCCAAATTTCTGGACAAACCCCTCGCTAAATAGATTATCCGAAGAGCTAGCTGCGAGCGTATCTGCATAACTTTCCCTATTGTCTTTGAAGACCTCACATTCTAAAATGAAATATTTTTCTGTTTCCACTTTTTAGGGAAAACAAAAAATGCATACTCTTTCCTCCCACACTTCTTTTGGACTTTTCCAACACCACAACAGAGTTTATGAGAATTAGTTCTTAACTAAGCAATAAGAATTTTGGCTTTCCAAGAGATATTGGTCTCTATGTATGCTTTTGGTTGATGATTATGAATAAGATTAAACACTTCAATATAGCTGCTAATTTTCTTTCTTCCTAGCTCCAAAAATGTCTCTGTATTATAATCAAAAATAATAGTCAATGATAAAAATAAAACTGCCACTCCGTATTTAATAGTTTAAAAAACAACTATTATATTTATAAAACGGACAAATTCAAAAGCGATTTTGTCTACGCTCTGAACTGGCATCTTGAAAGTTGGAAAGGTAGGTTTTACTAGGAGTCCTGATTGTATGAGTATGACCAACCGTTCCGTCAGAAATCAAATCAAAGCAGTCCAATCGCCTCTGCCTATCAGCCGATGCCGTCTGATACACTTAAGAAAGAAAGTCAAATCATTTATGACGAATTGAAAAGTTCAGATGCCTATGTACGAAAAAATCAAAGCTGACGCAGGCAGCATCAGATTTAGTGGTAAGTCTACTTTCCAGAACACATACAACGAATCATATATATATATATAGATATATAAAATAATTGTGTCGACAATGAGAAAAGTGAAAGTTCGAAAATGTTCGACGTTGAATTCAGAATACGTAGTCAACCAAAATAACCAGTATTTTCTCAATGCATGTGATGGAAAATGATGAGAGGAATTCTAAAGGAGGTGGTGTTGAATACGGAAACGGAATAGAGATAATCTGCGTGTTTTTGCCTATTGATTTTATGCTGTTACAAAAAGAGAACCTTACTTTTAATTAATGGAGAAGATTAATATTCCTTCCTCTCTCAATTATTTAAGCATTTGGAATTGGTATTTTAGTATCATTTTGATTCTTGAACTTTGATCTTGAGAAATAGTCAAGAGCGTAAATCCCCCATACTTAAAGTCAAGATTTTTTTTAATCAAAGTAACACTTTAGCGAAAATTAAGTGTTTTTTAAGAACAATTTATTTTTCAAAGTGATAATGAGTATTGATTTCAAATAAAGTAAAACAAGTTGAATAAAAGGAAAAAAAAAAAAAAAGGAAATGCACAAAAATCTGAAGTTTTATAAGTATTGATGGTCAAGAGTATTCGACGTTAAGAATAAACTATTTAGAAATATAAATATAATGTTGAAAATGAAAACTTTACAAATTTGATAAAGGATTATTAATGTTTTATTGAATAATTCATGAAAATATTTCTTTTAAATTTGTAACATAAATATAATTATTGTTAATATTTTGGTTGTAAGCGCTTTTATGTGTTTGATTTTTTTTTGTTATAAGCGCTTTCATATTTTAGGTGTTCCGAGCAGTGATCAAATTTGAAGGGTAGGTCTTAATTTCATTTAGAAGGGCACACATTTAGGTCGCACTTCTAGAATGAAAAGCATAACAAAAAAAAAACAATTCAATTGACAATAGTAAATTATTTTCAAATTTCTTTTTATTTTTTCACAAACAAAAAGATACTACTATGTCAAAGGCTGCATTAGTAAATGAATTACTCTTACACGTGTGATTGAGAAATGTAACCACATAAGATCATATTTCACAGGCCTTGAACTCAGCCACAATTGAACCAACTATAGGGACAAAATCATAGTTGGGAAACTGCATATGAGTACAAAAAATAAACATATATACATAATTACATCTTAATGAAATTGAAATAAAAATAAAAATACGAAGAAACAAAAATACTTATATTAAAAGTATATGGAAGGTCTCATTTATAAAATTAAAAATAAATTCTAGCTTATGTGTAATTCTAGCTTATAAACTTCAAATTTGACCAAATCACTATTCTATTGTCTATTAGAACTCTTTTGGAAAGTTGAGACTTCCAATATTTGCACATCTCAAATTATTGGAACTACAGTCCCTATACTTGGCCGCAAAATTGATCTAAGATAGCTTTTTCTTTCAGTTATAGAACTTTGACAGTTGTGGTCCTCCAGCTTAACATATCTTGTGCAATATCCTGCAATGATTACATTCAATATGTGTTAGAAAAACTTCACATACAAACTTGAAAAATATGGTTATGCTTTCATTTACAAAAGGCAAATGGTATAAAACTAAAAAAATTCACTTACCAAAATGGTTCATTCAAGTGCTCGATAGAGTAAGACAATGATGGTAATAAACACTGAAACTTACTAGTTCTTTCAATCTATTTTCATAGTGGAAGAGGTTTTCGAGTTTTCATCTCTTTCCATTCATCATAAATAGCATTCCAATCTACCTCATTTAGAGCATGAGGTGCACTGAGAGAGATAAACATTAACATATCCAATGTTTTTAAAGAAAGCCTTGACCTATCCTCATTTTTTATCCGATTTAATTTTGAAAAACCTCTTTCACAAACTGCTGTACTAGCCGGAATAACAAGAATTGCTTGCCATAGCTGCATTAAGCATGGAAATCCTTCAAACCATTCAATTTCACCTCCACATAGATCCCATGCTCCAAACATATGCTTCTTTGGGTAAGATTTATACATAGTACATATAAATTCATCCATTTCACCCATACATTTAATGTTGTCCACAGAAAGCAAGCCTCCAGCACTAAATTTTTCACATAAACATGTCAACCATCTTCTTGTTTGAGAGTCTCTGTCATCCATATCCTCATAATAATTACGAGGACTAAAAAACTTAGCTGCATTAAAAATAGGTAAATCTGTGAACCTTGCATTTAGAGAGTCAATCACCTTCATTACAAAAGCCTTTCCCAGCGTAATGCAGTCATCTAGTGTCCCTGATCTTTGTGACTTTGGCAAACTCTCAAACCTTAATTCATGTACATGTACTATACCTGTGCAATCTGCAAACTCAAGAGTTCCCTGTTGTGTTTTATTTAAGAAGGATGATGTATGCATTGCACCTGCCCCAAATGTGCCTTTTAGAAATCGCTTATGAAGCAAGCTAATAGTGATATCCAAAGTTGTTCCAATAGATGTAATGTCAACATGATCCTCTTGAAACTTTTGATTCAGCTTATTTAATTCAATAAGCACATCTGCAAGTAAGTGGATGCAAAATTGAACTTGAAATATTGTAGCCATCTCATACATTTTTTTCTCCACTAACTCCCAGTCCCTTAACAAAGCAGGCATGAGCTTAACGAGTCTTTCCATGACTTTTCCTCTAGAAAGCCATCTAATATGATGAATTTGTAACACTTCTAGCCTTGTGATTTGAAATGACTCCATTAGCTCTTTCAATTCTCCATGTCTTTTAGTAGATTTCCCTAACCATGAATAGATCTTGTTTGCAAACTTATCAATAGCTTGCAACTCTTCAAAATAAGATGAAGCATCATTAGCTGCTAATGCTTCTCGATGAGCTATACAGTGGATATCTACTAAATGAGGGGCATGTCGACGAAGCTTAGTAGATAAACCTTCACGAATACCCCTCATGGATGATGCTCCATCAGATCCAAATCCAACTAACTTTGTCATGGATAGATTCATGTCTGCTAAAAGAGATGTCACAGCATCATACATAGACTGTGATGTTCCATCCCTAATTTGTAGCAATTGTATGAATTTTGTAGCACATGGACCTCTTCCTTCATTGGTCAAATATGTAATATAAATAATCAAATGTTGCACCATAGTCCGATCAGTGCTTTCATCAACTAAAAGTGAGTAATATGGGCTTTGGAAAATCTCATCTTTTAATTTTTTCCAATATACCTCCTTAGCAGCTTCTAGAAAGTCTTTTCCAGATGTTGTATTTGTATATGCTGAGTATTCATCTGTTAGAGGCATGTGAGGAGTGTTTTTATACCTATTCAAGTCACAAATTGGCTTATATACTTCCAAAGGTAAATCATGTATTGCAACAAAATACATGTTCTCAATAACTGATATAATTCTCTCTTTCTGAGCATCAACCATTAGTTCTACATGTTTTGTAATTGGAAGAGTACTCCGTTTACTTTCTCCCTCTACAAGTTGCAAAGCAAATTTATGAGCCTCTGATGTTGCATGGATGTTTAAAGCACTAACTTGAAGGGTTGTGCTTCCATCTTTAGCAAATGGAGTTTCCCTTTTAAATTTTACACACCATGAACATTTTATCCTTTCAACACCATTAAAATCTTTTACAGCATAAGCCCATGGAAATCTCAACTTCCATTTGGACTTGAATGTTCTTTTGTACCTCTTGGATGTTGGTTCCTCTTCAAGAAGTTTTGCACTATCTGATTCATGGTCCTCATCCACATGATCATATACTTCATTTTCAGAAATATGTGGTTGATTAGAACATTGAGAGATACCAAATGCATCGGAAAGTGAAAGTTGTTTCAGATCCTTTTTGGGGCGACCAAGAGGTGGCATTTTATACCTATAGTCAACAAAACAAGAAATATAAAAATATAAATTAATATAAAAAAACATATTTTTATTTGAAAATAAGACAATATACAACAAAATTCATATGAAAACTAATGAAAAGCAACAAATAGATCTCACACACATAGGTCTGTTGATCACTGAAAATTAAAATTAACATTGATCTTCATGGAAGGTTATGCACATTGCTATCACCAAAATGAAATTTCTTCTATAACAAGGAATATCTCAAATAGTTTTTTAGTAATTGTAATGTAGAAGGCATCATGATTCACAAGGACAACAATCACAAAAAAGAGGATGCACAAAGCACACCAGCAGTTGGCAGTTTGAGTGGGGAAAGTCTATGCAGCATGTGTCATGTATGGATACTTCTTGAGAAGAGTTCACAAACACTTCCAACTAGAGAAGAGCATTAAGATGTTTCCTTTTGTCTCAAATGAAGAAAGTGATTCTCAGCAGTTGAATTACACCCACCCAGAATTAGAAGGTAGAAATTAGCAAGAAAATTCAGTTGTACAAGGTGGTGTGGCTGGATAATAAATAATGAATAAAAATCGTACACGATTATCTCCCAACACTGCTAACACCAGATGATTAGGATAGCCATGAATATTAACATGCATGGTTCCATGATTGTTATGTATGTTAACAACTACACATGGTTGAGAGTGGAGGTGGGCAACTAGAAGTCCAAATTTCAATGCTCAACAACTGTACATTTCAATGTTATGGTTCTAATTACATCACACATAAAATTATAGACATGCATGTGTGTACATTTCAATGTTATGGTTCTAATTACATCTCAAATAAAATTACAAACATGAAAGAGTGCGCATTTCAATTGTTTCAAATACTCTTATTGTGTGTTTTGCTTTAGGAAAATAAAAACAACAAATGCCTCTATCTCTCTCTCTGAGTTGTTACATGCCTTTATTAGTGGAATATTTTTCTTCATCTATTTATCCTTCTTTTATACAGTAAAAAAAATACATTGAACAATGTACATATGTTTCAAATCATTCCATTGCATCTCAAGTCAACTTGTTATAATGAACATAATATTGACTAGCCAACACATATAAACATATTATCACATGAAATTGTAAAGCCATCACTCATTCTATCTTATTAATTATTATTGTCCTATATGGATTTATATCTATTGTTTTTTGTATGTTGGATTTCTCTATAATAAATTAACATTATTCATTTCACTATTGCAAACATGTGATATTAGACGTCTCTAGGATTAAAATATAGGTAGATATACTTTGATCAATGTCATTATTGTATAGGGATTTAAACAATACTTTGATTGATTGAATAACTTCCAATTTTTTTATCCTTCAAAATGCTTGTTTATATTTTTGTAAAAATAAATAAAGTGAATGAACAATAATCAATTCACTTATGAGTGTGAGTTTTTTCTAGTGTAATTAAATTGCTTTGTATATCATGACCAAAAACTTGTGTTTCTACTCTAAAATATAGCATTTTAAATTTCTTTGTTTAATTTAAAAAGATATAAAAAAATTATTTTCTTACTTCTTGATTTATAAAATTCAAATCCATATTACATTTGGTAAAAAAGATGATTGACATATTGAAAAAAAAAAAAAAAAAAAAATTGTTGTTAAATCTTTTCCACTTACATCTTATTATTCTCTTTTTACTCATTATTCTTCTATGTTCATTTCATTAACTAAACTTTTATGTTCAAAATAAGTTATTATGAGAGACAATTGATTGTAAATTACTTTACCCTTAACTTTATTGGCAATGAAATTGATAATCTTTCAATTTTTGTTCCCCTTAAATATCTTATATTGTGCTATTATTAAATCAATCTATGTATCACTTTGGTCTAGCTTCATGAATTAGAGTTTGGGATACATAATTCATTTGGGATACAATGTTAATGAAATTGATAATCTTTCAATGTTTGGTCCCTTTAAATCTCTTATATTGTGCTATTATTAAATCAATCAATGTATCGCTTTGGTCCTTGTTCACCAATTAGACTTTAGAATATTCTGTTTTAGAGCATACATTCATAGTCAACACAAATATATGAGCAAAATTAATGACCACTCATTTGAAATTATTATTAATTCTTATAAACTGAATAAATTAAGCTTAATTGCAACTAGGATAGTTATTCATAACAAAATGCGAACGCAAGAGAAGCTCTGAGGAATCGAAGAAGGGTGTTGTATTTTATAGAAGACAAGGGATTAAAAAACAGTGGGTTGTATTAATAAGCGAGGCGGATTTGGAAAACTGTGGGCTGTATTTCTAATTTTTATAATTGATGAGGCCGTTTCGTGTTAAACATGGGATAGTTTGATAGATTTATGTGTGGGTAAGGGTTTTCAATCAAAATATTAAATTAAAGTATTGATAAAATATTCATATTACCAATTCAGATTGATTTTAATTTTGGATCTAAAAATGCCATGAAGCATTAAATTTATTTTCTTTTATAAGTGTTAAAAGAGACATCAATTTTTTTCCTATTATAAACTGAATAACGCAAGAGAAGCTCTGAAGAATCGAAGAAGGGTGTTGTATTTTATAGAAGACAAGGGATTAAAAAACAGTGGGTTGTATTCATAAGCGAGGCGGATTTGGAAAACTGTGGGCTGTATTTCTAATTTTTATAATTGATGAGGCGGTTTCGTGTTTGGCATGGGATAGTTTGATAGATTTATGTGTGGGTAAGGGTTTTCAATCAAAATATTAAATTAAAGTATTGATAAAATATTCATATTACCAATTTAGATTGATTTTAATTTTGGATCTAAAAATGCCATGAAACATTAAATTTATTTTTTTTATAAGTGTTAAAAGAGACATCAATTTTTTTTCTATTATAAACTGAATAACGCAAGAGAAGCTCTGAGGAATCGAAGAAGGGTGTTGTATTTTATAGAAGACAAGGGATTAAAAAACAGTGGGTTGTATTCATAAGCGAGGCAGATTTGGAAAACTGTGGGTTGTATTTCTAATTTTTATAATTGATGAGGCGGTTTCGTGTTTAGCATGAGATAGTTTGATAGATTTATGTGTGGGTAAGGGTTTTCAATCAAAATATTAATTTATAAAATATTCATATTACCAATTTAGATTGATTTTAATTTTGGATCTAAAAATGCCATAAAACATTAAATTTATTTTCTTTTATAAGTGTTAAAGAGACATCAATTTTTTTTCTATTATAAACTGAATAACGCAAGAGAAGCTCTGAGGAATCGAAGAAGGGTGTTGTATTTTATAGAAGACAAGGGATTAAAAAACAGTGGGTTGTATTCATAAGCGAGGCGGATTTGGAAAACTGTGGGCTGTAAACTGTGGGCTGTATTTCTAATTTTTATAATTGATGAGGCGGTTTCGTGTTTAGCATGGGATAGTTTGATAGATTTATGTGTGGGTAAGGGTTTTCAATCAAAATATTAAATTAAAGTATTGATAAAATATTCATATTACCAGTTTAGATTGATTTCAATTTTGAATCTAAAAATGCCATAAAACATTAAATTTATTTTCTTTTATAAGTGTTAAAAGAGACATCAATTTTTTTTCTATTATAAACTGAATAACGCAAGAGAAGCTCTGAGGAATCGAAGAAGGGTGTTGTATTTTATAGAAGACAAGGGATTAAAAAACAGTGGGTTGTATTCATAAGCGAGGCGGATTTGGAAAACTGTGGGCTGTATTTCTAATTTTTATAATTGATGAGGCGGTTTCGTGTTTGGCATGGGATAGTTTGATAGATTTATGTGTGGGTAAGGGTTTTCAATCAAAATATTATTAAAGTATTAATAAAATATTCATATTACCAATTTAGATTGATTTTAATTTTGGATCTAAAAATGCCATGTAGTATTAAATTTATTTTCTTTTATAAGTGTTAAAAGAGACATCAATTTTTTTTCTATTATAAACTGAATAACGCAAGAGAAGCTCTGAGGAATCGAAGAAGGGTGTTGTATTTTATAGAAGACAAGGGATTAAAAAACAGTGGGTTGTATCCATAAGCGAGGCGGATTTGGAAAACTGTGGGCTGTATTTCTAATTTTTATAATTGATGAGGCGGTTTCGTGTTTGGCATGGGATAGTTTGATAGATTTATGTGTGGGTAAGGGTTTTCAATTAAAATATTAAATTAAAATATTGATAAAATATTCATATTACCAATTTAGATTGATTTTAATTTTGGATCTAAAAATGCCATGAAGCATTAAATTTATTTTCTTTTATAAGTGTTAAAAGAAACATCAATTTTTTTCCTATTATAAACTGAATAAATTAAGTTTAATTGCAACTAGGATAGCTTATTCAGTGCACACAAACTCTGAATTCAGATGACAGCTTTTATACATAAGTTTCATCTGAAGGCGGCGTCAATCAATTGAATTGAAAGTGGAAGACACAGTGAAAATGAGAAGGACGATTCATTTTCATGTTGGCTGACACATGTTCATCACAAAGACATTTAGATGCCAACCCTTATTTCATATAATTAATCTGAAGCAGGCCATTACTTAGAGTGGGGTAAGTCTGTAAAACTTCAGCTTTATTTTTACCCGGCAATTTTAATGAGATTGCGACTGAATAAGCAGGGAAATGACTGAGACGGCATATGTACATTATTCTCTCTGAAAATTATATGCTTTTGAAAGAAACCAATCCCCACGTCACTGCTGCATGGACAGAGGAAGACTGACAGAGGATAGTCTTTCAGGGTGAAGCTGATGAAGCACCGGACACTGTAACTGGGGACATTGTTCGTCACTGCTGCATGGACAGAGGAAGACTGACAGAGGATAGTCTTTCAGGGTGAAGCTGATGAAGCACAGACACTGTAACTGGGGACATTGTTTTTGTATTGCAGTTGAAAGATCATAATAAGTTCTATTGCAGTTGAAAGATCATAATAAGTTCAAACGAAAGGGTGAAACGAAAGGGTGATGATGAAATGGACTATCCTATTGAATATTGATATTGAAATTTAATGGAGAAATAATATGATATTGATTTATTAAAAATGAGTACATGTTTATTTACAGATGACAGAGAATTGCCTGCTATATCGATCTGGACTAATCTTGTTATGTTATGACATGCATTTCCTCAACAAAACTATCAATACTCATCAACCAGAAACCGAATAATTTCTTCAAACTCTATAATGGACTAAAACAAGATTGTTCCCCTTCTCCATTACTATTTATTTTAGTTATTGATGGTCTGAGCAAAGGCATTCAGTTGGCTAGAGAAAATGGACTAATTGCTAGATGCTGGGTAATAAGAACCACTGGTATTTCACATTTCATGTTTGTGGATGACCTGTTGTTTTCTAGAAAAATAAAGTAAGCAAACTACAAGCATTCCACAACATATTTTCCAGATTTGAGGTGGCATCTATAATTATTATGAACAAAGATAAATCTGTTCTCTGATTACTAGTATCTTGCCTCCAAATCACTACCACATTTATTAACACTGATACAAGTAACTCATTTAGAAATTGGGAATATGAAAACATACCAGGAATTGGGAATCTGCAAACAAATAAAATCCAGTATGTTAGGAAGCCTGTGGAATGCGCTCCTCTCCAGCAAGCCTGTGGAATGCGCTCCTCTCCAGCTTAAATCGTTGTCAAACCTAGTGGCTCTCAATTGAAACTACCAAATGAAATGGTATCAAAGGGTAATTGTTAAATAATAATTAATAAGAACTTGGATCATATGCACAATTAGAAAAAACAACTCAAAAAGAAACTGTTGTTTTTTAAATGGGAGCAACTTAGAAACTGCCAAATGTAATGGTATGAAAAGGTAATTTTGGCATAATAACTTGCATCATATGCACAATTAGGAAAAACAACTAAAAAAGAAACTGTTGTTTTTGAAATGGGAGTTTCTCAAATGGGATTTAAGTTTTAACATGAAAGGAAATTCCCAAATTCAACATTCTTAAAATTTTAATTTTAGAAAAAATGAAATTTAAAAAAAATGGAAAATTTAACAGCCCTTCTTAAAAAAATTTAAGATATTATTCCAATTTTTTTTTAAATGACAAAAATCATATTTAAAATTTTTTTTGACGTGTAAAAATTTCCCCTTACTTCTCTGACGTGCCAGAGACCCTTTGAAGGGCTCTGACGTGTTCAATTTTGAACGCTGGTTCCGAGTTGTAAAAAAGAAAGAAGAAAGAAATTATTTTAACGTTTGGCTCTTTTTCCGTGAAGCTTCAAAATAAATGCTCCAAATTTCAGGGCAAACTCCTTGCTAAATAGATTATCCGAAGAGCTAGCTGCTAGCGTATCTGCATAACTTTCCCTGTTGTCTGTGAAGGCCTCACATTCTAAAATGAAATGTTTTTCCGTTTCCACTTTTTTGGAAGAACAAAAAATGCATAGTCTTTCCTCCGCCCTTTTTCACAACGGAGTTGATGAAAATTAGTCCTTAAATGAGCAATAATAATTTTGGCTCTCCAAGAGATATTGGTTTTTATGTATGCTTTTGGTTGATAACTATGAGTGAGATTAAACACTTCAATATAGCAATTTTTCTTTCTTCCTAACTCCTAAAATGTGTTTGTATTATAATCAATGATAATAGTCAATGATAAAAAAGAAACTGCACTCTGTACTTAATAGTTTAAAAAACAGCTATTATATTTATATAAAATGACAAATCCAAAACCGTTTTTGTCTACGCTCTAAACTGGCATCTTGAAAGTTGGAAAGGTAGGTTTTACTAGGAATCCTGATTGTACGAGTATGACCAACCGTTCCGTCAGAAATCAAATCAAAGCAGTCCAATCGCCTCTGCCTATCAGCCGATCCCGTCTGATACACATAAAAAACAGTCAAATCATTTATGACTAATTGAAAAATTGAAAGCTTTCTCTATATTTTTTGTTATCTAGTAAACAATGCTTATCTATAACTGCAACCCACATAATTCTATAAAGTACAATTAAATTTCACCTAACACTATTTTTTTGAAAATCAGAACATTGCTATGTGAAAAGGGTGAAAGAAATTTTTGGACTATATTTTAAATCCATGCTCAGATTCATGTTTCTCCTCCAGTAGCCTGCTTGCTTGAAGTCCTTTGGAGATTTATGTATCAAATTTTGGCTACTTTCCACTTAAAATCTCCTTCCTTCCACCAATTTTTCCTATTTGAAAGTCGCCAATGCTTCCATACTACTGAGACCTTTGTTTTGATTCACTGTAAACATGTACTATTTTGAACTTAAAGGTCGTTTCAATCTTTTTGCCCCGCAAATGTGTTGATGCGACCTCTTCGTCATCTTGATTCTATCATTCTTACTCGATGATTATTATATCAAAGCACTTGAATTTGTCATTCATATTTATGCTGTATAATTTGTATTTTATGTCCAAGTCAGAACCTCGAGCATGATACTTTAACATGGGTCGCTCGCTGCATTACTAGGATTATCTAGTCGTTTTGTTTGTGGCATTCTTTGTATTAAGTCCCAGTGATTGCACATACACTAATGCAAATTGTCAGGGACGTTCGGAATAGAAAGCCTGCTTTTGCGAAAGTCTGTGCTCTTTTTGCATTTAGTTCAACAAACGGAAGAGTGGAAAAGAGGGCTATAGAATTGGCTAGAGTAGTATCTAAGTATTTCTATTGCATTTATTCGTCTAGATAGAAACATGTTATGTGAGCTGACTTCAACTGCTAATACCCTTCATATTAAACCTTTAGTTAATTTGACATGTTGGGCTCTTGCTAGGATGATGGAAGGGAAGGGGCAAGTGCTATTTCATGGACTATAGCATTATTAATGCTCCCTTACATTACTGTCATTCCGTGGGCACAGACGGTAGTACAATCACGCTGACACCCCGGAATATTTTTGGACAAGCGCTTTCCGGTAAATCATACCACTGATAACCACCATGTACAATACATAAAACCATACCATGCTATGCTATGCATCTGGACGGGGCATCTGAGATGTGACGCGCTGATAGCATGACCATACCATGCTATGCTATGCATCTGGACGGGGCATCTGAGATGTGACGCACTGAGCAACCATGTTACTCCATGTTAACCGAACCATTCAAATTCAAATTCGAAATTTGAACTGGTGAATCCGCCCCGCCAAATTCGAAGTTTGAACTGGTGAACCCGCCCGGCCCAAATTCAAAATTTGAACATCGATAATTGCTATATCTCGCATTTCAAGTCGTCTGGCATCATGGTTCAGGGCGGGCACGAGACATATATCCGGAATTCCTTCCTGGGGCAGCCCATTACCGCCGGTGGAAGCCCGGAGGAGAAGAAATTCAGCGGCGTGGGCATAAGCCTCATGGACAACCACAACGCTGTAACGGACGTTGTCATCTTTTCGGCTGTTGTGGGGATTACAGTGACAGGTCAAGCCAATATCCTCACAAGAGTTCACTGTTATAACAAGGCCACAGGCTTCGGAGGAGTTGGAATCAAACTAATGCTCGGTGGATTGACTCAGATCTGAGGAACATCGGTTCTTATTTGGATTATACCGCCATTGTTGTAGAGGACACTGAGCAGCTTGATATTACCAATAGTTTATTTATTGGGGATGCCAGCGTGGTGCTGAAATCAACCCTTGTCAAGCACGCCAATATTCTTAGCTTCCGCATATTCCATAACAAAATATTCAAGAAATGAAAAGGCTTCCTGTTGTCCCACTATAAAAGGTTCGTCGATACGCTTCATCTCTGCGCAGCCGGTTAGAGCAGGACCGCCATGGGAATTGCTTGCAGAACGAAGGTTGTGCTTCTAATGTTTCCTTAATTTGCTGAAATTCCTGTTGGAGGTTCTGAGTTTGTTCCTCTAATAGCTCTGGAAGTTGGACAAACTCAACCAAAGGAGACAATTTGAGATGCTCTTTGATGTGTAAAATCAAATCATAGATCTTCCTGCTGGTTTGATAAAGTTACACATTATTGGTATTGTGCGACGTCATCAAATCATAGATCTTCAAGCTGGTTTTATAACATTACACATGGTTGGTATTGTGCTACGTCGTGCCACCTATGATGCTTCTTGGAGAAGGGCATTCAAATATTTAAGCCATATACTCACAGCGGAACCCTTATCATTCTTGTTCTTCTTTATTGCCTGGCGGTCTCTCTAGATCTGCTTAACAATAGGCTTTATTTTCATTACTACATCTTTTAGAGGCACCAATTCTTTCCTGCAGCGAACTGCAATGTCTATGCGATCCATGATCTGTTGCATTACTTTGTCGATACCCACACCAATAAAGTTAAGAAGCTTTTTAATTTGAAGTTAGCATCTAGCAGTGGGCACATCTAGTTTTGTTTTTTCTTCTTTTTAAAATCATTTTGATCCTGAGCGTGAGAGATATTGATTTTGAAAAGTTATTAATTTATAAATTAGGAGTAATATTTACAATGAGATTTATGTATAAATTAAATTTGAGTAGGAATTAGTTGTAGATAAAGACGTCCTCGTTGACCAGAGCAAGCAATCGCAATCACTGTTTAGAGCCAATTCCCATTGCCTTTGTGGAGGCTTTGGAAAATAACGTCTAACACACAAATCACAAAGCAGATCAAGTCGGTAATTATTTATATTATTTTGGTCTTTCAATGAATAACAGTGCAAATTTTCTATGTATTTTCTGATTTCACGTTTGGAATAAGAGCCAACAAATTTAATTTTTAAAAAGCTTTCAATTTTAATTTTGAATTCACCTTTAATTTCATTTCATTTTAAAATTTAAAGCTTTCAGATGGTTTCACGTTTGGAATGAATAATGGATGGACAATTGAATTTCTGAAAGCTTTCCATCTTAATTGACGAGGGAGAATGTTAAGAAGATTTTTAATTTGAAGTGAGCATCTTCTACGTCATTTGAAGCCGTAGCGTGAGGAAGATTGTTCCGTTTAGAAATTAAGGATAGCCCGAGGGTCGAGTTAATGTATACCATGATTATTATATATATTCTAAATTAGAAAAAGAAAAGGGTATACACATTTCCAAGTCATTTCCAATTTGCCCAATTTGTGATTTCAGATTTGAAGTCTACAATGATTATTAATACATATTCTGATTTAGAAAAAACAAAGTGTCAACGCATTTTAAGTCATTTCCAATTTGTGATTTTTGAAAAATTATTCTATGTGCCCGTCCTTTTGCCTTTCTCATTTAAAAAGGAATTATAATATACAAATGGATTTAACGCAACAGATTTGGAAAAGTCATTCCATTTTCTTGTTAAATGAAATTTCTAGTCATGTTATTCCTTTCCTCTTTTTAGATAAAAACATGGTATAAAATTAAGTTATTCTATTTTCTTGTTAAATGAAATTTTTGGCCATATTTTTCCTTTTTTTCAAATAATAACATGGTATAAAATTGTATTGAGGTTAAGAGTTATTTAGTTATTTTTATTTTTAATTACATTTAATATAAAGAATTAAAATTAATGTAAAAAATTATTTAAAGTTTTTTATTTATTTTTAAATAAGAAGCATAGTTTAAAATTGTATTTAGATTAATGAGTTATTTTTGTTATTTTTAATTATGTTCAAAATAAGGAATACGGAATGATAATTAATAGATATATTTCATGAATACCTATAATAATTATGTTATATATTTTAATATTTGATTAGAAATAAATATTCAATTGGGATTATCTTACATGCTTCACTAGAACTATTATTATTGTTAGTTTGATGAATATTGTTGTAATGACTTGATTTTGAAAAAGCACCCTTGAGCTAATATAGTTGTGGATTATTTCTTGGAAGCTCATAGACAACCAATTTCTACTCTCTTTTTAATGTCTTATTATAAATAATCAATAAATAATTTACTTAGTATTTAAGGCAACTGAGTTATGAATTAAAGTAAGTAAAGGTGTAGATTTAATTATATTAGATATGGACACCTCTTTCTCACACACACGCTCGCACACACACACATATATCATTTTCTTTCTTCTTTTTTAAATCTATATTAAATATGGAATGTAGAAAATTGTACACATATATATTAATTTTTCCATAATTATATGGATTTTGAATTCTTTTTAAATGATATTTTTTAAGAAGAAAGTATAAGATAATTGTTTGTATTGCTGCAATATTTCCATTTAAATGAGGAATAAATACGTAAAAATTGTGGACAAGGAATACAATTGTGAGCCTAATTTCACAAAGAAAATTGATTGTTTTTTATTTTTAAAATAATGAAATTAGAAAAAACCAAACCTTATATGTAAAGAATTGGTGCAACATTTAAAACTATTAACATAATGAATATTTATATTTTTTACCATGTAGAGCTCACTATGAAGTAAGTCAAAATATAATCTCTCAAGGTAACTATCTAGTAGCTCAAAACTTAATTTTTCGTTAAATTTATAAGAGAAACATTCATCATTGGATTTTTACATTAATAATTTTATGGCAAGAAAAACAAAATATAAATTAATATCTCTTTTACAAATTACAAATTTGTTATTTATATAAACACATATATGTATGCTTGTAATTTCACCAATTATGAATATTTGTAACATGTTGTATTAGTTCAATTATGAATATTTGTAACATGTTGTATTATTTTGTCTAGACAAAACATATTGAAGAAAAACATGTTGATTATGTTTTATGCATTCATAACATTAAAGGGGCCGACCTCCAAGCCCGCCTAGACCCCGACCTCTAACATCAAGGTGGGACTAGTGCCAAGGAGAATAGAGGGATTAGAATACCATTAAGAAATTTGTTATTGTTGATTGGGAGAGCCGCCTAGGCATCGTTGTTGAAGGACCAGAGTTCTAAGGCACCTCCTGGTGGTTCAAGATTCCTCATAAGCACCTGAGTGATTCTTCCCAAATCAAATAGGTTCATCAACCAGAAGCTTCCAGTGGTTTCTTCAGCCTCATAGGCATATCTTGCTCTCAAAAACTAATCACTAGCAAGCCTCCTGGGAGGCATTTCACTATGCAAAGAACTTCATCTCACTTTCAAGAGAAGAGAGCCCATTAGCAACACGGTTCAATACTATTGTCAAAATGTCTCTGCAGAAAAACTTCATCTATTGCTACTGCTAAAATAGAAAGAAATTTACATCATATGGGTTTTTGGTGGAAAATGCACTCGAGCTTTACATGGAAAATCATCTGTTAGAGATGGGGATTTTTGTTCTACGGAGAAGCCTTTCATCCCTGTAGATTATCAGGCTAATTTAAAGTCAAACTCTCAAGCTCGGAAGGATTCCAAGAAGCCCAAGAAGCCAACTTCTCCAGGCAGGAAGCTCGCAAATTTTCTCAATTCGTTGTTTATGGCTGGCAGTACCAAGAAATTGAAGCTTTCATTATTTTCGTCTGTAAGTGACTCCAATTCATATGATTCTTCTGAGAAAAAACCCACCTCTGTTGACTCATCTTCTTCTTCAGTACAATCTAGGCCATGTTTGAGTAAAACATCCAGAGGATCGAAGAACAGTAGTGGGATGAGTCAAAGATTTGTGACTTTCTATCCAACAAGTGGAACTTTGGATGAGGACTCTAACCCCTCTGGGGACAAGTATCTCCATAAGCCGAATCCTGTTAATAATCTACATACATATCCATCTATAGATGCATACAAGCTTTCACTACTCAGCAAAGAATTGCAATTTCATATTCTTGAGGAGGACTGGCATGCAGCAGCAGCAAAGGACATAATTACTAAGTATCAAAAATCAAGGAGCATTATGGAAGTTGTGGTAATTAAGGGTCTTGAAAAACAAGACGAAGAGGAGGAAGACGATGACGATGTCAGTTGTTCAAGTTCTGACCTGTTTGAGCTGGAGAATTTGGCAGAAATCGACATGAACATGAGCGTGTACCAAAAAGAGCTTCCTGTTTATGAGACTACTCATTTGGAGACCAATAAAGCCATTGCAAGGGGATTGATTGTTTGATGAAGAAATAGTGCTCTGTAATCCCTAATATAATAATCTTGACATTGGTAACGCAGTGTCTGGCAAAGTTGCAGGTTCTATGAAAATTTCAAATTTTTACAAACTCGCATGCATAAATTGCGTAAGCTTTGGTAAATAGAGGTTTTTAGTGACAACCATCGATTATACTCTGCACCCATTATGTATGATATGAATAAACAACATCTGCTTGTTGTTACTGGATGCCATTGAGCCATCTTAGCTCATGGAACTTGCCATAATCTTATGGCTGGTCTGAGGGCAGGTTGCTTATTTGTAAACTGACAGCTGGTCTGGGGCAGGTTGCTCAGGATCTAATTTCTAAGTTGACAGCTGGTCTGAGGGCAGGTTGCTTATTTCTAAGCAGACACTAAAAGTGTCTGACAGGTGACCGTGAGTTTGGCACAGGTAGACTCAGCCATTGTGGTTGTGTAATGCCATACAAGCAATATATATGTGTGTAGTGCAGATACAGATATACAATGCTTCTTGTTCAGATATTCCACACTATATATCTCTGCTTATATAGTCAAATAATCGTTATATAGCTGGGTGCATATTGTTAGCAGGGTTGTCAAGGTTTTAGCATGACCATCTCTGGTCGAGACAGAAAACATAACTGGAAATCCAAGAAATAAAAAGAGCAATGATGTGCATCGTACCACTATATATATATATATATATATATATATATATATATATATATATAATTACTTATGCTCTTATTATTCATTCTATTTCCCAAATGTCCTTCACAATAATCATCCATAGAATTTGCAATAAAGAAAGTGAATACATTCTTATAAATCCCTGTACATCTTATTATTTTTGCAACCACCAAAAATTTACTAATAAATAGCAAGATTATTGATAAATGAGAGGTTTGAAAACATTAGAACTACTTTTACATTTTAAAATGTAACAAAAAAGGGTTAAAAAATGCTAGGTAAACTATTCCAGAAATCATTAATGGTATGAATGCAAAAGCAAAAGACATTATGGAAACATTATATAAGTCACTATAAACATGGAAACGTTAAAACAAGAAATTAATGCACAAATAAATGTAAACTCTTTAGGGTTTTTTATACCATTTGTTTTTTCATTATCATTATCAGTTGTAGTTTGATGAGCCCGTAGAGTGGTGACATAGAGTCATTTTTTTTATGAGTTGATTGTATTCTAATTTTTTATTATTTTTATATTTTTCAAAGTAGTTTTTTCTTGGTTTGTTTTTCTACATCATTAAATGTATAATTACGATTATTCAAGATTACTACAAAGTTATCAAAGTCGATCTATTTGAAAGATATTTTTTTCGTTTGGAAAGAGGATGTGCAAAGGTTCTTCTTACACCTCTTCTTTATTAGTTTGTGATAGTTTTAATTCTCATTGCTAGGCCATATTCCAAATTTCTGTAGTAGGGATTTTCTTTGGAGGGATCCCTTCTAATGGGGCCATGATTTCATGATTTTCCTTGATTAGTTGAGGGGTTAACTTAGCCAAGAGGTTCTAACTTCTTGTTGTAATCAACAAAGCATTAAATAGTTTGCTTAAGAAAGTTTTCCTCATGGTCCTATTTGTCATTTGATTTTGCTGGACTCCATAAATCTAGAAAGACATTGACACTATTCTTTATTTCCCCCATCACCATTTTCCCTTTTTCCATAAAAACCTAAAATATCTATAAAAAAATTCACTGAGGCTACCATTAACATGACACTCTTTTAACTAAGCCTTCCTTTAACACCACCTTTTGCTCTTTTAACTAAGCTTCCCTTGAGTCAAAGGAGAGCTAATCTAAAGTTCTAAAGTGAGAGAACAAAAGTTGTTGTCGTGACAATGGGTGATATTCCTAAAAGGTTTATATCATATTATGCATTATGTTATGGGGCTTTTTCATGCGTGTACAATTTGAGAGATAACAAACATCTTAGAAAAGATTATATTTTTATTAAGTTTAACAACATGAAAATTAACTCAATTAACATACAAAAATAACATGAATCATAGAAAATGATTTATACTATTGTTAAACTTAATTATATAAAATGAATATCTATATCATTAATAACTTGGAAAAAATATGTAATGTTGTTAATTTTTAATAACATTAACAAAAACCAATATTGCTAGATCTAATAACATGGAAATAATGCATATAGTGAGTGTTAAAACTTCAAGTCCATAATATGGACTTTTCAAAATTTCAAGTGTTCAAATTAAGTAGGAAATCATAAATGATGCATAATTAAAATTTTTATTAAATTTATGAAATATTATGTAGAACAAACATATTTAGGCAAAAAAGGTCTAAGGTTAGTTGTAATATATCATGGTCAAGACCAAAAAAGATGTATTAAGGGAATTAAGTGAAGCTTGCAAAATCTCAGTGCATTATCGTGCATGTATTTATATGGTATGACTTTGGATGTTAAGATAATTATTTTGTTATGAAGATAAATGTTACGATAATTAAGACATTGAAATTATTGAAGTCAATCTTTATGATCCCAGGTCAAAGCTAACCACTAGATATTAAGAAAGAAACATATTTATCTTTGAGCACGTTATACAAAAGTCAACAACATAAGTGCCCTCATACAAGATGATTAAAATGTGTCCCAATAAATGAACATTGAATTGCCTATATTTATTAAAAATGACAAGCCATGCATAAGCCTCCACAAAAATATGAGTTTGAGAAGAACTACTAACCAAGTATATGAATTTTTCTTAAGCATCACTCTGGCATTGAGATAGATGGATATAATTATCTATTTTCAATTTTAGGGTGCATAACACTAATAAATTAGAAATTGTTAGTATTTGTGGAAGATGAGGAGACAAGGAGACAAATCTAATTGATGTTGCAAAACTAACAAAATTTTTGTTATATAATGAACATGCACAATATATGAAAACTTCCCTTGTGGTTGATCACTCATTCATTTGATCATGAATTAATTAACTGATCACAAAAGCTATGGATTACTATGTAAACTTGTATTAGAACTCTAACAAAGATACATTTCTATGCTTATGAATCAATTATACGAATTAAACTTAATTTATATTGAATATATAAATAATTATTTCATGGGAGGACAGGAGAATGTCAGGCAGGTTGGATCAAGTTGCGTAACATGTGTGAGGTTGAGAAATTATGAGTGTATATTGTAGCAGTTTCAGATTGTTATGGACATTGAATGAGATTGTTTTGGAGTCATTGTCATTGGTAATGTGTATCATTGTAATAACCTGCCTTTGAGCTTTCATGGATCTTGATTGCATAGTATCATAGATTGCATGGCTTTCTGGGACTCGAATGAAAAGTGGATTAATCATTCCAAGAGATTTAACAGATAGTTATGAGGTGTCCATGGAAGTTTAATCATCAATGTTTCTGAATGGATGATTCTCTAAATGCTAGGTATATGTATCTTTTATCACTTTTATATGAAGACAAGGATTTTAGGAGAATGAGCATGGCTTGTCGATGTTAGTATATTATGAATCTTCCACATTTCTAGGTTGTATGTATTGTTAGAGATTGGGGGTTGAATAACAGACATAGGCTGGCACCCCTTTTGGTCATGTCTCTAGTGCTAGGACGAGTCATCTCACACATCTCTCTGGAATTCTCCTGTCCCTGGCACAAGTATGCTCAACTGTCTCAGCTCATAAGCTAGCTAGCTAATTCTGTAGCTCTCCAAGCCCCTAATCTATTGTGTAACTCATAGTATGAATAACACGCATTTAAAGGGAATTAATGCTTCCAAAACTACGCAATCCAAACATAAGTTATTCTTTGATTGCATGCATGATATTTACAACTCAGTAAATCACACAATTGATAGTACATTGTCCCTGCACTCTAGTCTCAACTAGGTATTTCTCAAAATCGACATGCATGAGTTTCTGATGAGGGAATATTCAGTTAACTAGAGTGACACTTGTGGATGCACTAGTGCACCAACGAACTGTTAAATCTCTATTAGTTCCACAAATAGTTTGGAACTAATTTCACTGAACATAACTTAGTAAACTAAGTGATCTAATTTCCAACTCAATTTAAATACATAGTTGACCCCTGAAACTTAGGGAGAACATATATATGACTACAAAAATACTTACAACTCAAAATTCCTAAGCTAATTAAGTTAATTAATCTTAATTAACTATTTACAAGTTGATATGAGAATAGAATTCGATTTTCATTCTCAGTTTAATTCAAGGACAAATTAAACTGGAATTTCTTGTTGCCATTTCTCAACACTCTCTCTCAACAAGAAAGGGATTATCAGCTACCCCGATCTTGCCTCTGTGAAACTCGAATTTACATCTTGAAAATGCCTTTGTCAAAATGTCAGCATCCTGGTCCCTCGTGGGAATGTACTCTGACAACATAATCCGCCTCAATACACAATCTCTGAGATGATGATATCGAATATCAATATGCTTGGATTGATCATGAAAATTTTGATTTTTAGAGAGTTTGATACAACTCTGATCATTGCAGTAAACCATAGTTGGATCCATCTGTTGACCAAATAAACCAACCAAGATCTTCCTCATCCAGATATGCACAGTTTACGTATATGCGCAATTCTTCCGTATATGCGCACATCTTCCGTATATGCACAGTTTCCGTATATGCGCACATCTTCCGTATATGCCCAGTTTCCGTATATGCGCACATCTTCCGTATATGCCCAGTTTCCGTATATGCGCACATCTTCTATATATGCCCAGTTTCCGTATATGCGCACATCTTCCGTATATGCCCAGTTTCCGTATATGCGCACATCTTCCGTATATGCCCAGTTTCCGTATATGTGCACATCTTCCGTATATGCCCAGTTTTCTTATATGCGCACATCCTCCGTATATGCACAGTTTCCGTATATGCGCACATCTTTTGTATATGCCCAGTTTCCGTATATGCACACATCTTCCGTATATGCCCAGTTCCGTATATGCCCAGTTTCCGTATATGCGCACATCTTCCGTATATGCCCAGTTTTCGTATATGCGCACATCTTCCGTATATGTCCAGTTTCCGTATATGCGCACATCTTCCGTATATGCCCAGTTTCCGTATATGCACACATCTTCCGTATATGCCCAGTTTCCGTATATGCGCAGTTTTTGTATATGCACACATCTTCCGTATATGCCCAGTTTCCGTATATGCACACATCTTCGGAAGATGTGTACAAATTCCATATACAGAAATTGCGCATATATGGAAACTATGCGCATATACGGAAACTGGGCATATACGGAAGATGTGCGCATATACGGAAACTGGGCATATACGGAAGATGTGTGCATATACAAAAACTGCGCATATACGGAAACTGGGCATATACGGAAGATGTGTGCATATACGGAAACTGGGCATATACGGAAGATGTGCGCATATACGGAAACTGGGCATATACGGAAGATGTGTGCATATACGGAAGATGTGTGCATATACGGAAACTGGGCATATACGGAAGATGTGCGCATATACGGAAACTAGGCATATACGGAAGATGTGTGCATATACGGAAACTGGGCATATACGGAAGATGTGTGCATATACGGAAACTGGGAAACTGGGCATATACGGAAGATGTGCGCATATACGGAAACTGGGCATATACGGAAGATGTGCGCATATACGGAAACTGGGCATATACGGAAGATGTGCGCATATACGGAAACTGGGCATATACGGAAGATGTGTGCATATACCGAAATTGTGCATATACGGAAGATGTGCGCATATACGGAAACTGGGCATATACGGAAGATGTGCGCATATACGGAAACTGTGCATATACGGAAGATGTGCGCATATACGGAAACTGGGCATATACGGAAGATGTGCGCATATACGGAAACTGGGCATATACGGAAGATGTGCGCATATACGGAAACTGGGAAACTGGGCATATACGGAAGATGTGCGCATATACGGAAACTGGGAAACTGGGCATATACGGAAGATGTGCGCATATACGGAAACTGGGCATATACGGAAGATGTGCGCATATACGGAAGATGTGCGCATATACGGAAACTGGGCATATACGGAAGATGTGCGCATATACGGAAACTGGACATATACGGAAGATGTGCGCATATACGGAAACTGGGCATATACGGAAGATGTGCGCATATACGGAAACTGGGCATATACGGAAGATGTGTGCATATACGGAAGATGTGTGCATATACGGAAACTGGGCATATACGGAAGATGTGCGCATATACGGAAACTGGGCATATACAGAAGATGTGCGCATATACGGAAACTGGGCATATACGGAAGATGTGCGCATATACGGAAACTGGGCATATATGGAAGATGTGCGCATATACGGAAACTGGGCATATACGGAAGATGTGCGCATATACGGAAACTGGGCATATACGGAAGATGTGTGCATATACGGAAACTGGGCATATACGGAAGATGTGCGCATATACGGAAACTGGGCATATACGGAAGATGTGCGCATATACGGAAACTGGGCATATACGGAAGATGTGTGCATATACGGAAGATGTGTGCATATATGGAAACTGGGCATATACGGAAGATGTGCGCATATACGGAAACTGGGCATATACGGAAGATGTGCGCCTATACGGAAACTGGGCATATACGGAAGATGTGTGCATATACGGAAACTGGGCATATACGGAAGATATGTAATATGTATATATTTGACATTGAAATATATACTTCATAAGTTCATTAAAATATTTGTTATAAATTCTATTTTCCATGTCAAAATGTTTTTGCAATCTTGATTATTAGTAAATAATTTTTGAAATAAACATCAAATCACTCAACTCTCCATATTGAAATATTTAATTTATAACCTCTATATATATATATATATATTTTGGTTGTGTTATCAATATTTTTTAAATGCCAGAAATTTAAAATTAAAAAAAATACATAGATCTCTAATTATTCTAGGAAATAACTAAATTTTTTATTCTCATTTACTACATTTGATCAAATACTCATTCTCACCGTGAGGATTTGAGGCAATGGAGAAGACAACCCTTCCTGGGTAGATGTCGGAGCACTTGGTGACGGATATAGGCATGGTTCAGGGGCGCTGGATAAAGGCATGGTGGATGTGAAATAGGGAAAAGGTAGTGGGTGCGGGCGACGATACACCCCCACCGGTTGTACAATAGTGGGAATCACTGTAGGCCGGGGGATTAACCTAGGGGGGGAAATTGGAATGTTAAGGGTGGATGATTGAAAAAATGAGAATGGTGGATGATTGAAGGGTAGGGGTGAGCATTGGGAAGGTATTACAGAGGTGGTTATAGGCATGGAAGAATTTATGGAGGAAGAAGGTGGTGGGTATGGGCGATGATACATCTTAATTTGTTCAACAATAGGGGGGAGCACCCTTGGGGAGGATATTGGGGTGTTAATCGTTGAAGCAGTGTTCCCAATGCTAGATCTTTTTTCAGTAGCATGTTCATCGAATAAACGAATTCGACAACTTGGAATGTTGTGAGATGTGGGTCCCTCAGCTGTAACAATAAAAATAGTTCATATAGTCATGCAAATGTGTTGAACATGATAATATATCGCATTTAACGTAAAACAATGCATAGCATGAAATTTCCATACCAATATTGGGTATAATAGAATCTTGAATTATCTCAGGCGCGTGGTCCACATGTCCTTGTTTTTGAGAAGATGACTCCAATTGTTCATCCATTCTTTTTTTCCTTGCATGAACTCGTCCAACCCTTTCAAATTGTAGAATATCTGTCCCTGATTTTGACTTGCGACCACATCGCCTCTTTTTATTTACTGGACTCAAGAAACTATGTTTTCTCTTGGTGGTGATCTTGGATGGAGTTATCGTATATGCGCACATCTTCCGTATATGCACAGTTTCCGTATATGCGCAATTTCTGTATATAGAATTTACGCATCTACAATGTAGATACAAGAACGACGTGCATATATGGAAGATATGCACATACAGAAAGTTAGGGATATACAGAATACATGCGCATATCTTCCGTATATGCCCAGTTTCCGTATATGCGCACATCTTCCGTATATGCATAGTTTCCGTATATGTGCAATTTCTGTATATGGAATTCGTACATATCTTCGTTTATGTATCTGCATCGTATACGCGCAAATTTCATATACCTAAATTGTGTATATACGGAAATTGTGCATATACAGAAGATATGCGCATATACGGAAATTGGGCATATACGTAAGATATACGCATATCTTCCATATATCTTTAATTTTCCTGTATGTGCATATGCTCTATATATGAACGTCGTTTACGCATTTGCATCGTATATGCGCAAATTCCATATACAGAAATTGCGCATATACGGAAATTGTGTGCATATCTTCCGTACATGCACAATTTCCGTATATGCGCAATTCTGTATATGGACTGCCATTTAACTCAAAAACCCTCTCCGACCTCTGGACTGGATTCATTTGAGGCAAATGGCTTTACCAAAGTAGCAAATCGCAGGAAATCCCTCAAGAAACAGGCCTCAAACTCCAAAATGCAATATACCAGCTCCTCCAAGCCCTCTACAAGCAACAGCTTTGAAGTCATAGCTAACCAAACTGACCCAAGCTTGGATTCTCCCACTCCACCCGAGACAGAGTTGATGAAAGATAAACACTTGAAACAGGCAGATTCCACAGAATATAAGAGGGCTCAATGGCCCAGGGAAAAATCGAATCCTTAAAAACATGATAAAGCAAGAAAAACCTCAAATCCTTTTCTTACAAGAAACCAAATGCAATTCAAGTGCACTAGATAGATTTGCAGCAAAAGTATGGCTAGGAAGGTTCAATGCTACAGTGGATGCTGATGGGGCTTTTGGAGGTCTGACAATTGTCTGGGACTCCCGAGCAATCAAGCTAGACAATATCCACGCAAGTAGGAATTTCCTACAAGCAACCTTTCACATCATCGGGACAAATATACACGGGCTCTCAACCAATGTATATTTTCCACAGGAGGCATCGCTTAAAGCCGGAATCCTTAACACTCTCTCTGCAATCAACCATGACAGGCCGCACCCTTTATGGATTTCTGGAGGAGACTTTAACATGATTACTAGGCTGGAAGAAAAAAAGGGAGGAAGATGCAGAGGAAGTCAGGAAGGGATACCCCTAAAGGACTTCACTCAGAACAACTAGCTCATCGACCTACCCTTCAATAATGGTGTATTTACTTGGAACAACAGGAGAGAAGGTAAGCAGCAGATCGCTTCTCGTCTGGACAGGTTCTTGCTCTCAGACAATGCTATTAATCTTGGTGGAGACTTTGCAGCCTCCATTTTGGCTCTTTCGGGATCTGATCACTGGCCCATCTCCCTCCATTGCTCGCGTCCTAGCAATCTGATCCGCAGACCATTCCGCTTTAAGGCTTTCTGGATGTCTCATCCGGATTTCCAAGGCTTAATCAATTCAGAATGGAACAATTTTTCCCCTCCTCCAGGTTCAAAAATGTTCCAATTCCAGCAAAAGCTTAAGCACCTCAAAAGCAAGATCAAACTCTAGAATCACACTTCTCTTGGTAATATCTTCTAGGCTCAAGAAGCTCTCGAGCTGGAAATGAAGCAATTGCAGCAGAGGATTATTACTGAAGGCCGTTCATATGCATAATTTCCGTATATGCGTAATTTCTGTATATGGAATTTGCGCATATACAATGCAGATACCATAATCAAACAAACAAACATGAGGCCTCCTATGTGGTGTCCACTAGTGTAGTACCATAATCAAATAGAGGATGTAAAGTGCAATTAGAAATAGTAAAAATATACGTAAGATCTCTGGTACCAGGGACAGGAGCATTCCAGAGAGATGTGTGAGATGACTCGTCCTAGCACTAGAGACATGACCAAAAGGGGTGCCAGCCTATGTCTGTTATTCAACCCCCAATCTCTAACAATACATACAACCTAGAAATGTGGAAGACTCATAATATACTAATATCGACAAGCCATGCTCATTCTCCTAAAATCCTTGTCTTCATATAAAAGTGATAAAAGATACATATACCTAGCATTTAGAGAATCATCCATTCAGAAACATTGATGATTAAACTTCCATGGACACCTCATAACTATCTGTTAAATCTCTTGGAATGATTAATCCACTTTTCATTCGAGTCCCAGAAAGCCATGCAATCTATGATACTATGCAATCAAGATCCTTGAAAGCTCAAAGGCAGGTTATTACAAGGATACACATTACCAATGACAATGACTCCAAAACAATCTCATTCAATGTCCATAACAATCTGAAACTGCTACAATATACACTCATAATTTCTCAACCTCACACATGTTACACAACTTGATCCAACCTGCCTGACATTCTCCTGTCCTCCCATGAAATAATTATTTATATATTCAATATAAATTAAGTTTAATTCATATAATTGATTCATAAGCATAGAAATGTATCTTTGTTAGAGTTCTAATACAAGTTTACATAGTAATCCATAGCTTTTGTGATCAGTTAATTAATTCATGATCAAATGAATGAGTGATCAACCACAAGGGAAGTTTTCATATATTGTGCATGTTCATTATATAACTAAAATTTTGTTAGTTTTGCAACATCAATTAGATTTGTCTCCTTGTCTCCTCATCTTCCACAAATATTAACAATTTCTAATTTATTAGTGTTATGCACCCTAAAATTGAAAATAGATAATTATATCCATCTATCTCAATGCCAGAGTGATGCTTAAGAAAAATTCATATACTTGGTTAGTAGTTCTTCTCAAACTCATATTTTTGTGGAGGCTTATGCATGGCTTGTCATTTTTAATAAATATAGGCAATTCAATGTTCATTTATTGGGACACATTTTAATCATCTTGTATGAGGGCACTTATGTTGTTGACTTTTGTATAACGTGCTCAAAGATAAATATGTTTCTTTCTTAATATCTAGTGGTTAGCTTTGACCTGGGATCATAAAGATTGACTTCAATAATTTCAATGTCTTAATTATCGTAACATTTATCTTCATAACAAACTAATTATCTTAACATCCAAAGTCATACCATATAAATACATGCACGATAATGCACTGAGATTTTGCAAGCTTCACTTAATTCCCTTAATACATCTATTTTGGTCTTGACCATGATATATTACAACTAACCTTAGACCTTTTTTGCCTAAATATGTTTGTTCTACATAATATTTCATAAATTTAATAAAATTTTTAACTATGCATCATTTATGATTTCCTACTTAATTTGAACACTTGAAATTTTGAAAAGTCCATATTATGGACTTGAAGTTTTAACACTTACTATATGCATTATTTCCATGTTATTAGATCTAGCAATATTGGTTTTTGTTAATGTTATTAAAAATTAACAACATTACATATTTTTTCCAAGTTATTAATGATATAGATATTCATTTTATATAATTAAGTTTAACAATATTATAAATCATTTTCTATGATTCATGTTATTTTTGTATGTTAATTGAGTTAATTTTCATGTTGTTAAACTTAATAAAAATATAAGCTTTTCTAAGATGTTTGTTATCTCTCAAATTGTACACGCATGAAAAAGCCCCATAACATAATGCATAATATGATATAAACCTTTTAGGAATATCACCCATTGTCACGACAACAACTTTTGTTCTCTCACTTTAGAACTTTAGATTAGCTCTCCTTTGACTCAAGGGAAGCTTAGTTAAAAGAGCAAAAGGTGGTGTTAAAGGAAGGCTTAGTTAAAAGAGTGTCATGTTAATGGTAGCCTCAATGAATTTTTTTATAGATATTTTAGGTTTTTATGGAAATAGGGAAAATGGTGATGGGGGAAATAAAGAATAGTGTCAATGTCTTTCTAGATTTATGGAGTCCAGCAAAATCAAATGACAAATAGGATCATGAAGAAAACTTTCTTAAGCAAACTATTTAATGCTTTGTTGATTACAACGAGAAGTTAGAACCTCTTGGCTAAGTTAACCCCTCAACTAATCAAGGAAAATCATGAAATCATGGCCCCACTAGAAGGGATCCCTCCAAAGAAAATCCCTACTACAGAAATTTGGAATATGGCCTAGCAATGAGAATTAAAACCATCACAAACTAATAAAGAAGAGGTGTAAGAAGAACCTTTGCACATCCTCTTTCCAAACGAAAAAAATATCTTTCAAATAGATCGACTTTCATAACTTTGTAGTAATCTTAAATAATCGTAATTATACATTTAATGATGTAGAAAAACAATCCAAGAAAAAACTACTTTGAAAAATATAAAAATAATAAAAAATTAGAATACAATCAACTGATTAAAAAATTAACTCTATGTCACCACTCTACGGGCTCATCAAACTACCACTGATAATGATAATGAAAAAACAAATGGTATAAAAAACCCTAAAGAGTTTACATTTATTTGTGCATTAATTTCTTGTTTTAACGTTTCCATGTTTATAGTGACTTATATAATGTTTCTATAATGTCTTTTGCTTTTGCATTCATACCATTAATGATTTCTGGAATAGTTTACCTAGCATTTTTTAACCCTTTTTTGTTACATTTTAAAATGTAAAAGTAGTTCTAATGTTTTCAAACCTCTCATTTATCAATAATCTTGCTATTTATTAGTAAATTTTTGGTGGTTGCAAAAATAATAAGATGTCCAGGGATTTATAAGAATGTATTCACTTTCTATATTGCAAATTCTATGGATGATTATTGTGAAGGACATTTGGGAAATAGAATGAATAATAAGAGCATAAATAATTATATATCTATATATATATATAGTGGTACGATGCACATCATTTCTCTTTTTATTTCTTGGATTTCCAGTTATGTTTTCTGTCTCGACTAGAGATGGTCATGCTAAAACCTTGACAACCCTGCTAACAATATGCACCCACCTATATAATGATTATTTGACTATATAAGCAGAGATATATAGTGTGGAACATCTGAACAAGAAGCATTGTATATCTGTATCTGCACTACACGCATATATATTGCTTGTATGGCATTACACAACCACAATGGCTGAGTCTACTTGTGCCAAACTCACGGTCACCTATCAGACACTTTTAGTGTCTACTTAGAAATAAGCAACCTACCCTCAGACCAGCTGTCAACTTAGAAATTATATCCTGAGCAACCTGCCCCAGACCAGCTGTCAATTTACAAATAAGCAACCTGCCCTCAGACCAACCATAAGATTATGGCAAGTTCCATGAGCTAAGATGGCTCAATGGCATCCAGTAACAACAAGCAGATGTTGTTTATTCATATCATACATAATGGGTGCAGAGTATAATCGATGGTTGTCACTAAAAACCTCTATTTACCAAAGCTTACACAATTTATGCATGGGAGTTTGTAAAAATTTGAAATTTTCAGAGAACCTACATCTTTGCCACACACTGCGTTACGAATGTCAAGATTAATATTAGGGATTACAGAGCACTATTTCTTCATCAAACAATCAATCCCCTTGCAATGGCTTTATTGGTCTCCAAATGAGTAGTCCCATATACAGGAAGCTCTTTTTGGTACACACTCATGTTCTTGTCGATTTCTGCCAAATTCTTCAGCTCAAACAGGTCAGAACTTGAACAACTGACATCGTCATCGTCTTCCTCCTCTTCGTCTTGTTTGTCAAGACCCTTAATTACCACAACTTCCATAATGCTCCTTGATTTTTGATACTTAGTAATTATGTCCTTTGCTGCTGTTACATGCCAGTCCTCCTCAAGAATATGAAATTGCAATTCTTTGTTGAGTAGTGAAAGCTTGTATGCATCTGTAGATGGATATGTATGTAGATTATTAACAGAATTCGGCTTATGGAGATACTTGTCCCCAGAGGGGTTAGAGTCCTCATCCAAAGTTCCACTTGTTGGATAGAAAGTCACAGATCTTTGACTCATCCCACTCCTGTTCTTCGATCCTCTGGATGTTTTACTCAAACATGGCCTAGATTGTACTGAAGAAGAAGATGAGTCAACAGAGGTGGGTTTTTTCTCAAAAGAATCATATGAATTGGAGTCACTTACAGACGAAAATAATGAAAACTTCAATTTCTTGGTACTGCCAGCCATAAACAGTGAATTGAGAAAATTTGTGAGCTTCTTGCCTGGAGAAGTTGGCTTCTTGGGCTTCTTGGAATCCTTCCGAGCTTGAGAGTTTGACTTTAAATTAGCCTGATAATCTACAGGGATGAAAGGCTTCTCCGTAGAACAAAAATCCCTATCTCTAACAGATGATTTTCCATATAAAGCTCGAGTGCATTTTCCACCAAAAACCCATATGATGTAAATTTCTTTCTATTTTAGCAGTAGCAATAGATGAAGTTTGTCTGGGTGCTTTGTGATTTGTGTGTTAGACGTTATTTTCCAAAGCCTCCACAAAGGCAATGGGAATTGGCTCTAAACAGTGATTGCGATTGCTTGCTCTGGTCAACGAGGACGTCTTTATCTACAACTAATTCCTACTCAAATTTAATTTATACATAAATCTCATTGTAAATATTACTCCTAATTTATAAATTGAATAACTTTTCAAAATCAATATCTCTCACGCTCAGGATCAAAACGATTTTAAAAAGAAGAAAAAACAAAACTAGATGTGCCCACTGCTAGATGCTAACTTCAAATTAAAAAGCTTCTTAACTTTATTGGTGTGGGTATCGACAAAGTAATGCAACAGATCATGGATCGCATAGACATTGCAGTTCACTGCAGGAAAGAATTGGTGCCTCTAAAAGATGTAGTAATGAAAATAAAGCCTATTGTTAAGCAGATCTAGAGAGGCCGCCAGGCAATAAAGAAGAACAAGAATGATAAGGGTTCCGCTGTGAGTATATGGCTTAAATATTTGAATGCCCTTCTCCAAGAAGCATCATAGGTGGCACGACGTAGCACAATGTAATGTTATAAAACCAGCTTGAAGATCTATGATTTGATGACCTCGCACAATACCAATAATGTGTAACTTTATCAAACCAGCAGGAAGATCTATGATTTGATTTTACACATCAAAGAGCATCTCAAATGGTCTCCTTTGGTTGAGTTTGTCCAACTTCCAGAGCTATTAGAGGAACAAACTCACAACCTCCAACAGGAATTTCAGCAAATTAAGGAAACATTAGAAGCACAACCTTCGTTCTGCAAGCAATTCCCATGGCGGTCCTGCTCTAACCGGCTGCACAGAGATGAAGCGTATCGACGGACCTTTTATAGTGGGACAACAGGAAGCCTTTTCATTTCTTGAATATTTTGTTATGGAATATGCGGAAGCTAAGAATATTGGCGTGCTTGACAAGGGTTGATTTCAGCACCACGCTGGCATCCCCAATAAATAAACTATTGGTAATATCAAGCTGCTCAGTGTCCTCTACAACAATGGCGTATAATCCAAATAAGAACCGATGTTCCTCAGATCTGAGTCAATCCACCGAGCATTAGTTTGATTCCAACTCCTCCGAAGCCTGTGGCCTTGTTATAACAGTGAACTCCTATGAGGATATTGGCTTGACCTGTCACTGTAATCCCCACAGCAGCCGAAAAGATGACAACGTCCGTTACAGCGTTGTGGTTGCCCATGAGGCTTATGCCCACGCCGCTGAATTTCTTCTCCTCCGGGCTTCCACCGGCGGTAATGGGCTGCCCCAGGAAGGAATTCCGGATATATGTCTCGTGCCCGCCCTGAACCATGATGCCAGACGACTTGAAATGCGAGATATAGCAATTATCGATATTCAAATTTTGAATTTGGGCCGGGCGGGTTCACCAGTTCAAACTTCGAATTTGGCGGGGCGGATTCACCAGTTCAAATTTCGAATTTGAATTTGAATGGTTCGGTTAACATGGAGTAACATGGTTGCTCAGTGCATCACATCTCAGATGCCCCGTCCAGATGCATAGCATAGCATGGTATGGTCATGCTATCAGCGCGTCACATCTCAGATGCCCCGTCCAGATGCATAGCATAGCATGGTATGGTTTTATGTATTGTACATGGTGGTTATCAGTGGTATGATTTACCGGAAAGCGCTTGTCCAAAAATATTCCGGGGTGTCAGCGTGATTGTACTACCGTCTGTGCCCACGGAATGACAGTAATGTAAGGGAGCATTAATAATGCTATAGTCCATGAAATAGCACTTGCCGAAGGGAAAACACCTGAGGAGATTCGAGAAACATTTGATCTGCTTTTCAGTTCAAACCTTTAGTTGATTTGACATGTTGGGCTCTTGCTACGATGATTGAAGGGAAAACACATGAGGAGATTCGAAAAACATTTGATCCGCTGGATGATCTCACAGAGGCTGTCTACTTCTGTACCTTTATTTGGTCTTACTTATAGGTTTAGGATGAGGCAAATGTATTTGCAGGCATGTTTATGCAAATCATTTGTTGGAATTTCAGGAAAAGAAACTAGAATCTTTCAAAAATACCACAAATGATGATTTTTGTATTAGACTCTTAAATCGACTACATACCCGAAAACATAAAGAGCTGAAAGAAGAGCTAAAAAGAAAGTCAGAATGACAAATACTCTGTTATATTATTTAATGTCTATGCATATTTTGTACTAGTTAAATATTTTTATCATTAACTTTCATACTCTTTTTTTCTTAGTTAATTTTTTTTTGGTTCTTTTTCCCTGTGCTTTGAAACTAGTCGTTTTATGGATTTCTGGTTTTTGACCAATGTCACACTTACAAGTTATCAAAGTTCATTTTTTTAGTGCTTTTTCCCTGTGTTTTGAAACTAGTCATTTTATGGATTTCTTGTTTTTACCAATGTCACACTTACAAGTTATCTAGGAGATTGGAGATGCCTTGGAGCATTTTAATTCGGTCTGTCACCTTGTGCGGAGCATAAATATTAGTTATGCAAATACTCTCGTTGGTGCCTATGATTCTCAGGATCACTGTTATGGAATGATGAGTGGCCAGAGAGGATATGAGGTCGAACTTGGAGTTTTTCCAAAATGTCATTATACCCCCCGCTGAACTAGTAGCCGAGTTGGCTAAGGAGCTATACGTCTTGGAACATGAGTTGAGAAGGAGAGAGGGGTGAGCCTACTCTAGCTTAGTTTCTTGAATAAGAAGGGTGTCAAGATTCTATTTTTTAAGATTCGTTTCTTCTTAGGACTGTTCAATCCTCTAATATTCCAAGAAATGCAATTCATTAACATGGAGATGGGTTTAGAGCCAGAGCTTTTACCTTTCCTTCATTGATTAATTTGGCGCCCAACTCTTGAAGGAGCTGACTAGTGGTCTTTTGACCTCACTTTCAGCTTGGGCTTTTGAGGTTGAGTCCTCCAACTGGAATATTTGCTAATATGCCCTTTGATGTTGTGATTTCTTGTGCTGGATGGTGAGCTTTGAGTTTGAAATCTTCCTAGAGGAGATAAGCGCCTTCAATTTTTTGTAGTTGGTGTTTTGATATGGCATTTATTCCATTTTGTTTCCATTCCTTTCGAATTGTTGCTAAGTCTACCCCCTCCAGAGCTTCCTCTATGGAACTTTCCTATGGTATTTTGTAGTATACAAAAATAGATAGAAATTCTTCTTTATTGATCAAACCCTTGAGGTAGGGTAACACCATACATTCACTCCTTAAGGAAGGACAACACTCCATAAGCTATATGCTTGTCCATACAATATTCCTTGACATCTCAATGGGGGAGTCTCTAGCCTCTATATATGATTCATACATACAATACCGTGGGTCATTACCATGGTTCTCTTAATACCATCTATCTAATACAATGGGCTTATTACATTATTGCTAACTACTTGTGGTCCCTTACATGATACGAGTTAACCACTTTATTTATTACTATGGCCCATACCATTATTACATTATTCCCTTGGGTACCTCCCTCTATACCCCATACTATCCCCCTTAGGTATACTACGTCTTTCCTCTATCTCTATTTGCTCCATTTCTATATCCTCTTGTGAATGCTCCTTTCCTCTTTTGGTATAACCTGTGTCCCTCTCATCGTAGCTCTGTCTACTGGGTTCGTTTCATCTTCTCCTGCTTCCTCTCCTATCAGGTCGTTAGGATCCATTTGCTCCCGGGTGTTATTCAAAGCATTGAAATGGTTCTGACTTGCCTCTTTACATTGGTTCTTCTTTGGGATAACCTTTTTCCTATTGTTCTTGTTCCTGGAGATGAACTGAGTATATCCTTCGCTATCTTTTCTTTTACTTGCTTTCTCTTGAGATTGAGGGGTTTTGTTTAAAGGGAAGTCTCGGAAGAGATGCCCATGCTCATGACACTTTCACTAGGTATATAAAAAATTAAGATAAATCTAGGTTGATTTTTTTTTATTATAAAAAACTATTTATTATCATTTATTTTTTAATAAATAATAAAAACATTTATCACTATCATACAAGAAAAAAAAATCACTTGATTTAAATACTTAAAAAACTACCTGAAATGATTTAAATACTTTTTGGTTTTGAGCAAATAATTTGTAATTGGATTGAAAGTAGTTTCAGATATTACTAAAGATTTAAAAAGGAGTTATATTGTTTAAAAAAACCAATATCCATTATAATCATTCTTAAAACTTCCAATAAAATCATATATATATATATATATATATATATATGTATATATATATATATATATATATATATGTATATATATATATATACATATATATATATATATATACATATATATATATATATATATATATATATATATATATATATAATCTCATCTATAAAATTACATGATAAAATAAAAAATAAAAATTATATATATATCAAGCCACTCTTACAATATAAAAACATCTAATTACATACATAATGTAGATTACGACCATTAAAAAAAAAACCACTTTGTTAGTAAAACAAGGAATCTTATTCTCTCCATTATTTAAAAAATTTGATTAGTAAAATTTATGAAAATTTGTATATTTTATTTCTTTTAATTTTAAATTTGAAAAATTTTGACCTAAAAATATATATTTTTAACCATTAAATTTATATTCTTAATTATAAATTTCAAAATTTTCATAAAAAAAATTATAATTATATTTAAAAAAAATTAATTTCTCTAGATTACAAATTAACTTAAGTTGTAAATATTATGATTAAATTGAATTTGCACAGATTTGCTTGGGAATTAGGCCACTGCTCAAGTATTCAAGCTGAAGCGATGGCCCTTTTCCAAGGAATCAAATTCCTCAAAGAGCTGGGCTACAAGGAGGCAAATGTCTTCGGAGACTCCCAGGTGATCATTCAAGCAGTGGCAACCAACTCCAATCCAGCGGACCTGCAACTTGCAAGGATAATTTCAAGGATCAAAGACATGGCAAAATCCCTGAATCTGAAATACTTCCATGTTTTGAGAACAAATAACAAAGAAGCAGATAACGAGGCAAACAAGGCAGTCCATTTAGATGCTAGCTCGGGAAATGAGCATCAAAAGTACACTATATTAAATGTAAAAAGAGGAGCCTGCTAAGAGTATGTGGTATTTTTCTCTGGCTGAAAAGTCACGCAGAACTCTACCTCTTCTTTTGTAACCGAATTTGTGGCTCTTTGCCACTCAGTTAATGAAGTCCCATAACCGTTTTTGCAAAAAAAAAAAAAAAAAAACATTATGGATTCCTAAAATAAATAATTATAATTATAATTGAATTGAATTTAAACATAATGCATTTGTAAAATAAGTGTAGCAAGGCAATGTAGTCCCTATCACATAAGTATAAATTATGTTTTCATAAAATTGTAAATTGATATATAAAATGGAAAAATTAATTGTCAACTAAGAACAAGCACTGCATAAATTTTGGTGGGTAGTAACCATTATTAAGTCTGCACATTTATATTTTTACTAACACTTATTAAAGTGCTGAAGAACACATAAATAATGGTGTACTGTGATAAGTATATTTATTTAATTTAAATGAGTATGCTATTTTGGTTGGTTTTTCTATTAAAATTAACAATAAAAAATCACTCCATAAATATATAAATTTTATTGAATAAATATTGCAATTGCATCCAAAAATTATGGTAGAGAAAATTGAGGTAGTTATCTATATGGCACAAAGACTACAATAAAACTTTCAAATTTATGGTCTAATTAAATATTTGAAAAATATTTTTTGTAATAATATTAAAAAATAAATATTTATTTTTCAAAATTAAACATTATAAATTGTGTTGACTAATAAAAAATTATAAAATAAAAATGAAAAATAAAATAAAATATTTTCTTGTTTAAAATATGTAATAATAATTTAACTTTTTGTTATTAGAAAGTGAGAAAAGTTATTCATACATGTTTGGACATAAATGTGGGTTATTTTTCCAAATAAAATATTAAATCTATTTAATCAATTTTTTTTTTTTAATTTTATCATCTAAATGTTATAGAGATTAAAATATGTTAAATATGTTTTTACAATAAAAATTTACTTTTTTATACAATGAAGAAGATGTTGAATATTTTATATCACGTTAATGTTCTATAAATTTTGAAAGATGTTTGAATATTCTTTTACAACTAAAATTTACAATTTTAGCTAATTTGATTTTAATTGTTTTACAAAATTCAATCAACTGATTCCAAAAATAAACATATGGTTGATTTTGAATTTTCTAGGTGTTCCGCGTTGTAAGAAAGAATTAAGAAAGAAATTATTTTAACGTCCAAGAGGCTAAAGATAGCCTATGGGATGAATTGCTTCTTCCTCTACTTGATGTATTCGGCTCTTTTTCTATGAAGCTTCAAAATAAATGTTCCAAATTTCTGGACAAACCCCTCGCTAAATAGATTCTCTGAAGAGCTAGCTGCCAGCGTATCTGCATAACTTTCCCCTGTTGTCTTTGAAGACCTCACATTCTAAAATGAAATATTTTTCTGTTTCCACTTTTCAGGGAAAACAAAAAATGCATACTCTTTCCTCCTACACTTCCTTTGGACTTTTCCAGCACCACAATAGAGTTTATGAGAATTAATTTTTAACTGAGCAATAAGAATTTTGGCTTTCCAAGAGATATTGGTCTCCATATATGCTTTTGGTTAATGACTATGAATAAGATTAAACACTCTAACGAATTTTCTTTCTTCTAACTCCTAGAATGTGTCTGCATTATAATCGATGATAATAGTCAACGATAAAAATAAAACTGCCACTCTGTATTTAATAGTTTAAAAAACAACTATTATATTTATAAAAAAGGACAAATCCAAAACCGTTTTTGTCTACGCTCTAAACTGGCATCTTGAAAGTTGGAAAGGTAGGTTTTACTAGGAGTCCTGATTGTATGAGTATGACCAACCGTTCCGTCAGAAATCAAATCAAAGCAGTCCAATCGCCTCTGCCTATCAGCCGATGCCGTCTAATACACTTACGAAAGAAAGTCAAATCATTTATGACGAATTGAAAAGTTCAGATGCCTATGTACGGAAAAATCAAAGCTGACGCAGGCAGCATCAGATTTAGTGGTAAGTCTACTTTCCAGAACACATACAATGAATCATATATATAGATATATAAAATAATTGTGTCGACAATGAGAAAAGTGAAAGTTCGAAAATGTTCGACGTTGAATTCAGAATACGTAGTCAACCAAAATAACCAGTATTTTCTCAATGCATGTGATGGAAAATGATGAGAGGAATTCTAAAGGAGGTGGTGTTGAATACGGAAACGGATTAGAGATAATCTGTGTTTTTTCCTATTGATTTTATGCTGTTACGAAAAGAGAACCTTACTTTTAATTAATGAAGATTAATATTCCTTCCTCTCTCAATTATTTAAGCATCTGGAATTGGTATTTTAGTATCATTTTGATTCTTGAACTTTGATCTTGAGAAATAGTCAAAATCTTTTTTTAATCAAAGTAACACTTTAGCGAAAATTAAGTGTTTTTTAAGAACAATTTATTTTTCAAAGTGATAATGAGTATTGATTTCAAATAAAGTAAAACAAGTTGAATAAAAGGAAAAAAAAAGAAATGCACAAAAATCTTAAGTTTTATAAGTATTGATGGTCAAGAGTATTCGACGTTAAGAATAAACTATTTAGAAATATAAATATAAGGTTGAAAATGAAAACTTTACAAATTTGATAAACGATTATTAATGTTTTATTGAATAATTCATGAAAATATTTCTTTTAAATTTGTAACATAAATATAATTATTATTAATATTTTGGTTGTAAGCGTTTTCATGTGTTTGACTTTTTTGGTTATAAGCGCTTTCATATTTTAGGTGTTTCGAGTTGTAAAAAAGAAAGAAGAAAGAAATTATTTTAACGTCCACGAGGCTAAAAATAGTCTATGGAACAGATTGCTTCTTCATCTGCTTGATGTATTTGGCTCTTTTTTCCGTGAAGCTTCAAAATAAATGCTCCAAATTTCTGGACAAACCCCTTGCTAAATAGATTATCCGAAGAGCTAGGTGCCAGCGTATCTGCATAACTTTCCCTGTTGTCTGTCTGTGAAGGCCTCACATTCTAAAGTGAAATGTTTTTCTGTTTCCACTTTTTTGGAAGAACAAAAAATGCATAGTCTTTCCTCCGCCCTTTTTCACAACGGAGTTGATGAAAATTAGTCCTTAAATGAGCAATAATAATTTTGGCTCTCCAAGAGATATTGGTTTTTATGTATGCTTTTGGTTGATAACTATGAATGAGATTAAACACTTCAATATAGCAATTTTTCTTTCTTCCTAACTCCTAAAATGTGTTTGTATTATAATCAATGATAATAGTCAATGATAAAAAAGAAACTGCACTCTGTACTTAATAGTTTAAAAAACAGCTATTATATTTATATAAAAGGACAAATCCAAAACCGTTTTTGTCTACGCTCTAAACTGGCATCTTGAAAGTTGGAAAGGTAGGTTTTACTAGGAATCCTGATTGTACGAGTATGACCAACCGTTCCGTCAGAAATCAAATCAAAGCAGTCCAATCGCCTCTGCCTATCAGCCGATCCCGTCTGATACACATAAAAAACAATCAAATCATTTATGACTATTTGAAAAATTGAAATCTTTCTCTATATTTTTTGTTATCTAGTAAACAATGCTCATCTATAACTGCAACCCACATAATTTTATAAAGTACAATTAAATTTCACCTAACACTATTTTTTTGAAAATCACAACATTGCTATGTGAAAAGGGTGAAAGAAATTTTCGGGTTATATTTTAAAGAAATAGTCTATAACGCGACTTTTTGAAAGTCTTTCCGGCTGGTTTTTCCGCTCGAAATCCGGCAGGAATTTATTGGAATCGCAAGTTTGATAGCTAGTTTCTGCACAATGAAAGCGTCTCAGGGGTTTTCGAGGGTGCTGAATCCAAATATGCAGTTAAAAAACCATTTTAACTGCAACAAATCAAGATTTAACCTCAATTTCTTCCGCCGGATTCCGTCACCGGAATCTCCAAAAAGTCGCATTATAGACAACTCCTATTTTAAATCCATGCTCAGATTCATGTTTCTCCTCCAGTAGCCTGCTTGCTTGAAGTCCTTTGGAGATTTATGTATCAAATTTTGGCAACTTTCCACTTAAAATCTCCTTCCTTCCACCAATTTTTCTTATTTGAAAGTCGCCAATGCTTCCATACTACTGAGACCTTTGTTTTGATTCACTGTAAACATGTACTATTTTGAACTTAAATGTCGTTTCAATCTCTTTGGCCCGCAAATGTGTTGATGCGACCTCTTCGTCATCTTCATTCTATCATCCTTACTTGATGATTATTATATCAAAGCACTTGAATTTGTCATTCATATTTATGTTGTATGATTTGTATTTCATGTCCAAGTCAGAACGTCGAGCATGATAATTACATGTGTCGCTCGATGCATTACTAGGCTTATCTCGTCGTTTTGTTTGTAGCATTCTTTGTATTAAGTCCGAGTGATTGCACATACACTAATGCAAATTGTCAAGGACGTTCGGAATAGAAGGCCTGCTTTTGTGAAAGTCTGTGCTCTTTTTGCATTTAATTCAACAATCGGAAGAGTGGAAAAGAGGGCTATGGAATTGGCTAGAGTAGTATCTAAGTATTTCTATTGCATTTATTCATCTAGATAGAAACATGTTATGTGAGCTGACTTCAATTGCTAATACCCTTCATATTAAACCCCAACTTGATTTGACAAGTTGGGCTCTTGCTAGGATGATGGAAGGGAAAACACTTGAGGAGATTCGAGAAATATTTGATCTGCTTTTCAATTGAAACCTTAGTTGATTTGACATGTTGGGCTCTTGCTAGGATGATGGAAGGGAAAACACATGAGGAGATTTGAAAAACATTTGATCCGCTAGATGATCTCACAGAGGCTGTCTACTTCTCTACTTCTGTACCTTTATTTGGTCTTCCTTATAAGTTCAAGATGAGGCAAATGTATTTGCAGGCATGTTTATGCAAATTCTCTACTTCTGTACCTTTATTTGGTCTTCCTTATAAGTTCAAGATGAGGCAAATGTATTTGCAGGCATGTTTATGCAAATATTTGTTGGAATTTTAGGAGAAGAAACTAGAACCTTTCAAAAATACCACAATTGATGATTTTTGTATTAGACTCTTAAATCGACTATATACTAGAAAACATAAAGAGTTGAAAGAAAGAGCAAAAATGAAAGTCAGAATGACAAATACTCTGTTATATTAGTTCATGTCTATGCATATTGTGTACGTGTTAAATATTTTTATCATTAACTTTCATACCTTTTTTTGTTAGTTCATTTTTTCCAGTGCTTTTTCCCTGTGCTTTGAAACTAGTCATTTTATGGATTTCTTGTTTTTGACCAATGTCACACTTACAAGTTATCAAAGTTCATTTTTTTCAGTGCTTTTTTCCTGTGCTTTGAAACTAGTCATTTTATGGATTTCTTGTTTTTGACCAATGTCACACTTACAAGTTATCAATCTGTGAGCATTATTTACATTCAATTACAAGTTATCGATCTGTAAGCATTATTCACATTCAATCACATTGGGCTTTCATATGTCAGATTCATTAGTCGAATGCAATCAATAGGGCCAAGCAATTGGACTTCTTACAGAAATTGGAGTTCTTACTTTTTACAAGTGTAGATATTTTGTAATTTAATTTGCATATTGGTTTGCTTAGTTCTTTGCCAACTTCATTTTACAAGTGTAGATCACTTGTAATTTAATTTGCATGTTGGTTTGCTTAGGTCTTTGCCGACCATTTTGGCTTTTTGATAGCTATATACCTTAATGAGATTGTGTGATTTAGAATGTTCTGTTGTTTTTTAAACTAGGGTGAAATTTGGTTTCTAAAATAAATATTCAGATCTTTACATATCGGCCACGTCCTAGAATTTGATTGTGAATTGTGGTTGGGTTGAGTGGTTCCTTCTAAAGGCCAACTCTTTCTTTCAACCACCAACTCTTTCTTTGTTGGTTCAACTTCCAAAATTTGTCGAAGTACGACTTTGTTTAAATTGCTACTTATTGGTTCCTTGTTACTTATTGTGTCCTTAGGATGATTAGCTCATGACAATAATTTTTTTGGAGCAATTTGTCCACTTTAGAAATGAATATCTTCATGTGATTGTAATTCCTCTGAAAGTGTTCACAACATTAACCAACTAATATTGAATTTAGAATGTCAACCTTGGTAAGTAGGTAAGGCATGTGTCTCACTGCCACACGATTTTCTAGAAACTCAAATCCATATATGATCTCTTCCGATTCTAGTTTTGGATCTTACTCACTCGGCCAGAATAAGCATCCTCACTTAATCATTCACATTTGAATGCATCCACAAAGATTTGGAGCTTAACAATCACATAAGATGCTTCTTGCCAAGTTGAAAATCTATTACTTTACTTGCACACATCTACAAGTTTATTTTACCCAGCTCACTTTTCAAATCCTTTCTATTTACGCTTAGTGGACTATTGAGGGGATGTGACTAAAAAGTATACTTGAAAATTGAATCTAAGAAACATTGAATTGCAAAGTTCATAAATTTTAAAAATATAAAATATTTAATTCATTTTTTTTAAGTTATATTATTATTATAGTATTTATATAGATTTGAACAAAAATAATGTCTCAAAATGCTTTTTAATAATATGAAAAATAATTATTGAGGAAACGAATGGCTACAAGGAGAAGAATGAGAAACGAAGCGGATGAGGAGAGTAGAGGCCGGCAAAGCCCGGAAAAGAAAGGGAAAAGAATTGACGCCGGGAGATCTCCAGAGCAGTATCAGACAATTCAGGACGAGACCGAGGACGAAGTGGAAATGTTTGATTCCGACCACGATAGATGTAAGCAACCAAGAAAGAGTATATGGAAGGACGAGAGGCAATCAAAGGACAAACCACAGGAAGAACGGAAGTATGGAGATAGGAGAGGCAAAGGGCGAGAGGAGGGAGGCGACTTCGGGAGCACTTCGGGTATGAAAGGTCTGGGAGGCAGAGGAAACTCTGTGAATAGAGGAAAAGCAGGACGGGGACGAGGCCGACGTAGTAGAGGAAGAGGAAGGTCGGAAGGGAAACGGGAGGAACGTGGACCATTACCGGCAAGAAGATACAGGAAAACGCTGAAGAAGAGAATACAGTACGCAGAGCAAGCCTACAGTGAAAACACTAATGAGGATATTAGAAGAATAATACAGCAATTGGAGGAAGAAGCGACTCAGGGTCAGTCAGGATCAGAAATGGAAGATTGGGAATACCTGCTACCGGATCCAGGGAATACTAGAGGACGCATGACACTGTATAAACAAGCCTTGCATGTATACTGGGTTATGAAAAGGCTGTTGGCTAAGGCTATGGAGCAAGTAGCCATGGAGATGGCTGAACTGGCCCAGGGAATTCCTAATTTGAAGAAAGAAATGTAGAACATTCAGGTCACCTTGATAATGCAGGACAAAAAACTGGAAGAGATACAACAGCAGATAAAGAAGATCAACCCGGGAATAAAGAGAGAAGATGATCAGCAGGAGGCCATGGCTGGTTAATAACTGGAGATATGTATATGCTTTTCTTAGTTTTTTGAATGCTGGTGGACAGTTTTTTGTTTCAGTATCAGTTTATAATGCAAATAGGAATCAATAGTAATCTTTTTGAATGTTTAGTTTACTTAGCCTAGACAAGAAGACTTAGTATTTTTTGTTTTTGGATGGCTGTCAAAAACTTAAGGTGGCCAACAGACCCGGTTTCCCTTCTGGGCGGCTTGAGGCCACCATGAAAATGTACTGGTTTCAATTCGAATTAATGGAAAAAGTATGGTCCCTCCTTAGCTTACAAAAAAAAATATGAAAAATAATTACCATCTATAAATTCATCTCACCTAGCCATCTTTTAAGATGTAAAGATTCAAATTGCTATTAAAATTAGTTGGACAATTTATAATATTATAATATAAACTAATTATATTTAATGTGTAAATCTGATATATAATATTTTGTAATATTTTATAATGTTTATTGTTTTGTTTTATTTTTTAAGAAAATATTTAATATTTTGTTTTAATTTTATTTTTAGAAAATCATATTATCCATTGTTAAATTTAGGATTTTGATTATGGAATTAAAAAACCAATAGAATAGTAAAGTCAAAATCATAATTTTAAGTCAAATGGATGCAATGCCACTGTTTTTGTGTTTTTTCATGTAGTTTATATGCAAAAAATACATCTATACAAAAAAGCAAAAGCATTGACATGGCTTTTGTTGTTTATAGGTATGTAAGTAATTTTGAATTTTAAAATATCAAATTGTAAAAAAAAATGTATTATTATAATTAGAATGTTTATCATTATTTTAATTAAAATATGTAAATTAAATGGTTTTTTTTTGTGAATAAGATAAAATATATTACTGAAGGAACTCACAAATTACAATTTTTGGGTTGTGTGGGAGAGAGAGCCTGACCCAAGACCCAACTGAAATGTCTGAATTGGCCATGGATTTATCTTTTTTACAATGCACCCTTGGAAAAAATGGGTTTTGAGTCCAAAGGTGAAACCAAGTAGAACCCTCTTTACAACATTCTTAAAATTGAGAGTATAGAAACAAAGAGAGTAGAAGAAATCCATAGCGAGGCAAACAAGGCGAGAGTCATTTTCCTCCACGATAGATAGTCCTCCGTGGAGGAAGAGAAACAAAAAGGAGGTTGTCGAAGTCAATCCTGATTGTTGGTTACCAGATCATCATCCAGACGAATGGGAGTCTCCTGAGAGATTCCCTCTTGTTGCGTGGTGGTGTTCAAACGACTGGTAGAGGCCCCATCAGCCTCTTTCTTGATGCTTGAGGATCCTTTAGCAGCTGAATGGACCTTCGTCATTGACTTCTTCCTAATAAAAGTGTATTGCAGTGCGTCCCGTGTTATAAATCGACCGTGGTGGATGGCTTCGACATACATCACAAACTTTTTAGTCAAACTGTCAATCTTGTTTCGAGTGCCTTGGTGGGCTCCTCTACTCCTGCATCGCCAGTCCCATGATGGTTTTTCATTTGCCACCATGTTTCAATAATTTGCGCATTGAGGTTTTCGTGCGCTCAGGTGAGGGCTGGATCTGGAATCTAGGCAAAGTCGGCGTCGACTTCCTTAGTCGTAACCTCTCTTCGAAGGTCATTTGCTTGGGCTTCTAATTCAGCAATGCATTGTTGAGATTTAGGATTAATCACTGTTCCATAACATAGGGATGCATGCCTTGCTGAGGTCTTCGAGTGAGTGGTGGGGGGCGAACCCAGGGACAACCAATGGGAGGCTGTGCGCACCTCCCCGACTGGAACCAGGGGTGGAGAAATTCTTCGGGGCCATGAGAGGAGAAGAAGGGCTAGGGAGTGAGAGGAACCAAGGAGCGAAGGACCAATAGAGAGGGATGAGGGCAGAAAGGAGAATGAGGGGGAGAAGGGGCAGGGGGAAATATAAAAGCCGGGGGATGGAGGGAGGCCAGGATCAAGGAATAGGGGTGGGAAGGAGAAGCATGCGAAGAGCTGATGCGAAGCGGTGGAAGAATAGTCGAGCCAAGAGTATGTGATAGGGAGGCAGCGACCGCACAAGGGAGAGGGGAGGTGGCAACGAGGGCTCTTGGATCAGGCAAGCCAAGGATGAGTCTGGGTGCATGCGCCACACTTCTGTCCTTCTTATAGAACTGTGAATCGACCTTGAAATGATGAAGGGAATGCGAACAATTATTGTTCAGTGGAGTGGTTATCTTCGACATTGATTGATGCGCAGTGCTAATAGAGTTCACTATCCTCCAAATCCTGCCAAGCTCGAGAATTCAGGCGTAGGGTCCCAACAATACCCTCATTTTCCAGTCTGTCTGTGAGTTTATTGCCCTTCCTTCTGATGGCTTGAAAGTGGAGGCCTGCCATGCTGTCAATTCTCTGCTTGATCCACTGTATTATTTTGTTTAGGCGCCAGTTTTCCGAAATTTTGTCCACCTCGATGCCCTGTTGAAGTTTTTTTGCTAATCTTAGTGGAAAACATGGAATCTCCTTCAACAATCAGAAGACTGAGCTTTAGGTTGTGTGCTATGGTTATGCCATTTTCCAGGGCATGAAGTTCTGCAACATTATTTGTGGCTGAACCTATATTGCCCTCATATATCCAAATTATTTCTCCTTTTGTGTTTCTGAAGACTCCTCCAAAACCGGCTTGGCCTAAATTTCCTTTAGCAACACCATCATAGTTGAGCTTGAAAGTCCCTTGCTCTGGTAGCCTCCAGATGTTTTTTTGATTTTCATGCCTAGAGAGGGGGTTGACTTCGAGTACCTTGATCTGAAGGAGATCCAGCATTGAGAGAATTCTCACTTCGAAGATAGTGGGAGGGGCTTTGGCCGTTTGAGTTGGTAGACAGGGCACTATTTCCCAGATTGCACTTTTGATCTTCGAGATTATGATTTTCTCCTGGGTGGCGATGCCATGAAAGATTCTTGCATTGCGTTCCTTCCATAGTGCTCAATAGACCAGAACAAGAATTAGATTCCATGCGCGGTTAACCAGAGGATGTGAGGAGAAGACAGATCACTAGTTCGCGATGGTACTTTGAATGGAGGAGGGGTCCTGATCTGAGCTGTTGAAAACCAGTAAGATCCAATCCCATAATTTGGACATGTATGGGCATACATTTAGCAGGTCGTTGGGGGTTTCTTCTTCTTGCTGGCAGAGAAGGCATCTCGAGGGACTGATAAAGCCTTTTCTTCTTAGGTTGTCCCGCATTAAAATATTTCTATGCATGACCAACCATAAAAATATGGATATTTTCGGCCAATGCGTGTTGTCCCAGATTGAGTTCCACTTCGGGTCTGGTTGAAGTTGATCTAGCTTTGCGATGTATTTGTAGGCTTCTTTTAAATTGAAATGTCCTGCTGAGTTCCCCCCCATCTAATTTGATCCTCAATAGAGTCAAGGAGGATTTGTCTTTTTTGAAGTTTTGAAGGGAGGTCCGACTAGGCTAGAGGATTCATATGGGGAGTCCAATCCTCTTGGTCCATCCAGATTCTCCATCTGTCCTCTTCATCACTCGTTTTCTAGTACTAGATGACTTTGATATTCCCTCTGTTTTGCATATCAGCCTTGATTTGGTGATAATGATCTTGATCAAGTTCCGACCTTTGTTGCCAGGCGTCCTCCTAGAAAAGAGCCTTGTTTCCATTGCTTATTTCCCAGAAACTATGATTTTGAATGATATCCTTGTTCTCCCACATTTGGTTCTAGATGACTGAACCTTTGATATTTCCATTTAGCCTGATAATTTTCTCTTGCAAGAGGAAGGGGGTATACTTTTCTTTCCATATGATTCCCCAAGGAGAGTTGGGGTTTGCAATCCATCTCCATAAGTTTTTGGCTCCCAAGGCCTTTCCCAGGAGGTCTATGTCTCTAAGACCAAGGCCACCATCTTTTTTGGGCTTGCAAATTTTTTCCCATGCCACCAAAGCCCATTTCTGTTTTACCTCTACGCCTCTCCATAAGAAGTTCCTCTGCAGGTTTCTAATTTTGTTTGAAATCACTTTTGGGGCTTTGACAACCGAGCACAAGTAGAGCGGGATGGCTTGTAAAACAGATTTGACCAGGATAAGATGGCTTGCCAGATTGAGAGATTTGAAGGTCCAATTGGCAATTCTTTTCTCCAACTTATTGATCAGGTCCTCCCAAGTGGCCCAGGAGAGTGGCCTGTCTGTAAGGGGAACTCCAAGGTAAGTGGAGGGGAGGGTACTGATGGGAATGACCAGGAGTCTAGAAATGTTCCTGCAAATGGGCAGCGGGGTGTTAAAGAAGAACAACTTGGATTTCTCGGGGTTGATAGAGGTTCCAGAGGCAGCAGAGAAGTCAGATAGAATGGACATGAAAGAGGAAGCTTCTTTGATAGTTGGGAGCCCCATAAGAAGGGTGTCATCCACAAATTTCTGGTGCGTGGAGGGGGGAGCAGAGGCATGGGGCTGGAGACCAGTGAGTTTATTAGCTTGCAAGGCAACAGAGATAGAGCGGCTTAGCCCTTCAGCCATAATGATAAAGAGGAAGGGAGAGATAGGATCCCCTTGCCTGATACCCCTAGAAGGATTAAAGGGTTGCGAAGGGGAACCATTTACAAGGATGGAGAAAAAAGCTCCCGACACCATAGCCATGATCCACTTGATGCTGTCTTTGTGGAAGCCAAACGCTCCCAAGACTTGTCTCATATAGTCCTAGCTAATTTTATCAAAGGCTTTGGACATGTCTAGCTGAATCATCATACTAGGTTTTTTTTGGGATTTGAGAGAGTGGATAAGCTCATGAGAAAGGATGATACTATCCATGATTTTCCTTCCTTCCACATAGCCAGACTGTTGATGGGAGATAAGGAGAGGAAGGATGACTTTTATCCAATTGGCGAGGACTTTGGAGATGATTTTGTAGATGACATTGCAGAGGGCTATGGGCCTAAATTTGTCTGGGGAATCAACATAATTGCCCTTGGGTATCAAAGTTAGGAAAGTGGAGTTAAGGGCTTTAAGGACAAACTTTTGAATGCGAGATTCTTCCACAAGGGCATGCACATCCAATTTGAGGATGGGCCAACAAGCTTTGTAGAAATCAATAGTGAAGCCATCTGGACCTGGGGATTTGCCATTGGGCATTCCCATGACCACATCTTCCACTTCCTAGAGGGATACTTTTCTTAGGAGCATTTTGTTTTGTTCCTTCGTGAGGATTTTGGGGATATGCTTGGTTATTTTTTTAATGTCCTAATCCTAGTCATTCCTTGGCTCTTTGAGAACAGAGCTGAAATAATGATTGAGCTTTATTTCCAACTCCTCTTGAGAGTGAATGAGATGACCATATTGGTTCTTCAAAGCGAAGATTTTGTTTTTTCTCCTATGTTTTATCATTTTTTTATGGAAAAATGCAGTGTTCCTTTCCCCACATTTCAGCCAATTGATTCTGGATTTTTGTTGCCACAACTTTTCTTCCTAGATGGCTCTTTCCTCCCAGCTTTGTTGTAATCTTTGTTCCTCTTTCTTACTATTCTCCATTAGCCCTTCTTCAATTATGTTTTGTTGGAGAAGTTCCAATTGATGCTCCAAGTTTTTTTTGTCCGTGATGATGTTGCTGAATGTTTCTCTGTTCCATTTTTTTATTTCATCTTTGATATGTTTTAACTTTTGTTGGAACATGTACATTTTGTTTCCAGTTCTGATGGGAGGGTGAGTCCACCATTGTTTCATTTTTTCCATGAAGTCCGGGTGATCCAACCAAAAGGCTTTGAATATGAAAGGCTTATTTTTTGGACCATTGGAAATTTGAATCTTGAGAGAGATTGGCCAGTGATCTGAGCTTGCTTGCGGTAGGATTCTCGCCTCCGTTTCCCAGGAGGTAAGATAAGTTTCCTCAGATAAAAGGAAGTGGTCTAAACGGGAGGCAATTTGATGGTCTCCTCCTCTTCTGTTATTCCAGGTAAAAATGCCATTGTTGGTGGGAATGTCGATGAGGTTGAGGTTTTCAATGGTGGTAAGGAAATCCTCAGAGTCCTTATCAAGCTTTCGGATACCTCCTTTCTTCTCAGACAAATTTGTTATCATATTAAAATCACCTGCTATGATTTTGAGAGGAAGGTGTAATGGATCTAGGAGATTGGAGATGCTTTGGAGCATTTTAATTCGGTCTGTCACCTTGTGCGGGGCATAAATATTAGTTATGCAAATACTCTCATTGGTGCCTATGATTCTCAGGATCACTATTATGGAATGATGAGTGGCCAGAGAGGATATGAGGTCGAACTTGGAGTTTTTCCAAAATGTCATTATACCCCCCGCCGAACTAGTAGTCGAGTTGGCTAAGGAGCTATATGTCTTGGAACATGAGTTGAGAAGGAGAGAGGGGTGAGCCTACTCTAGTTTAGTTTCTTGAATAAGAAGGGTGTTAGGATTCTATTTTTTAAGATTCGTTTCTTCTTAGGACTATTCAATCCTCTAATATTCCAAGAAATGCAATTCATTGACATGGAGATGGGTTTAGAGCCAAAGCTTTTACCTTTCCTTCATTGATTAATTTGGCGCCCAGTTCTTGGAGGAGCTGACTAGTGGTCTTTTGACCTCGCTTTCGGCTTGGGCCTTTGAGGTTGAGTCCTCCAACTGGAATATTTGCTAATATGCCCTTTGATGCTGTGCTTTCTTGTGCTGGATGGTGAGCTTTGAGTTTGAAATCTTCCTGGAGGAGATAAGCGCCTTCAATTTTTTGTAGTTGGTGTTTTGATATGGCATTTATTCCATTTTGTTTCCATTCCTCTGGAATTGTTTCTAAGTCTACCCCCTCCAGAGCTTCCTCTATGGAACTTTCCTCCGGTCTTTTGTAGTATATAGAAATAGATAGAAATGTTTCTTTATTGATCAAACCCTTGAGGTAGGGTAACACCATACATTCACTCCTTAAGGAAGGACACCACTCCATAAGCCATATGCTTGTCCATACAATATTCCTTGACATCTCAATGGGGGAGTCTCTAGCCTCTATATATGATTCATACATACAATACCATGGGTCATTACCATGGTTCCCTCAATACCATCTATCTAATACAATGGGCTTATTACATTATTGCTAACTACTTGTGGTCCCTTACATGATACAGGTTAACCACTTTATTTATTACTATGGCCCATTCCATTATTACATTATTCCCTTAGGTACCTCCCTCTGTACCCCATATGATCCCCCCTAGGTATACTACATCTTTCGTCTATCTCTATTTGCTCCATTTTTATATCCTCTTGCGAATGCTCCTTTCCTCTGTTGGTATAACTTGTGTCCCTCTCATCGTAGCTCTGTCTACTGAGTTCGTTTTGTCTTCTCCTTCTTCCTCTCCTATCAAGTCGTTAGGATCCATTTGCTCCCTAGTGCTAATGGTTCTAACCTGCCTCTTTACATTGGTTCTTCTTTGGGATAACCTTTTTCCTGTTGTTCTTGTTCCTGGAGATGAAGTTAGTATATCCTTCACTATCTTTTCTTTTACTTGCTTTCTCTTGAGATTGAGGGGTTTTGTTCATAGGGAAGTATCGAAAGAGATGCCCATGCTCGTGACACTTTCTGCATCGGAAGGGAATATGTTCATAGTCTATAATTTGCAGCCATATTTCATCCTTGAAGATTAATTTAATTGCTTCTGGCAGGATAAACATATTCGTGTGTAAGAAACATAATGACCCGTTCTGGTGCCTTCAGACATTTTGATGTACTCCCCCAGCTGGTCTCCTATACCTTTTAAGACAAAAGGAGCCTAGTAATCAGGTTGTAAGGAGTAGAGGCAATCCTTTTCATTATTTCTTCTCCGCTCTAAGGAATCTCTTTTTGTTGTGGATGCGTTGTTCCTTCTTTTGCATGCAGAAGGCTGAGTTGGAGGCGAACTTTGTGAAGAAGGAAGCCCCGTTTGGAGGCCGACCAAGAGGGCACCAGGATGCTGATGCGGTTCAGCCATGGCGGTCAGGGCACCGAGAGGCCCCAACCAGATGCACAAGGGGAGGCCGCGAAGAGCACCGATGCAGGGAATAGGGCAAGTGCTCACAAGTCACAAAAAAATATGTAAGTTAAATGTTAAATTTGTATTAAGAATTTAATTATTAACTTATTTTGTTTTTTATTTACAAATTTAATTAAAAATTATTAATTTCTAAATATTTTTGAGATAGATATAAAAAAATTTCTACTAATTTTATTTCTTTTGTTTTAGATTAGATAAAAATAAATTACATATAAACATTATATATTGAAAATTATGTAAATGGTTTAATATACAAGACACATGGTTATAACAATAAGTATATATAAATTTATATATGCATGTTTATGTAAATGTATAAGGAATTTAGGGAAAATTTTAAGAACCACCCTAAATTTATATGTATAATAAATGGGCAAATCCCCATGATACATAGGAAAAATGGGAGGCGATTTTATCAATAATATAATATGTATATATAACTTTTTTGGCGAATCTCTCACTAGATTATATTATCTTGTAAAGTCATGACTAATATTTCACTGAATAATAAACCATTGTGAAGTCTTGGCGAATGTTTTGTTAAAGTATGAAACCATATATGATAATAGGAAAACATATTCATTAAACTGTAATATACTAACATACATGTTTGGAAAAAAAAACATAATTTTCTCTTCCTACAAACGATGTTACAAGTTTCAGTGGCTAGTTTGTCAAGGTTCTTACTGTACACTCTTTCATATCCTTCTATTAGTTTTGATAGTTTTCCACAACAAAGTTCTTGTAGATCTTGATCCTGACCACCAGTTCTGTCAAGATAGGAGAGATTAATCTTTTCTCTACCACTTTTGTCAAGCTATCAAATTTCTTTCTTATTCCATAGACTCCAACTACGAGATAAAAAAAAAAAAAAAAAAAAAAAAAAAAAACAAAAAAAAAACAAAAAAAAAAAAAAACAAAACAAAACAAAAAAACAAAACAAACCAAAACAAAACAAAACAAACATCAAGTTTGTTTACCCCACACGCCAACAAGTAGCAAGGCCCAACTATATAATATAAGAAAGTAGTAGGTATCACAAAGCCCTAAAGGGGATCTAATGGAAAGAAGTGACCATTTTTAGAAGCTTTCCAATCAATATATAAAGGTAGATTTATTATTATTTTAATTAGAAATCTTCAATTAAATAATAAAATTTAATTACGTCTCTCCCAATCTAAATTGCTTATTAGCATAATTCACTACCTTCATACGTCTTGCATTTTTTAACAACGTTGTAACATGTGGATTAATTTCCTTTTTGGTGCACAATCTCTGCCTTTTATGACAATATGGTGCAGTGGCCCAACCCCTACATATCATTATGACAAACTAAGAATAACAAAGAAGATGAAAGGTTGTACAAACCAACATATTTTTCAAACAACTAATCCAACATCAATACCTTAACTTTTTCATGAAGATATCATATTGAGAACGTTTGAAAATGGTGTGAAATCTGGGCAGCGACTATCACTCTTCTATGAGGGTGATGCGGAAAGAGTGATAAGATTTCACTGTTTTGATTGTTTTTTTTGTTAAATCAGAAAAACCAATATCAATGGAGATATTGGTATTTTTTTCTAAATTTTGTGAAGTGACTAAATGTAGCTTTAACCATTCACCTTAAGATGTTTTTTATAATATAATTTCCTAAGTCTATTTAATATCTTCATTATCATAAAAACCAACCTATATCCATCTTAACTCCACATCTACCACTCTTAGAGGGAAGAAATCTATTTATCCCTCCCAACACTTGGTAGACTAGGAATGAAGATGGATATAAGCTGATAGAATTTCCTCTTTAAATAGTCTATGCTCACATGAATACCATGGTATTACCATGGGTCAATACCACGGGAAAGCTTAAAAACTACTATTAGTAATTTGTAAAAATTAATAAAATTAATAATTGATTTTTATTTTATTTTTTAATCCAAGTTAAAATGTTTAAGTGACATTAAATTACAAGATCCATTTTTACTCTTGATCTACCAAGCCCCAAGAGGGATCAAATATTTTTTCACTCTATGCCTTAGTAGATCCACTATAAAGATGGATCTATGTTGGTTTAATTCCCCCCTTTAAATAGGCTACATTACACGTGAATACCATGGGTCAGTACCATGTGCCATCTTTATTTTTATTAATACTAATATTAGGGTTAATAATGTTTTTTTGCATGGTATTAATAATAATTTGGCCCATAGGCTTCACGCATTTTTTGAGTGTTCTTAAACATAAGGTGACTTATGGAGTAAATATAAAATTTTTATTTATTTATTTACCATACCTCTAGTTTATTTATATTTTTATTAATTTACCATACATTTTTTATAAATATGGTATTTTGCCCATAGGATTCACTTAAATAAAACCTCTTTTTTTTATCCTTCTTAAATAGAAAGAGGGTTATGGACTAATAACAAAAAGAGGTTTTATTTATTTGTGATACCTCTAGTTTATTTATGTTTTTATTTATTTACCATATCTTTGGAGTAATAAAAAGAGGTTTTATCTATTTACCATACATTTGGAGTAAGTATAAAAAGAGGTTTTATTTATTTACCATATCTCCACTTTATTTATATTTTTATTTATTTATGCCCTTGCATGTTTGTAAACATAAGGTGACTCATGGAGTAAATATAAAAAAATTGTTTTTTATAAATATGGTATTTGGCCCATAGGATTCACTTAAATAAAACCTGTTTTTGAGCCTTCTTAAATAGAAAGAGGGTTATGGACTAAATATAAAAAGAGGTTTTATTTATTTACCATGCCTCTAGTTTATTTATATTTTTATTTATTTACCATACCTTTGGAATAAGTATAAAAAGAGGTTTTATTTATTTACCATACCTCCACATTATTTATATTTTTATTTATTGGGACCAAATACAACCTCCCAATCCATCTCCCAAAGTAGAAAATGGGCTGATTGCAAATGAATTTAACATTGCAAAGCAGAAAATCGGGTGATTGTAATGGAATATAACCTTCCAAACCAGGCGAATCGGGCCAAATGAGCCTTTTCATAGTTTATCCGCCCCTTTTTTTGGGCTAAAATGAAAAAAATAATTATTTTTTAAATAAAAGTTGCACTAAATATATGAAATGAGTGTTTTATAAAAATTTCGCCCCTCTAAAATGAAAAACCCCTTAAATTTCACCTTTGGTCTAAAATTCGTCCCTAAAATTTACCATGAAGGAAGTCTCAATGGTTAGCTCAATTGGTAAACTCTTCGACGTTAAAAGCCTCTTTGTTATTGAGAGGTCACAAGTTCAATTCTCTCAACAGTCTTGAGATCAAACCCCATTGTTGAGCTGACAAGAATTGATCCCTTCGGACAGTTTTGCTTGGTACAAATATTCTATGGACATAGCAGTCACCAATCTCTAGTGTTCATGAACCACATTGAAAACAAAATCACGATGCCTTATTTAGTGGTGGTATCTCTATCTTAGAAGCAAATGAAATTAGTAGTAAAGTTGTTTAATAGTAGTTGTTTTTTTCTTATAATTATTTTAATAAAAAACTAAATAGAATCATCTTACAAATTTTGCAGATGGGGTGTGATTGGACTTGCTAGGTAGGAGGGTGTATGATAGTTGTTCCATTGAGAATGAATAGGTGACTATTTGTCATCATTCCCTCACTAGATAACACATAATGGATTGAATAATCCAGAGCATAACTTACCATGAGATTTAATGGTTTGATGTTGCCATACAACCCTAGTCATTATTTATGCTATTATAGTGAAATTTAGTGTGAAATCATGGTGAGCATTGTGGTTTGGCCTTTAAATTTTGGAGAAATCTGTGCACCATCCTTGCCAACCTCTCCAAATTTGGCAATGATGGAACTCAATTTTCGTTAAATAGCACCAACTCTTGTTGTGTACTTGGGGATTTTGTCAACTCGAATATGAAGGTGACATTGAAGAGGTTGCATTCAATTTCTATCATGGCCTTCTACCTTCTATTTTGTTGCAAAGAGGAGTACTTGAGCTCTTGGAGGACCTCCCAAAACTTCTTTGCAACTCATAAGATTTTTCCTGGTGTTTCCTCACTTGCCTCCATGCAAGATGACTAAATGAATTTTGGTTTATGCCCTTGGCAATCCTTACCTTTCTCTCTTTCATTGAAAGTCATGTTTCTTTGTTGCTTCTACTCATGCAACCTTCTCTTGTATTTGCCTCCAATCTTTCTCTCACTCTTAGAGTTTGACACTCTTTGTTTCAAGGTCATAGTAATGCCATGACAGAGAGGATGGTGTTCTCTAGGGGCACTTATTATGAGAATAGAGGAGTATGCAATAGTAAACAAGCAAAATCATTTGCCCCCATTATCATGAGTAGACTCTGCAGTGCATTTAGGAGGAACTCAATGAAATGTAATGAGATATCACAAGCAAGCGAGGGTGCTTGACAAAGACACATATCTTGGTAGAGGTGGCCTCTTGGATACTTGACACAAGTCATGCCAGAAGTAGGCACAACCAATACATGCATACACTTAATTTATATTGGCATATGAAAAATTTATATGAACAAGACTAAGGAGGAAATTATGTTAATGTTGGATGAGCTTCAATTTTATATGAAGACCTTGGATCAACGTTTGCAAAGAATTGAAGACCATTTGGGCCTCCCACCAAGCCCAATTAGTTTTGTTACGTGCGAAGCCAAATTCATGCAGGATTCTAGATCCTTCTACATTGCCAGTAGTTTCTAGAACATTCTAGATCTCCATCTGAATCACATACAGGATTCTAGATCCTTCTTCTGCCTCTACAAATTTGTAATTTCTCTAGCCAAGGAAAGCAAGCCAAGGCCCAAGCCTGTTATGTAATGCAAAGTGATTTCTGTTCTCCAGTGATTGTTTTATCTATTCTGCTATTTCTGACTAAGTAATCTTGTTGTTTCTCCATTTGTCCGTCTCTGTGAATTATTCTCTGCTATTGCCGTCTAGGTCTCTGAGTATAAATCCGTTGTGTGTTATGTATGCTCTGGTTCCATACAGATAGGAACCTGGCTGATATGCTCACTAAGATTCTACCACGAAATAAACATGAGTTATGTAGAGGCATGGTAGGACTCGGTGTGACTTGATCACTCTTATTTGGCTTCAAGTGGAAGAATGTTAAGTGTGAAGCCAAATTCATGCAGGATTCTAGATCCTTCTACACTGCCAGTAGTTTATAAAATCACATGCAGGATTCTAGATCCTCCAGTGATTGTTGATCACTCTTATTTGGCTTCAAGTGGGAGAATGTTAAGTGTGAAGCCAAATTCATGCAGGATTCTAGATCCTTCTACACTGGCAGTAGTTTCTAGAACATTCTAGATCTCCATCTGAATCACATACTGGATTCTAGATCCTTCTTCTACCTCTATAAATTTGTAATTTCTCTAGCCAAGGAAAGCAAGCCAAGGCCCAAGCCTGTTATGTAATGCAAAGTGATTTCTGTTCTCCACTGATTGTTTTATCTATTCTGTTGTTTCTAACTAAGTAATCTTGTTGTTTGTCCATTTGTCTGTCTCTGTGAATTATTCTTTGCTAATGCCGTCTAAGTCTCTGAGTATAAATCTACTGTGTGTTATGTATGCTCTGAACTAACAAGTTCCCACCAGCATGGCAAGAAGGCAATAGAGGTGGAGCCTTCAGAGTCAGCCTAGCCCTATGTTACATTACTGTTGTTTTAGTTTTTGTTCTTGGTTTTATGTTTTTCAATTTATTATAGACAATTGGTTAGAAGGCATCAAGTTAGGGATCATGAATTTTTTATTTTGGACTTTCATTTTGATTACCAAAATAGTAAAAATTATAAGGTTTTTCCACTGGTCTAGTTTCAGAAGTTGCAGACTAAGACAAACCAAAACCATGGAGATTTCAATTCTCTAAGTACTAAAAATAATTTTAATTTCACAAAAAAAATTACAAAATAATAATAATAATAATAATATGTCTTTTCTATGTAAAAAAGTACTCCACATTCCAATTAATAGGAAAGTGTATTATATTCTTTAGGGGTCATTTAACCAGAAGGCTAGAAACCGTTACAACATTGTAATCTATTTAATAAAAAGTAATAATAAAATTAATTTATAAATTAATAGTAATAATAAATATATATTAATTTACAAATTAATAGTAATAATAAATATTTATTTTATTCGTGTAAGAAAGCATCCTTTTAATTTGTAGGCAAGAGTAAGATATTATTTAGGCTTAAGATTGTCTAACAATAAGAGTCCAAACCATTATAAAGGGATTCTATTAAAAACTCAAAGAATACAAGTAGCTAATGGGAAGTACGAGGAACATTTGTAATATATGGTATCTCAATGATGTCATAAGTGGGGAACAATTACATATATGGTATCACAATGATATCGTAAATCCTAAACTTTCATGAACATCGAGAGCAGTTAACAGTGAACAATGAACAGTGAGCAGTGTGAGAGCAGAGATATCGAGCAACAAGCAAGCAGCAAATGCATTCAAACATGACAAAGGAACCAGAAATTTCAGAACATGTGGAGACAAATGATTTAGGACAAGTGAAAATTGCCTCATCCACCAAAGTTGGGAAGTGGGTTTGGGTCAATGCCAAACAATATCGGGGCATTTTAAAATGAAGAATAGCCCGTCTAAGATGGGAGCAAACAAGGAAGAAGGCATTTTAAAACGAAGAATAGCCCGTCTAAAATGGGAGCAAACAAGGAAGAAACGGTCTAAAAAGAAAAGTAATTGAGCCCTTCGCAAAAAGCACTCAAACAAGTCTCCTCCACAAGCACGTGGCAACAAGAAGTCCAAAGGAAAAGTCATTGATGATTATGCCTTATATAGTCCCACATCCACACCTCTCACCTGGTCATCTGATCTTTATGTGAAAGAATTGTTAAATGCAAAACAAAGGTTGGAGGTTTTAGAAGCTAAAGGGCAGGAAAGAGATCATAAAATTCATATAATAACGACTGAGAACAAGGCATTAGCAGAAAGCAATAAAATTTTAAAAGAACAAGTGGCATTGCTACAGGAAGCTCTCCTGATAGGGAAGACAAAATGGCAACACATGAAGGCGGATGTGCAAAACATAAAGAAATCTGTAGTGGAAAGTACAGAGGTGGTGAATGTGAAATCATCCCAAGATAAAGGGAAAATGATTGCCCAAATAAACAACCATGAAGAGAACGCAAGAGAAGAAACGAAAGGAGATTCCACCAAAGTTTCCAAAACTTGGGCTCAAGTTATTAGCAATTCTGCTAATAAGAAAGGAGAAATAAATATTCAGGTTGAAAACATGCAAGATAGTGAAGGCAAGGAAAGACAAAATAGGGCAACAAACATAATTATTAAAGGGGTGAAAGACTATGGGAAAAATGAATGTACTCTTGACCTTGCAAGAGACTTCTTGAAAGACAAGTTGCTATGGCAAGGACAAATATGCCAAGCATGGAGGGTGGGTAAGTTTAACGGGGAGAGAGCCAAGCCCATAAAAGTCATTATGCCTAGCTTGCGTGATAAATATATTATTCTAAGAAAGAAACATCTCTTGAGGGGTTCTCGTTTTTTCCTAGAAGAAGATTTAACTGTAAAACAACAGGAGGAAAGAAGGGAGGAAATTTTAAAGGTTAGGGCAGCAAGAGATGAAGGAAAGAGAGCATGGATTTATAAAGGCAAAGCTGTGATAACACAATTTGGACCTCCTTCCAGAACAGAGCAGCAAGATGGTAATAAAGAAGAGGCAACAAACTCTTCAACAGGAAATCAGAAAGCAAGGTCGGTATGGGAAAACAGGGACAAAGACTCAAATGTGAGTCTTGCATGTCAAAATAAATAGCAATTAAGTCATACCCAGGTTTTCTTAAGATTAGTTTGCTAGAACTGCAGAGGTTACCCATGGAGACGAGGACCTGGGTTAGGGCCTATTGCGGAAAATAGAGACATAATTTGCCTCATAGAAACACATGAGCATGAAGTGTGCAAGCCACCTTTGTTTGAAGGATATTGGAAGATGACAGTGTGGAACAAGGCAGCAGGGAATGGCAAAGGGCATGGGGGTATCATGGTTTTAGTAAGTGAGAAAGAAGGTCGTCTCATTCAGTTAGAAAAAGAAGACTCAAATAAGCAATTCATTTGGTTTAAAATATCGGAAAATGGAAACCACATCAGAATTGCAACATGCTGTTTTTCGCCACAGGTTTCAAAAAACTACAAAGATAGAGGGCTTGACCACAAAGATCGATTTGCAGCCTTAAAAGCGGATATTGCAACATATTCGCAGCTAGGTGAATTCCTTATAGTGGGTGATTTCAATGATAGGACTGCAAGTGAGCAAGCTAGAATTTTTTGTTGTAAAGATGATTGTGACCCTATTTGGCTTACAAAAGAAAGTAATCATCAGTGGGAAATAATTTCAGAGGACAAGGGCTGCTCTCTTTGGTGAATAATTGCTTACTCTATGTGGGGCCTTTGATTTAGTCATTTGTAATGGCTTGACTAGATGGACAAAGTCCGGTAATTTCACTTGCAATACTTACAATGGAGAAAGTGTGGTAGATTATGTAATTTGCTCGCATGGTTTGTGTGAGAAAATGGAAGAAGTTTTGGTTGGAGATCAGCTGTGGGATTTGAAATCAGATCACAAGCCAGTTTATTTATGTTTCTCTTGGATTGGAAAGAAACAATTAGAGTCAAAAATTTAGCATGTCCAACAAAATCTCCCACAAGGCAGAATTCTTTTGACCCCAGAAAATTGTAACACCTTCAAAATGATGCTAGAAAGGCTCTTTGAGAAGGAGAAAATTACAATTCACAGCCTTCATAGTCATGAATTAACACATTTAATTCAGTGCTCACTTGAAAAGTGAAAAATAACAAAAATTAAGAAGTCTGAAACAAATTGCTTTCCGGTTAATACTTGGTTTGACGAGGAATGCAAAAAGGCAAGGAGAATGTGGAAAGAGTCAAACAAGGATAACATAAAGCTCAAATCTTACAAGCAGTTATTAAGCAAGAAAAAGGCTGATTTCATGGTTTCAAGGAGGGAAGAACTAATCTTCCTTGGGAAAAATAATCCCAAATTATTTTGGAAGGAGCTCCAAAAGAAAAAGATACAAATTGGAAATAATATTACAACTTCTAAATGGTTTGACTATGCAAGACAACTCTATGAACAGGTTCCCAAGGTTGACCCTCCCCCTTGGTCAACACTGATACTGAACTCTTCATGGTACAAGAGGTAGAGATGGGTATCAAGAAGTTGGGTGTTGGAAAAGCAAAAGATTAGCTGAACTCCAAGAAAAATATCTAAAGCGGGGCTCAAAGATTCTTGCACCTCACATTACAAAAATCTTCAACAACATCATACAACAAGGGCTCCCCACAGATTGTACAACTAGTCTGGAAATACCACTTTTCAAGAGTGGTGATGTCAATAAGCCCTCCAATTATATGACCATCATGATAAACCCTTTGTTTGCAAAGCTATTTGGAAGCATGCTAGAAAACAAAATTAGCAAGTGGGCAAAAGAAAGAGATAAGCGTGCTAAAGGGAAAACAGGTTTTAGGCCTAAACATTCCACAATTGATCATTGCATAACTTTAAGGCACATCATTGAAAAATTTTGGGAGAAAAAGGAAGAAGTCTTTTGTTGCTTTGTTGATTGTAGAAAAGTGTTTGACTCGGTTCCTAGGGATAAACTTTGGCAGAGAATGGAGGAACTTGGGGTTCCTAAATATTTGAGAGCAGCTGTGCATAGGCTGTATGAAGAGGTGAAAGTCAAAATTAGAACTTCAGTAGGCATTTTTGAAAGTTTTAGAAGTGATATCGGGGTCAAGAAAGGTTGCCCACTGTCTCCTACCCTTTTTGGTTTATATATCGACAAGTTTGAGGAGTGGTTAAATTCGCAAGGGGGTGATGGTATCTATTTGTGCAAGTTTGTTATAAGGCTTCTTTTGCATGCAGATGAGCTTATTCTGATTGCTAAGTTGGCTCTTGGTTTGCAAGAGCACTTACTATCCCTTGAGCATTTTTGTAGAAGTGAGGGGATGCAAGTCAATATCAGCAAAACGAAAGTAGTGGTCTTCTCTAAGAAAAAAAACTTAACCAACATACGTTCTACTTTGAAGGCAACATTCTGGAAGAAGTTGCGGATTACAAATACCTCGGAATTGACTTCAACAAAAATCTAAGATGGAATGGTTGTAGAAAGAAAAGAACTTTGGGGGGTTGGAAAGAATTTTATGCTTTTCAAAATAGGTGTAGAGAGGTAGAGTTATGGGATTGGAAGACCACTCAAACTCTTTTTGGGCTTCTAGTGATTTCGGTGATTCTCTATGGTTGTGAACTGTGGGCTAGCAGTACCTCCAACATGCAGTGGAGACAAATTGAGAAGATTCAGAAGCGTTTGATTACAAACAAATTTAAGATTAAAAGTGTAGTTTCTTATGATATATTGTTAAGTGAAACAGGGACTTCTCCTATTGAAGCAATTGCTATGGTGTGAGTCATAATGTATTTTAAAAAAATTGAGCAAATGGAAGAGGGTAGATGGCCAAAGGTTGTCTTTAATGATAGATTGTGCAAGTGGAAAAAAACTTGGATGCAACGAAATAACAAATGGTTTTGTAAATGGGGTATTTGCTTGAATGTGTGTCCCATAAACAACAAAGAGATAAAATCTTTTGTTATGGAAAATTTCCACAAACGTACTTGGGATAAGGAGCTAGGAAGAAAGAAAAATTACTATATTGAAGTGTTTAATCCCACTCATAATCATCAACCAAAAGCATACATAGAGGGAAATATCTCTTGGAGAGCCAAAATTTTTATTTCTCAGTTAAGGACTAATTCTCATCAACTCCGTTGTGAAACAGGGCGCTAGAAAAGGCCAAAGGAAGTGTGGGAGGAAAGGGTATGCATTTTTTGTTCTTCTGGAAAAGTGGAAACATAAAAACATTTCATTTTAGAATGTGAGGCCTTCAAAGACAACAAGGAAAGTTATGCAAGTATGCTGGCAGCTAGCTCTTGGGATAATCTATTTAGCGAGGGGTTTGTCGAGAAGTTGGGAGCATTTATTGTGAAGCTTCACCGAAAAAGGGTCGAATACATCAAGCAAATGAAGAAACAATTTGTCCCATAGGCTATAGACTCGTGGACGTTAAAATAATTTCTTTCTTCTTTCATGATATGAGTTCATCATATCATTTGGCGAAATTGAACCCAAGTAAGGTGTATAACAAATTCCTCCCAACAACTTAAATAAATCCACTTGAATATAGCTGTGTATTTTTATTATATTATTGATATTAAAAAATTAAAATAATATTTCAATTAGTTACATAAACAAAATATATTTAAAAAATCCTATATATTAATAAATAATAATAAAAATTAAAAAATAAATAATTTAATTAATTAATTTATGATACAATTACTTTATGGGCTTATTCTTATGTTTAAAATTGTTTCTACATCCTATATTTAAAATTATTACAAATTGTTTGCTTATTCTCATCTTTAAAATCGTTATCCTATCTTGTCTCTAGAATTTTTAATTGCTACATAAAACAAGGGGTTGCGAGGTAACAAGTCCCTGCCTTAAGTGGGGCAATAATTGATTAGGAACTTGGAACCTGTGTGTTTTGACCTTGTTAAAGCAGACATAGTTATCCAACAACAACATGCCTGAGCATTGACCACAATAGTTTTTGAAGATGATAACTAGTGTCGTTGCCATATACATAAGTATATGAGGAGCAATCTCAACAATAAACTATTGTGTGAGAACCAAGCGTTGAAGTTGCGATTACAAGAAAGGAAGAGGTCAGATGCCATTACAAATGTTGAAGCGAAGCGTTGAATGCCATTACATAATTTGAATGTGAAACACCATAATTTTAAACTTATACCCAAAAAAAAAAAAAGAGAATTTAACTACCAATGAAGGCTTTATTTGCCATTTCTCATAAATTTCCTTTTATGACAGCTCTCCAACACATATGATTACAAAATGTGTCATTATTACATATGTTCAACTTTTGTACCAAATATAAATGTAACCAGTTTCAACTCACTCTAGATAAATAGATTGAGTATTAGGAAATTCACCTATGTGTGTGGGAAAAGGTTATCTTATTCAACTTGCCAATGAATATTAAGTTTTAAATTATATTATCAACCCACGTTGCAGGGTTCTCTTATATTGTAACAGAATGCAACTGACCCAAATGTAACCCATAAATCACAAAATACATCTCCAGACCCATAACTAATCTCAAGGCAGAGATAGATAAACAAAAAAATTAAATAAATAAAAAACCATTAAGAAAGGAACCAAAAAGTGATTCTAGTATAGGGAAGAAAGTCAAATTAAAAAAAAAAAAAAAATCAAATAAAAAAAGCATTAAGAAAGGAACCAAAAAGTGATTCTAGTATAGGGAAGAAAGTAAAATTTAACAATAACATTTGTTAAGAGTTTGATCGAGTACCAAAGGTGTAGACTCAACTTGGTTCAATCCTGGAAGACGATTTTGCCTCCAGAAGATCATCTTGCACAAAATAAAAGAGGAAGAGCTGATATGGGGGACTTAGAAATAATTTTATTATATCTAGGTTTTTTTCCAACTCTTGGTGTTAATGGAAGGAGACAACTAGAATTATACTCAGAAAAAAAGAGTATCTGGAAACCAAAAAAACTTCATTTGCCATTTCTCATGAATTGGCTTTGTGACAACCCTCAGACACATATAACTGCAAAATGTGTCATTATTACATATGTTCAATTTTTGTACCAAAACACTCACTAAACAATAATTCCAACAAAAATTCACACATATTGTTTCAAAAACAAATCTTAGGGCATCACCAAAAAAATTCATTGCCACATACTCCAGATCTCCCGCATGTAGGAATGACTAATTGCACATCAGAACAAAAAGATAACAATAATGAGTTGCTCATTCATATAAACATGTATTCCACTTTCTGCTTAGGGTAGTGATATTGTACTGTAAAAGAAGGGATTAATTTAAAGGAAACAACTTAAAATATGGCATACCTCCCCTTTCTCTCCCGACCATAACTGTGTAGACCTGATATGCAAGCCCATATGAAATGATGCTTGTTTTCATCACTCTGAAGTAGAAGGGAATTCAGAAGATCCCTCAAGAGGCGATTGCAATAACTGATTAGTTGTCTTTTATACAATCAGACCTCTTATGGTAGTCCATCACACATGAATCTACATTCAATACATATAACAAACATTACCAATATTTAAGCATTGAAACATAAAAATGCTCACATAGAACAGAAGCTGGACCAACCAAAATCCACAGAAAAACAAGGCAACAAACCATACCTTGAACATATGTTGGGCACCTCCAGGAATTTGCTATGGAGCTCTATCAATTTATGAAGTATAAAACCTTGTGATATGTCAATGTGGAATCTTCGCTCTTGTGCCTCTATTCGGACCACCTAATCCCTTTACTGTAAAATACAGTCATGCATCTTCAGACTCTACCATCTTGAAGAGCAACTCAAACAATTCCGCAACACTTTCACCTGCAGATCGTGCTGTAGGTAGCAAAGTCATCAGCAAGTTGAGGAATCTAGACCACCTTGCTGGATTCTTAGCACACAACACACTAATTAAGCCACACATTTATGATCTTATCGGCTGGGAACATGCACTCAAAACTAACTCAGATACCCAAGAACTCTGTTCAAATGATGAGAACTCATTGGTAACAGACACCTTACAAGCTCTCCTTTTCCATCTAAGAACATACTTGAGTCAAGATAATTAACTCTCTTGGAATCCCTACGAGATTTTTAAACTGAAACTTTGGTAGATTGTAAGACTTTGTATTTTCTCCTCACAAAGTCCAAATTTAGGGGCCATGGAATGTGGTCCGACCGAGTAATTAATACAAGTTGCACTTTTGGTTGAAGATGAGGTGAGGAGAATATATCTCCCTGGCATGTTTTTCAAATTAGGAAACTGGTTCAACAAGACACTCATTGATGCTGGAAACGTGACATTAGTTACACTGTTTTCCTGCCTTTTGACAACCTTGTATTGCAGATTGTTGGGATCAAAATTCATAGAATCCTGTAGCTATAGGCGTGTATTTTTTCCAGAATGTGGATCACTTGATTTACTTTTTCTGTGTTTTTGTGGACTATTGAATGATTTAACACAATAGTTGAAGATTTGATAAGTAGTTTATGTATGTGAAGAGCTTCTTGTGGAACTTATTGAGGGAGAGAAACAAGCATGCATCCTTTCAGAGGCAGATATTCTAGATGCAGAGATTGATACATTTGTAAGATGCATATGGGAATCTCAATGTTTTTTATTTTAGGTTGAGTACCCTGCCTCAATAGATTAAGGTAACAGATTAGGGTAAGCATATTGTTAGTAAAAATTCAAATTGGATTTTTAGGTGTACAGTGGTATTATTATTTAACATTATTGATTTGAACTTTCAATCTTTCTAGGAAAGCTATATATAAATTTTGAGTGGCCGATGTTTATGTACATGCCCTTTGGAGCTTACGCATAACCTACTTGATATCTGCTCCAGTACGTTGAAATGACCTCTACATTTCATGGGATTCCAAGAGATTCATTGAGTGATCCTTTCCTGTGGTGTTAAAATCTAGATTCTAAATAGCCCCATCAAACACTAGATGCATGTTGAAAATATATTTTATACTTTTATAAATTTATCTTGAATATTTTGTAAGTTGACCTTGCATTGATGTTATAGTTAGCCCACCTATATTAAAGTCTAAGACAAGAACCCAAAAGCAATGCAAGTAGCAAACACTAAAATGATCACTGAAACCAATGTGTTTCGAAACCGACTCGGTCGAGTTGGTCCGAGTCATAGCCCCATTGGGTTGACTTGGCCTTTGAACCGGACTGGTTGGCCGTGTTGTTACCGAGCCGGCCGAGTTGGTTAATGACTTGTATGGCTCGGTAACAACCTAGACGGCTCGGCCGGCTTAGTGACAACGGTCAAAAAAGACAGTTCAACACATATATTTTTTTGGATTTTACTTTTTGGGGAACCCAAAGCCCAATGTAATCTACCTTTGGGTTCTTTGGGGTCCATTCCCCTCTCCTAAACCATATAAAACCCACCCAACCCCTCTCATTTTCTCACAACCATCTCAATGCATTTGAGTGAGAATTTGAGTGAGAGTTTGTGAGGAGTTGTGGAGTTTGTTTTTCAAGCAGCAGTAAGGAGTCTTGGGCAAGCATTGTAGCAGGAGTGAGGAGCTTCTTGGGCAGCCATTGGAGCAGCATTGAGGAGTTGGTTTGTTGGAGAAACTTTGAAGAGGCAGTTTGTGCCTAGAGGTATTTTTTTTCACTTGTAAAAATCTGTTTTTGCTTATTTATTTATTTGTGCAAATCTGGAAATTGAAAAGAGTGTTTTTTATGAAAGAAATGAACATTGAAGCAATGTTATTTTTTGTGTTTTCATTTTCAGATTTTTTTTCCTTTGATTTACAAGCGAAAAAATGGCACCTAAAGTGAAAGTTGTTGCTTGGGCATATGTTGAAATGGTTGATAGTCAAATGCATGGCAAATTTTGCCATAACAAAATTAAGGACGGTCATGGGGACATTAATAGGCTGAAGCAACAATTGGCAGGGATTAGAGACCAAACTACTCCATGTGAATCACCAGAGATTGGGAAGATTAGGAAGGATTTGTTAGCCAACTTTGAGAAGTTTAAAGAAGAAAAGGCTAGGAAAAAAGAATTAGAGGCTGAAATTGGGAGTAAGAGGAATATACAAAAAATGATGGCTATCAACCCCCATTTTGATTTTGAGTGTTCTTCTTCTATCCATTATACTGATGCATCCAACCCCTTCCGATATGTTCCTCCTTCTTTGGAGTCTATTCAAGAAAAGAGTAAGGGTAAAATGAAAAAGAAGGGTGGTATGAATATCAAAAGTTATTTCACTGTCACACCCTCCTCTCCATCAGATGCACATGGTCCTCAAGCTAGTAGAACTTTGCAGCCCACTTTAGATGACCATTGGAAGAAATAATTGAGGGGCACTGCTTGTGATTACATATGTAGATGGTGGTATGATTCTGATATCCCCTTCAATGCTTCCCGTTCACCATATTATGAGCCTATGTTTGATGCCATACATGCTACTGGAAAAAGCTTCAAAGGCCCTACTATACATGAGATAAGGGGGTATCGCTTGCAGAAAGAAATTGCCTCCATTAATAAGTATTTGAAAGATTTCAAGTACTCATGGGAAAGAACAGGATGTACCATCATGTCAGATGGATGGACTGATCAAAGGAACCATACCATCATAAACTTTCTTATCTTCTGTCCATAGGGAACCATGTTTCTAAAAGCAGTTGATGCATCTGATAAGGTAAAAGATGGACAATTGTTATTTCAGCTATTGGATGGGATTGTTGAGGAGGTGGGGGTGGCTAATGTTGTTCAAGTCATCACAGATAATGCCTCTAACTATGTTCTTTCTGGTAAACCGTTAGAGGAAAAACACAAAACCATCTTTTGGACCCCATGTACTGCACATTGCCTAGACCTCATGCTTGAGGATATTGGAAAATTAGATTTGGTCAAAAACACTATATATCATGCCAAAAGCATAACAAAATTTATCTACTATCATTCATGGATTTTGAGCCTTATGAGGAGACACATAGGGGGCGGGGATATTATTAGGTTTGCCATCACTAGATTTACTACTCATTTTTTGACATTGCAATCTATGCTTTCACAACATAGAAACTTGCAAAAGATATTTTCCAGTGAAGAATGGAATCAAAGCCAGTGGTCTCACAAACAGGATGGTAGAGAATTGAAAAAGAAAGTTAATGAAGAAATATTTTGGAGAAAGGCAATAGAGATTGTGAAAGTTGTTGAGCCACTGGTTAAGGTGTTGCGGTTGGTGGATGGAGAAAGATTGGCTATGGGCTTCATTTATGAGGCTATGGATCATGAAAAGGAGCAAATAAAGAGGGCATACAAGGATAAAGTGGCTAAGTATGGGCCCATTCAGGAAATCATTGATGAAAGATGGAACAATCAACTCCATCGCCCCATACATGCAGCTGGGTATTTTTTGAACCCACAGTATCATTATGAAGCTTTGGCGGCAGGAGCTTTGAAGGGGGAGGTTAGAGATGGATTGATTGACTACATTGATCGCATGATCCCATTGGAGTGTGATCAACTGGAGATACACCAATAGGTCACAACCTTTAGAAAAGCCACGGGTACCTTTGGGAAGAACCTAGAAAAGATTGCAAGGGAAGCAAATGAGCCAGGTAAACAAAAAATTCAATTTTCAAATTCTTAACACTTATTTTTTTAAATCACTTATAATTTGAAAGTTGGATATAATTTGTAATTTTTTTGAGCTAACTCATTACACTCCTATGTACTTTGCAGCACAATGGTAGGAGGCTTTTGGTAGCCATTGTCTTGAATTGCAAAACTTTGTAATTCATATTTTGAGTCAAACTTGCAGTGCTATTGGGTGTGAGTGCAATTGGTCCGTCTTTGAGAGGATTCACATGAAGAAGAGAAACCATTTGGATAAAAAAAGGTTAAATTATCTAGTCTATGTCCAATACAAACTTCAGCTCAGACACAACCAATTGTTGAACAAAAGACCTGATTCAGATCCCATTGTGTTGGAAGACATTTATCCAACATCAGATTGGGTAGTGGAGAGTCATCCAATAGAGTTTGATTCTGATGAGGATCTTGATTTGGATTTACAGGTGGAGGCATCACTTGAACATAATGTTTAGTTGAATGTAGATCCACTTTACCAGCCTTAGGGCCAACCCCAAGTCCTCCAGTTGCAAGCGCTTCCTTTGCTCAGTCACGAAAAAAGCACATATCTCGTCTATCTCAGCTTGCAACTACCGCACAGCCTGCTAGTGCTACCACTTCTACAGTTGCAGTTGGAGATGATGATGATGAGGAGCCATGGGCTTCCCTGTTTGACTCTGATCCAGTGGTTGAGCCAAATTATCTTGGCTGCTCTAGTAGTAGCCAATAGTATTGGTCATAGTTTACTTTTGTTGTAGAGGCCATTTATAGCTTCCTTGGTTATGTGTTTTTGTTTTGATCTCTATATCATCATCATGTATGTATTGGACAGTGCACTGGGTGCCATTTTGATATAATGGATATATTCATGAGCCTACTTTGATCATATGTTGACTTATATCTATATTCTAATGTTGTTTGTTTGGAAACATGAATGAAAATCTTTAAAATTATGTTTTTTTATTAAAAAAATAAATATTTAATGTATTTTTTACAATGATAGAGTCATTGAAATTGAGCCGGATGAGTCGATATCGAGTCGGAGTCAAAGTCAGAGTCGACCCTCGGCCGAGTCGGATTCGGAGGGGGATATTAAAACACTGACTAAAACTGAATAGAACTATCATACCAGAAAAGGAAAATAAATCTTGAAAAAGCACAATAAAATTGTCATTCGATCACAACTTATAAAGGAGATACAAAATTAGCCACGAAAATAATGCTTAAGTAGACACAAAAACCTCCCCCTAAGTTGAGGTGGAATCAAAAGACCTCCCGAAGTATCAGGAGGAATCCTTAAAGGTTGCAGGTTCCCTCTTGGAAGTTTTTTGTGTGGTGATAACACTGTGAATCCATTTGCCTCTGGCCATTTCCTCGATGCACTTGCAGCCATAACTATAGAAACCATATAAGAATGGTCACTGCCTATTTGGTTAGCTAGTGCCAATACAAACTTGAGCAATTCTGAAGCATCTGGGAGTTCTATCATTGATTCTATAGAGTTCTCCCCCACTTCTGACTGCTACCCATGTAATGACCTTGTCTGGCTCCTATACATACCAACACCATTTGTCAGTTTCCAAATAGCAAAAAAGTCAACCCAAAACTATAAGATTTCAATAGTCATTAAATAGAGATGGAAGGCTTACATGTGGTTTTTATGCTTATGTTTTCTGAGTTCATGAGTTCAAAAGATGGCAATGTCAAATTGATGAGTACATAACTCAAAGGAAAAAAGAAAAGGCTCATATCATTGTTGTGTCCCTAACCACAATATCCTTGGTAGGTATTAGACTCTGTCTACATTTGGTACTTTGTATTCCCCCACTACTCATATTTGCAATGTAATCCACCCCTGGGTGTGTAGGTGCCACCATTGTTCCTTTGTTTATTTATGTTACTATAATTCCATTTCTATTTCAGTTGTAGTAGAGGTTCCATTGGCTACATGATCACTGGAATGGCATGTTGTAGTATGGAATCCAAAGAAATTATCTAGCATTGTAGTACTTTTACGAATTCAAATATATAAGAGTTTTACTTTCAAGAGTAAACATGTCTTCATATCACAAGAAGTTTATAAAAAAAGTTGTTTGGCATGGCTTTGATTTTACAATCCCAAGAGCTCATGGAAATAACACCTTATTTATTGCAAATGCGTACATCCCACATAATATCTACATGAACTTGTCATACATAAAACTTCAGACTTACAAGTAGAGTTATGGCTACACTGAGCCGAATTCAGTAGAGCGCAATTAAACTCAACCCTCAACTATTCCCAAAAATTACCACAACCACTGATGACTAGAAACTTGAGCCTTTCGATCCATCTCATGCACAGGTCTTAGTTGTAATGGAAACATAAACAAGGTTCTCATTATTATTCTTGATCAAATTGGTGTATGTACAAGTCAGAATTACACTATGAAAATCATCGTTTAGGCATTGGGACTTGATATTATTGTAGGCATCAGTAAAAAACACATCCCGGGTATTTGCACGGGCATCCAGAGAATGAATATAAGTATCACTGAAGTTGGATCTAGCTCATATATGGAGTCTGCACAACTACTTTGTCCAATGCAAGAATTCATGTCAATATGGAAATATCAAAGGACATTCCAATTACTAATGTTATCAGTCTTGATGCCAACAATTGCAAAAATTTGTTAGGTGAACGATACAATTCGCAGGCAATTTGGTGGTATGGCACTGAAAATAACAAAGATACCATTAATAATGGTCAATACTATGTAGTGTCTAATCCACATACATGGTCAAAGTTATTGGCACAAGTCTTGAAGCCTAAGTGTCACTTGTATTAGGGCCTACACATGTCATAACACATCCCATGTAGAAATATCTGATATGGGAAAATGGATGTAAGATATTCAATTGGTTATTGATGGTGATTCCAAGGATATCATTTCTTTAGTCAACTTAAGCTGAACAAGGTTCCCATAGATTGATTGTTGTAGGCTATAAGCCTGAAATTTCCAGTCATCCTCGCTTTTCAAATGAAAATTTGAGTAAAATTCTACCTGTTGAGTTTTGTTTTGATGATAGTTATCTTGAATCGTTTCAAAACAATTCTACCGGTTGAGTTTTGTTTTGATGATAGCTATCTTGAAACGTTTCAAGGTCTCTATTTGATGAGTGTCTTCAACTTTAATATTAAAGAAAACTACAATTTAGAAGCTTGGATATTCTATGTTCTCTTCTTTAGTGGGACATCCTTAAAAATTGTGCGTTTGAAATTTCAAATTAAACGTGAATATCAGATCCATGATAATTGACAACAAAATGCATTAGTTTCTGTTTTGATTCTCTTTGTGCTTTTATCTTTTAAATTTTGATGCAAATGCAATAGAAAATGCATATGCTATAAACTAGTTTTGGTCTTTTAAATGCAAAAACAAGATTTCTCCATGGTAGACATGGATGTCTTTCAAACATAATAAACAATCATTTTACCTTCAACCTTTTGAGCATGTTTCATTAATAAAATTGAGTTTCCCAACCGCATTCTTTGCATCTCAAATACAAGCTGAATCAAATGTAAAAAAGAGAATGCAACCTGGTTAAATCATTGTTTTAAAAAACAGTCGTTTTGAAACCGACTCGGCCGAGTTGGTTCGAGTCATAGCCCCATCCGATCAACTCGGCCTTTGAACCGGACCGGTCGGCTGGGTTGTTACCGAGCTCACCGAGTTGGCTAATGAGTTAGCCGGCTCGATAACAACTAGACTGGCTCGGTGACAACGGCCAGAAAACACAGTTCAACACATTTCTTTTTTGGATTTTGCTTTTTGGGGACCCCAAAGCCCAATGTAATCTGCCTTTGGGTTCTTTGGGATCCATTCCCCTCTCCTAAACCTTATAAAACCCACCCAACTCCTCTCATTTCCTCACAACCATCTCATTGCATTTGAGTGAGAGGTTGTGAGTAGTTGTGGAGTTTGTTTTTGAAGCAGCAGTGAGGATTCTTGGGCAATCATTGTAGCAGGAGTGAGGAGATTCTTGGGTAGCCATTGGAGCAGAATTGAGGAGTTGGTTTGTTGGAGCAACCTTGAGGAGACAGTTTGTGCCTAAAGTTATTTTTTTTCACTTGTAAAAATCTGTTTTTTCTTCTTTTTTTTTTGTGCAAATCTGGAAATTGAAAAGAGTGTTTTTTGTGAAAGAAATGAACATTGAAGTAATGTTACTTTTTTTTGTTTTCATATTCAGATTTTTTCCTTTGATTTCCCAGTGAAAAAATGGCACCTAGAGTAAAAGAGTTGCTTGGGCATATGTTGAAATGGTTGATAGTCAAATGCATTGCAAATTTTGCCATACAAAAATTAAGGAAGGTCCTGGGGGCATTAATAGGATGAAACAACACTTGGTAGGGATTAGAGGCCAAATTACTCTATGTGAATCACTAGAAATTGGGGAGATTAGGAAGGATTTGTTAGCCAACTTTGAGAAGTTTAAAGAAGAAAAGGCTAGGCAAAAAGAATTAGAGGCTAAAATTGGGAGGAAGAGGAGTATACAAAAAATGATGGCTACCAACCCCTATTTTGATTTTGAGGTTCTTCTTCTATCCCTTGTATTGATGCATCCAACCTCTTCCGATATGTTCCGCCCTCTCTTTGGAGTCTATTCAAGAAAAGGGTAAGGGTAAAATGAAAAACAAGGGTGATATGAATATCAAAATTTATTTCACTGTCACACCCTCCTCTCCATCAGATGCACATGGGCCTCAAGCTAGTAGAACTTTGCAGCCCACTTTAGATGACCATTGGAAGAAAGAATTGAGGGAAACTGTTTGTGATTACATATGTAGATGTTGGTATGATGCTGATATCCCCTTTAATGCTTCCCGTTCACCATATTATGAGCCTATGTTTGATGCCCTACATGCTGCTGGAAAAGGATTCAAAGGCCCTACTATGCATGAGATAAGGAGTTATTGTTTGCAGAAAGAAATTGCCTCCATTAATGAGTACTTGAAAGATTTCAAGGACTCATGTGCAAGAACATGATGTACCATCATGTCATGTGGATGGACTGATCAAATGAATCATACCATCATAAACTTTCTTATCTTCTGCCCATAGGGAACCATGTTTCTAAAATTAGTGATGCATCTAATAAGGTAAAAGATGGACAATTGTTATTTCAGCTATTAGATGAGGTAGTTGAGGAGGTGGGGGTGGCTAATGGTTTTCAAGTCACCACAGATAATGCCTCTAACTATGTTCTTTTTGGTAAACTGTTAGAGGAAAAACACAAAACCATCTTTTGGATCCCATGTGCCGCACATTGCATAGACCTCATGCTTGAGGATATTGGCAAATTATATTGGGTCAAAAACACTGTAGATCATACCAAAAGTATAACAAAATTTATCTACAACCATTCATGGATTTTGAGCCATACGAGGAAACACATAGGGGGCAGGGATATTATTAGGCCTGCCATCACTAGATTTTCTACTCATTTTTTGACATTTCAATCTATGCTTTCACAACATAGAAGCTTGCAAAACATATTTTTCTGTGAAGAATGGAATCAAAGCCAGTGGTCACACAAACAGGATGATAGAGAATTGAAAAAGAAAGTTACTGAAGAAATATTTTGGAGAAAGGCAGCAGAGATTGTGAAGGAGAAAATAAAGAGGACATACAAGGATAAAGTGGCTAAGGATGGGACCATTTGGGTAGTCATTGATGAAATATGGAACAATCAACTCCATTTGGGTATTTTTTGAACCCACAGTATCATTATAAAGCTCTGGCGGCAGGAGCTTTGAAGGGGGAGATTAGAGATGGATTGATTGACTACATTGATCGCATGATCCCATTGGAGTGTGATCAGCTGGAGCTACACCGACAGGTCACAACCTTCAACAAAGCCACATGTACCTTTGGGAAGAACCTAGCAAAGATTGCAAGGGAAGTAGATGAGCCAGGTAAACAAAAATTTCAATTTTCAAATTCTTAATACTTATTTTGTTAAATCGTTTATAATTTGAAATTTGGATATAATTTGTAATTTTTTTGAGCTAACTCATTATACTCCTATGCTTTTTGCAGCACAATGGCGGGAGGCTTTTGGTAGCCATTGTCCTGAATTGCAGAAGTTTGCTATTCATATTTTGAGTCAAACTTGCAGTGCTACTGGGTGTGAGCGCAATTGGTCTGTCTTTGAGAGGATTCACATGAAGAAGAGAAACCGTTTGGATCAAAAACGATTAAATTATCTAGTCTATGTCCAATACAACCTCCAGCTCAGGTGCAACCAATTGCTGAACAAAAGACTGGATTCAGATCCCATTGGAAGACCATTGATCCAACATCAGATTGGGTAGTGGACAGTCAACCACCATAGTTTGATTCTGATGAGGATCTTGATTTGGATTTACAGGTGGAGGCATCACTCGAATATAATGTTCAGATGAATGCAATTCCACTTGTACCAGCCTCAGGGCCAGCCCCAAGTCCTTCAGTTGCAAGCGCTTCCTCTACTCAGCCACGACAGAAGTGCATATCTCGTCTATCTTAGCTTGTAGCTGTTGCACAACCTGCTAGTGCTACCACTTCTATAGTTGCAGTTGGAGATGATGATGAGGAGAAGCCATGGGCTTCCTTGTCTTACTCTGATCCAGATGATCTGGCTTCTCTGGCAGTAGCCAGTAGTACTGGTCACAATGTACTTTTTTTGTAGAGGCCATTTCTAGCCTCCTTGGTTATGTGTTTTTGTTTTGATCTCTATATCATCATCATGTATGTATTGGATAATGCACTGGGTGCCATTTTGATATAATGGAAATATTCATGAGCCTACTTTGATCATATGTTGTCTTCTATCTATATTCTAATGCTATGTGTTTGGAAACATGAATGAAAATCTTTAAAATTATGTTTTTTAATTAGAAAAATAAATATTTAATGTATTTTTTACAACGACCAAGTCATTGAAATCGAGCTGGCCGAGTCGATACCTAGTCGGAGTCAGAGTCAGAGTCGACCCTTAGCCGAGTCGGAGTTTTAAAACACTGGGTTAAATACAAATTGTTGACATTGATCTACTCTAATAAACAAACCATTATCACAACTTATGCTTAGAGTTGTAGAATAAAAAAAATGTAAGGTGAATCAGATGCAATGGTATGCAACTACAAGACAATACAAGAAAGCTTTTAAATAATTGGAATAAGCATCAATATTACTTTCTTATGTGATATGCAACCAATGCCCCAACAACCCCTTTGTTATAAGATGATGTAATTGACCGAAAAGTATCTTTTTCTGCATGAAGGATATAAACAAACATCAAGAACTTTATCCCACAAATGTCCTAGATGAAAAATACAGTACAAGAAGGGAAATGACATACATTGAAAGTAGAACAACCATACTTGTTTAAAATGAATAGCACATGAAACAATGAAGTTTCTCCTAGCTTCCTAGATGTTAATTTGGGCTAGATACAATTTGACAAATTGAGCACAAACTAAGAACATATATCATAATGCATGTCTGTCCAATTCCAACCACCACAATAGTTTGAATTGCATAATTACATAACGGGTACAAATGTATCAGGTACAACAAGATTTATGATGTCATTTCCCCTGAAATATGAGTGCTGGGACACCTGGACTGCATACAGTCCTTGTGTGCCTCTTTTATATTTATTTATTTACTTCTTATTAATTTTTTTCAATTTATAAATTGAATTATCATTTGTGTTGCATTCATTACCTTAATGAAATGAATAAATAAAAGAAATAACACACTAATTTAAAATAACTAATTACACAAAAAAACAACCTATGTACCACATGCAAGCTGCATACAACCCACTTGTTTATTTCATCCTCTATCCAGGTATGGGGCAAAGTCGACCCAAAAATCCATGACCGATCATCATCAACTGCAGTGGAATTACCTTCATCATCAATGTTACTGGTATCAAATGTTGTAAGAAGCCCCTATCATATCTTCAATGGATCAAAGGATTTACATTTTTTAGTACTAGCGCCACATATCTAAATGGATCACAATCCTATGACATCATCGGGTTCCTCATGCTTTACAAGAAAAAAAACAACAAAACTAATAGCCTAGTGCAATTCAATACACTGCTTGGTTCCCCTATTTTCAGCTACCCCATTACGCCTTTTGCTACTCCATTCAATCTCATGCTCACTACACCATAGAAATCCCATTCACACGATCGACCTATCCTGGACTTTTGTTTCCCACATTGTCGCTACCAATAGTTTATTCAGACAGAACACTAGAGCCACAACTGGAAATTATTGTCAACCTCGACAAAGCATGCTTGGTTGGAGCGTCACCGTACATTCTTTTCTCTATTCATAAGGTATGTCTGTTGCAGTGAATCTAATTATGTACTTACTTCAGGTTCAACATTGTTTGCAAAAATTTGTGATATGGTTGTGCCCTCATGGGGCTGAGCCTATTAGGGTGTTTATGCCCTCAAGGGGCTAAACTTGTACATATCTTTTTATTTTCATGAACTTACATAGATGATTACCAAGATTAGATTACATAATAGATGACTTTACACCTTTGTGGTATTACATAGTATAAGGTAGGTTACTATCAAGGGTACTAGCCCATGTTCCCCATCTTGAAGGAAAGCTAAGCTCTGTATAGTGAGGAAGATTTTGATGGTGAGAAGGATTATTTCCCCCTGTTTTTGTTTGTGCTTCAATATTCGACTAACTAAATTGATTGATGATGTATATTTGTACTAACATCCCATTCTCTAGATATATTCCCAAATCCCCAAGTAGTTTTGCAGGTACACCACCCCCATGACACTTTAAGCAACTTTCTATCATGAACAAGAACCTTTACTGTGAGCACACTTCTAGGAACACCAACCGAACCAACCACATTGAAGTTGATACAAAGAAGATCAGTTAGAAGCAAGGAAATGACGAAGAGCACATAGAACAAACAACTTTGGTTAGACCAGCCTTTGAAAGCAGGGAAATCACATTTCACAGTTCACCAATGAACTATAAGATTGAAGTTGGTAAAGCATATTCAAGAAGATGACTATGAATTTGAACAGGTGGCTCTGGTAAGTAAGTTCCAAGAAGGGAAATTCAAGGATTTAATGGCTTGCAAATTTCTTTTAGGATTTTAGGGTTTTCTTGCATCCTTGTTTGCTATCCAACAACATAGGCATACCTAAGCTAAATAGCTTAATTCAAGATGAGACTTCAATTGATGCATCTTATTTCCATACCTGAGCTAAAGGGCTTAATTCAAGATGACGAGGCTTTGATTGATGCACATTCTTTGAATGTGTTCTGAGAGTTGATGAAACCCCTGTTATGAAGTTTTGTTGAAATCTGACGAAACCCTTGTTGCAAAGTTTTGTTTCGCATGAGAAAAGAGAATCCCAAAGAGAAGCGCAACTATGGAGCTATTGCAGAGCACAAAGGACTCCGAAGACATGTCGATTCATATCTTGAACCGTTCGAACCATTCACAGATGGTAGATGTTGTATTGTTATGCAATGGTGGTGGCACAAAGTGATCAAGTGCTCAATATTTAGCTCAAAAATAAAAGTTTTTAGAATCACTTGAAACCTGAACAACCACGTCCGTCTCGATGATACGATCCCAAAGCAACTCGTTTCACTCAAAGCGGAGTTCGTATGAGGACGATATCGTGTTCTATCCGCTTTGCCCAACAAAAGAATTTTTGCAAAAAAAAAGGTACAGTCACTGCACAGTCAGTAGTTTGTACTACTGACGTGGCAGGTGACTAGGCAAGTCAAGGTTGGTCAACTACTAATGATTTCTCGCCAGGTGGCACATTGTGGTTGGTCGACAAGTTGATGATTTGGTTCGATTCTATTGGTTGGAGGATGGACCAATGAAGAGGGGACATGTGGCAAGCCCAGAGGCCGCCACGTGTCCCTCCCCAAAGGTCAGCATTATTGGCGCGCTTTACCAAAATTTTATGGCAGGTCGCTAGAGTCTAACTCGCGACCTTGCTCGAACAAGCTCCATGACATACCACTACACCCACGCTTCAAGTCTTAACCTATAACGGTTTCAGGTTATATTTAAAGTTTATTACATTTGCGGTTGGGGGGAGGAAGGAGCCAGCCCGCAGGCCAGCCCGCTCCCATGTGATCACTCCATGAAAACCGGTGGCTAGTGCTACCGTAACTGTCAGCTTAACCATCTGATAATCTACCATTTGACCACTACATCATTTAATGCTAACCATAACCACGTGGATTATGCGCTAATCACAATGAACCCCTAAGTAAAGATGAGCTTATCACTAATTAAGCGTAGTTAAGATGGCAGAGCCCCCAAATTCGGCACTAACTCCACTTTTAGCGGAGTTAACTAGAGTTCCTCTAGTTTTAGTGGAGTTTGACTAGGGGAAATTGATTTTGCCATAACTTTCACAAAATTCGACCAAATTGGGATCAGGAAAAGCCATTCCTAGATGATTTTGATGTTCTGAGCACATTTAAGAAGGTTTTAGGACCAGTGGAGCATTGTAAACAACACTTTTTCCATTTTGAGATATTACAGAGGCCCAAGCCATGGAAGCTGGACCAAAGAGATGTAGTCCAAGAGGGGTGAACTCCTTCATCAAAACACTGTGTTAAGTGTTCATTTTGATGATTTGTTGTGCATTTGCTTGTTTTTGTTCAACACTTGATTTACATGCTATTTTGCTCATGAATTTGACATAAAACTTAAAAAAATTTACCTGTTCATTCGCAAATACCATAAAGGAAACCAATGCACATGAAGCAAAGGATAAGCTATTGTTTTTAATTCTGAAGTTAAAATTAACACAACAAAACTAACATTCAACAACAAATCACAAAGGCAAGGTAGTGACATGTGTCAAGCGTTGCAGAGCATATGCACAAATCCATGTGGTGTGGTGTAACTAGCCATGTGGTGTAGCATAAGTAACAAAGTGAAGATATATATTTCAAAACCAAGCAAACCAAATTCAAAAGTAATGCTAATGAAGTAATTCTAGCACTACTTCATCAACATTACTTTACTTTCCTTAACCCAAAACAATGATTTAAATCCTTCGAACTATGAAATCATATGAATAATATAGAGCGTTGCCTCGGGAAGAGGCCAAAAAAGATGAACAAAAATTTTATTGGTTAGAGAAATCATTGCATTTATTTGATTGGTTGAATTTCAATCTTTATGATATATGACTTAAAACTATAGCTTAAGTTGAGGGATAACAAATGTACAATAGTGATTAATAAGGTAAACATATTTGCATACCAAAATCACAAAGTGAATAAACATTGATAATGACAAGGCCAGAATTGATTTTATTTAGCCATTTATAATATGGTCACTGGATTTGTTTGGAGTTTAAATTTTTTGCAAGGTCTTATTTTTTAAATTATTAACAAATTTTTAAATTATTTAATTATTTATTTTTACGCCGTAAAGCGTTCCCTCTGAGATCAACTTCCTTAATTGCCACCGTGTACTTCTCTGAACCATTCGATCCTATGTTAGACGATTGAAAAGTTACAGACCGTTCGATAAATAATTAGGATAAAAAAAACGTTACAGATTCTTGTAATCGGTGAACAAAACGTTACAAATTACAGAGAATGCAGTTTAAAGTTAGAAGCGATGGGGGTTTCAAGACAATAGCAGCCATCTTTCAGTGCACTTCAGTCCGGTGCATACACACAGAGGAAGAATTCACTGAGGAATTGCTGTTGAAACCCCTGCCAGACCGCAAAGTTTTGGCCCACTTCCACTTCACTAACAGCTTGCCTCTCACGAAGATCCATGGCCGCCACCACAAGCTTTTTCCCAAAGCCATTTACCAGCTGGTAAGTACACGATGCCATTTCTCGGTGCCAAGTTTGAAAGATTTGTAAATGAAACACTTCAGAAAAATTGAAATCATTTGAGAGCATGGTATTGTTCGAGCTAAATTATTGTCCATGCAGTGATGCGATACAACAGAGAAAAAAAATTAGTGATTTTGCTTTAAAGAACTTTTATTTTTTTGAGAGGATCTTGATTCTTGCCCTAAACCAGACATGGCAGTCAGAGCATGTAAGGATTTATTTTTGTTATTTTAATTTTTCCTGTAAGTTTTAGGTCTAAATTTGAAAATGTTATTTTTCCCTGTTTAATTTTGTTATTGTCCTCTGCTTTATGGTGTTTGTGCGGATATTGCAGTGCAAGTTTCAGATGTCCCCAGTTTCGATGGCTTAACAGAGCCTGGTGGAATAAATTACACACAGCAGCATACTCAGACATTAATCGATCATTTGTGGGATGGTAAGTCTTAATTTTCATGGATTTTTACAGATCCGTCTCAAGGTTCATTGCCGTGGGCAGGGCTTGAAAATTTGATTAGTTTACGACGGCTTTGCAGGTACTGATAAGAGTCGAAGGGTATGGAAACCTTCTGTTAATTTTATAGCAATCGGTCATCGTGGCAGCGGGATGAATAAAATTTTAACTGCCGATAAACGGTCGCAGGCGATAATGGAAAACACGATAACCTCATTCAATGAGGCCGGGAAAAGTGGAGTTCGGTTTGTAGAGTTCGACGTGCAGGTAAAGGCGGGAGCTGCAACTTTATTCTTAAAAGATCCGAGTTAATAATTAAAGATTTTTGTGAGGGATTTTGTATTCTCTGTCAATAATTGTAATCTTTTGATTTGGCAGGTGACCAGAGACGACCGTGCGGTCATCTTTCATGACGATTTTATTGTAACGAAAGAAGACGTAAGGATTTACGCTTCGGTTTCTGTTTTGAATTCCTTAGTCTCCTCATTGATGGGGAAAACTCAGGAGTTTTCATTTCATTTTACAGGAAATCATTGTAGAAAAGCGAATCAGAGAAGTGACGTTGGAGGAATTCCTCTCTTACGGCTTTCAAAAAGATGGCTATAAGGTAACTGCAAATCACCGTGGAAAAGTCGTGCGTTGAATCTAATTAACTAAATCCTATTGTAGCTAAATTAACATAGTTTGTGAGATTCGAACTCGCGACCGTGTGGACGAGAGAAAGAAAATTGTAAATTGTACATTGAGGCAAAGATTAACACAACTTGGTTATGGTTCCTGTTAGGTTGGAAAGCCTCTGCTAAGAAAGACACGGGATGGAGAGTTTTTAAACTGGAAGGTGTCGGTGGAGGACAGTCTGTGCACTCTGAAGGAGGCTTTTGAAAAAGTGGATCTTTTCATTGGATTTAACATCGTGTTAAAGTTTGACGATTAAATTCAATATACGGAAGACCAGCTACGGCATATACTGCAGGTCATTCTTGAGGTGAGAAATGAGTCCTTCCACAATTTGCTCGAACATAGTAACCGAGGACAAAGAGTTGACAGTAAAAACCTTAAATTTCGCAGGATGTTTACCAAAACGCAAAAGGAAGGCAAATATTTTTTTCTAGTTTCCATCCGGATGCAGCACAGATCGTCCGCAAGATGCAAGATACATATCCAGTAAGTCTTTCAAAAATAAATTTACCAAGAAGAAATGTGTATGCGACGTCTCCCGCTTTTCAGGAACTCTAAGATATGCTTCCTGTGACTTTATTTTGCAGGTTTTGTTCTTAACAGATGGAGGAGTACACACATACCAGGATTTTCGAAGAAATTCTTTGGAAGAAGTCGTTAAAGTATGCATTACAGGTATATTAACCGTTTCGGAGCTTAAATCGGACAAAGCTCGTAATGCTCTAATCTGCATAGGTCCTCTATCGATCTGGTACGAAATATTGACCTGGTAAACATGGCAGGTGGACTCCAGGGAATTGTTACAGAAGTTAGAGCCATTTTTCAAGATCCTGGAGCCATTTCGAAGGTTAAGAAGTCCGATCTTTGCCTCAACACATACGGTCAGCTGAAGTACGCATATATTCTCCCCGACAGACATCCCATTTCTTTTCGTATTAATTTACTTAAATTTCATTGGGGACCATTTGTAATTTCTTCATATACAAAAACTTAAGATAGGGGATACCTTTATTTATTTCTCTTGTGTATGCAACGTCTCCCGCTTTTCAGGAACTCTAAGATATGCTTCCTGTGACTTTATTTTGCAGGTTTAGTTCTTAACAGATGGAGGAGTACACACATACCAGGATTTTCGAAGAAATTCTTTGGAAGAAGCCGTTAAGTATGCATTACAGGTATATTAACCGTTTCGGAGCTTAAATCGGACAAAGCTCGTAATGCTCTAATCTGCATAGGTCCTCTATCGATCTGGTAGGAAATATTGACCTGGTAAACATGGCAGGTGGACTCCAGGGAATTGTTACAGAAGTTAGAGCCATTTTTCAAGATCTTGGAGCCATTTCGAAGGTTAAGAAGTCCGATCTTTGCCTCCTCACATACGGTCAGCTGAAGTACGCATATATTCTCCCCGACAGGCATCCCATTTCTTTTCGTATTAATTTACTTAAATTTCATTGGGGACCATTTGTACTTTCTTCATATACAAAAACTTAAGACAGGGGATACCTTTATTTATTTCTCTTGCTTATTAAGAGATGTCAATGCATAGGCATTTATGTATTCATTTCTTTTTCTGCAGCAATGTTCCAGAGACCGTTTACATACAGAATTTAATCGGCGTCGATGGAGTAATTGTCGATTTTGTGCGAGAAATTTCTGCCACCATTGAAGGATTTACCGGCAGTAACGGCAAGATGAGCCAATCGACCGACTCACAGGTCGTTGACTCGGAAATTGCATCGATAATTTCTTGTGAAAGCCAACAAAGAGAGCCACAGAATTCTCCTCCGAGCTTTTCTCCGCGGGAATTATCGTTTATATTAAAGCTTATACCACAGTTGATGCAGAGTCAATAATACCAGATCAAACCCTCCCTTGCAAATGTTTTATAGAATCTTAGTACATATGATATTGCAAGAAATGTACAGATCGAAGTATTTATTTCAGAATTTCGAGGTGAAATATTTGAGAGCGTAACTCGCGAGAGATTTTTTTTAGTTTTTCTTTTTAGGTTCCAGAGCCAAGGTAGAATTTTCATGAAGTACAGCTTGTAAAACACGCAGCCTTATTTTATGTTTTTCTTTAGAGGTTCCAGAACTAAGGTAGAATTTTCCTGAAATACAGCTTGTAAAACATGAAGACCTTTTCCGACAGAAGTGATTTAATTTAAAACTTAGTCGCATCTGGTGAGGTCGACAAACCAAGGTTCAACTTTGACCAGTGGATATTTACGGATTTCTAACCATATAAGGGTAGGATTTAGATGATGTTTAATGTAGGTTTATTAATGTTAACAATTGTTTTGGGACTAAATCATTGCTAAAACCTTTGTATGATATTTAATTACTCAAACCTAATTTACCAAATTTAAATATATTATAATTTTACTATCCAAATGTTAATTACTCAGACCAAATTTACCAAATTTAAATTTATTATCTAACTGGTAAATTTATTATAATTTTATTATCTAACTAATTTAAAGAGTTGTTTTTTGAGATTAAAAAAAAAAATCTCATAAAAATTTATTGAAATCACAAAAAATCACAAATACTCAAATTTTTTATTAAAATTACACATTTCTAAAATTTTCCAAAATACCAAACCCTTGTAAAATCCAAAAAAAACAATTGAAATAACACAACTCAAAATTTGTATACAGATTTTTTTTAGGATTCAGCCTTTCATCAAGCAAAATGTTGTTTGCTTTAATGTCTCTATGAATTATTCGCAACTGTGAATCCTCATGAAGATAAGGAAGACCACGAGCTATTCCCATTATGATGTTATAGCGTTTTTGCCAATCAAGATGTCTCTTCTTCTCTGGATCTGTATTTGTATTCAAAGAATAGTATTTTTCAAAACCTTTTACATAATCAATCTCATTAATTTATGAAAAAATGATCATCTTTCCCTCATACAGGAAACAAAATTCAAAATGACATACCAAACGGGAAGGTGTCAAGACTCTTGTTTCGCAAATACTCATAAACAAGCAACCTTTCGGGACCCTCGGCACAACATCCGAGCAGCTTTACCAGATTTCGGTGTTGAACATGGGTAACAAGCTTCACTTCATTCATAAACTCTCGTTTGCCCTGTCCAGACCTTACAGACAACTTCTTCACTGCTATTTCTTTTCCGTCTCTCGTTATTCCCTGGAAGAATCAGTCCATCAACAAACCATGGAAAAATCCCTGTTCCTGTTCCTCTATTTGGAAGATGATGTAAAGTGATAGCGTTAAACTTGCAAACAATAGTGGGTAGGTAAATACCTTGTATACAGGGTCAAAGCCTCCCTCTCCAAGCTTCATGTTTTCATGAAAATTATCCGTTGCTTCTGTGAGTGCTTCTAAGGTGAAAATAATTTGCTCATGTTCGATTAGTGTCGATTCTGGATCATTAACATGTTTTTCTACATAGAAAAAGAAGAGGCAAATAAGAATCTAATTTCATTAGATAACATAAATATGAATGGGTTGTGTTAAAGAGATGCCTGGTTATAGATTCAATTTTATTTCTAGATGGTAGATTTAGAATATTTTGAAAATTATTCTTAAAATCTGCCATCAAGATAAGTTCAGAATAAGATAAACAAGAATAAGGTCAATTATTCTTAAAATTTGAGATAAATTCCGCTGATTCTACCTTCATTCTGCTGACATGTTACTGGGTTCCGTGAAAAGAAAGATTTCAGTCTGTTCCTCAGGGCAAACAAACAGACCATTAACGCTACTAAGACGCCTGCCACAATCCCCAGAGAATTTTCTGTAGAGCAAATCGTGTAATGCATTGTACTGTTATTTACAGACATTGAAGTTACAATCAATTTCTATAATCCCCAAAAGCAAGGAAATCATAAAATTAGATGTGGCCATGAGGGATTACTTGACGTGGTGTGTGAAGCTCCATTCGCCTGAGTCACCTGAGTCATATGGGCAGAAGGGTTTGGCCGGGAGGAGTTAGAGAATGAAAGTGGACTAGCACTATTCCCAACAGTACTAGTGTTAAAAGAAGGGTATATTTCATATTGAATCCTACAGCTTCCCGATAGTGCCTGGGCTCCTCCATTCAGAGAACGACATCGGTGGAGGTTATTCGTTGGTAGTTGAAAGCAAGATCTGCAGTCCTTTCTGGATAAATCTCTCCAACATTGAACTAAACTGTAAACGGTACCATTGGCAGAACATGTAGCTGAGCCTTGAGTGAATCCCTTATTTGCAAAATTGCAGGCCTCATCAGACACGTTGAAAAGAAGATTTGAAGTAGTGGTCTTGAAATTGTATAGATTACTTGTACTAATTTCAATTACCATAACCAGATAAGTCCCATTGGTGTCTAGCTTTGAAAAAAGGCTAAAGTTCTCGTATCGCAGGAAGCAGCTTTCTAACCATACTCGAGCGCCGACGTCTTTTCCACAAAGTTGTATAACACTATCGTTTGCTTCTTGTGAACAGATTGAACAGTCTTGGCTAGATATGTTACCTTGACACTGGAGGAGGCCATATATTCTGTTAGGACTTTTGCCATAGAAAGAAGTGTTGAACCTTGTTTGAGGTGCGTTCTTCATTAGATCACCCATTAACCTATTCAAATCGCTCGAAAAAGTACTTCCATTGGCATAAGTAGAGGCATTACCGCAGGCGTGTGAGCTAATCTGTGAAGTAACAGAAGGAAAATTGGTGATGAATAGTAAACCGATGAAAAGAAATAGAATAGCTGACAATCTTTTCTGCAGTGGGGATGCATGCTGAAGCTTTGGAAGCTTGTGATGAACTGAGAGCTTCTGGGTTGGATTTTGATGTGTCTTCTTACAATGCTGTTATATCTTGGTAGTGCTGGGAGGATTAATGAAGCTTACAACATGTTCATGATCATGCAAGCCAAAGGTCTTGAACCAGATACAATTACTTATGCAAGTATGACAATTAGCTATGGGAAGCTAGGGTTGGTAGACGGTGTTAGGAGAATGTTTTACAAAATGAAACAGAAGGGTTTTCAGCCAAACGAATTCACGTTCAAGGCAGTTATAGATGCCTATAAAAGTGCTGGGAAGTTTGCTTTAGCCAGATTTGTTACCCAGGAAAGGGAGTTCAGGGAGTTCATGCATCAGTTGCAAGATCATGGTCACATTATATAAGATTATGCAGATCTGGTTTCGAGCTCCATTTCATGTGCAAAGCTTTTAAAAGGAAGCTGGCATATCCTGTATTCATGCTGTTGTGTCTTTTAACATTTTGTAAAATTGTAACAGGTTATTTTTTTTGGGAAATTTAAATCTATGCTTCACCTTGGGGCATCTGCAATATTTGACGACATAATGCCTTTAGAAGCACATAGTTTGTTTGACTACCTGTCCACTAGTTAGTTTGTCTATGCTCATTATGGTAAATTCGATCTTACACCTTGAACAGGATTTACTTGTAATTTACTAAATCCAACGGCTATTTTTTGGGTATCCGACACTTGATTAATTCTCACCTCGGGCAATCTTTGACAACAAAATGCCCTCTAGAAGCTTATAGAATCCAATTTTTAACATATTTTCACTCTTTTTATCACTAGGAGTGCTTAATTCAAACAATGGTGAGACCATTTGGATGTTAGAAACCTAATGCTAATTTTCTATTTGTCCCTAACCTAATGAATATTAATATTGGTGATAGCATATCTTTAAAATGAACATATTGAGTTAATTTCCCTTATATAAAGGTCTTCCTTATTTATTCATAATCTTTGAATTTCAATTACATCATTGTTCTCATCCTTTGTCAAATGTTCATCAAGCAATGTCAGAAGACAGTATTGGCATCCATCAAGGACCTTAGGATAAACCTTATAAACTGAAAGCATGCAGTCTGTAACTAACATGAAATCAAAGTGTCAAATAAATTAATTTGTGCATTTGCTAATTGTGGTAACCCTCGCTCTTCAAATATTAGATAGTTCAAGCTTTGATCTCATGAAATAAATGTAACCTTACAAATTGCAGGGCACTAGTCTATTTTTGTGCTAAAGTTTATTGTGCATCATGTGATTTGATTATGACAAGGTTTGTAATTTGATTTATTTCTGTTGTTTGTACTTTGAAGGCTATTGCATCTTGGGGAGTTCGCAACAACATTGACTTTCTTTCTTTGTCTTATACACGACATGCCGAAGACATTATACAAGTAAGAAATATGACATAAAATCTACATTCTTGCTCATGTTCTGAGCTTGTGATGTTATTTCTAGCAACTATGATGGATCTCACATAAAATTTTCTGTCAAGCTGTTTTTCTAGAAACAAGTTATAGCAACACCGTCCATGCTTTTCAACAGATTGTGCGCCAAGAGGGCATCCATGCCCTCTTCAGAGGAGTAACAGCTAATATTATGTTAAGAGTAGTAAGGGCTGGAGTTCTTGCACTATATGATCAGCTTCAGTGACTAGTTCTGAGTAAGTCGAACAAGTCAATATTGATATGTAGCGGATGCATGGACAGTGTTTGACAAAATGCCTGAACGGGATGTGGTGTCATGGAATACTATGATTGTTGGATATACTAAAAATGGGTATTGTCAGGAGGCATTAAGGCTTTATGGCTGGATGCAATGGACAACTATAGAGGCAGATCATGTTACCTTTTCCAGTGTACTTGGTGCGTGTGCTGGCCTAGAAGCTCCGCAGTAAGGAAACGAGGTGCATGGCCATTTAATTAGAAATGGGTTTGACCTAGAGAACCCCATAGGGAATGCTCTTCTTACTATGTTATGAATGTCCTAGCTTCTACGCATGTTTCATTCCCTACATTAGTGTTCCTTGGCCTTGATTTATAGTATATTGGAAAAGGTTATGAGATATTTTACAATCTTAAGCCCAATGCACGCCTTCTCATGTAACAATCACATTGTCCAAGATAATTCAGTTTGTCAGATAAATTTTGTATCTTTTGGGTGAATTATGTTAGGGCAGTTAGAACCTGCCATGCATATCTTCTCTTGAAATCTTCTACACATAACCTTAAATAATTATGCTCGAAATACCATCTATATCAATGAAATATGATCACATGACATGTCACCGTTGGCATACCACCCAACAACACTGCATTATGCAAATTTCTAGCAATACTATACTCAATGTAACCCCTATTCGACATTTTTTGTAAAATTATGGCCGATATGAAGAAATGAATCAGGTAGAAATTCAATCTGTCTTATGAAAATGTCACTAACTATCCAGGTATGTTTTTGCTATGTATGCACCCTAGATTACACCGATGCTATGTATGCACCCTAGATTAGACATCAAATATTTTACTAATCCCCTCTGCTTTTGCATTTTTCCATTTTTCTCTATCAAACATATGCTTGTCACAAAAGGCAAGTAATTGCTTATGCTTGCAGTCACACTATTTTTTATGAGACGATTTGCAATTAGCATTACAATAATCAGTGCAAGAACAAATTCCATTCGAGAAACAATGGAAACAATTTGCATCTCTCACAACAATTTGCTTCCCGGTGATCATCAAAATGAGCTTTGTGGCATTGTGGCAACGCCCTGAAACGCGAAGGTTCTTGGTAATATGAAACCTTTGTATGATATTTAATTTCTCAAACCTAATTTACCAAATTTAAATATATTATAATTTTACTATCCAAATGTTAATTACTCAGACCAAATTTACCAAATTTAAATTTATTATCTAACTGGTAAATTTATTATAATTTTATTATCTAACTAATTTAAAGAGTTGTTTTTTGAGATTAAAAAAAAAATCTCATAAAAATTTATTGAAATCACAAAAAATCACAAATACTCAAATTTTTTATTAAAATTACACATTTCTAAAATTTTCCAAAATACCAAACCCTTGTAAAATCCAAAAAAAACAATTGAAATAACACAACTCAAAATTTGTATACAGATTTTTTTTAGGATTCAGCCTTTCATCAAGCAAAATGTTGTTTGCTTTAATGTCTCTATGAATTATTCGCAACTGTGAATCCTCATGAAGATAAGGAAGACCACGAGCTATTCCCATTATGATGTTATAGCGTTTTTGCCAATCAAGATGTCTCTTCTTCTCTGGATCTGTATTTGTATTCAAAGAATAGTAATTTTCAAAACCTTTTACATAATCAATCTCATTAATTTATGAAAAAATGATCATCTTTCCCTCATACAGGAAACAAAATTCAAAATGACATACCAAACGGGAAGGTGTCAAGACTCTTGTTTCGCAAATACTCATAAACAAGCAACCTTTCGGGACCCTCGGCACAACATCCGAGCAGCTTTACCAGATTTCGGTGTTGAACATGGGTAACAAGCTTCACTTCATTCATAAACTCTCGTTTGCCCTGTCCAGACCTTACAGACAACTTCTTCACTGCTATTTCTTTTCCGTCTCTCGTTATTCCTTGGAAGAATCAGTCCATCAACAAACCATGGAAAAATCCCTGTTCCTGTTCCTCTATCTGGAAGATGATGTAAAGTGATAGCGTTAAACTTGCAAACATTAGTGGGTAGGTAAATACCTTGTATACAGGGCCAAAGCCTCCCTCTCCAAGCTTCATGTTTTCATGAAAATTATCCGTTGCTTCTGTGAGTGCTTCTAAGGTGAAAATAATTTGCTCATGTTCGATTAGTGTCGATTCTGGATCATTAACATGTTTTTCTACATAGAAAAAGAAGAGGCAAATAAGAATCTAATTTCATTAGATAACATAAATATGAATGGGTTGTGTTAAAGAGATGCCTGGTTATAGATTCAATTTTATTTCTAGCTGGTAGATTTAGAATATTTTGAAAATTATTCTTAAAATCTGCCATCAAGATAAGTTCAGAATAAGATAAACAAGAATAAGGTCAATTATTCTTAAAATTTAAGATAAATTCCGCTGATTCTACCTTCATTCTGCTGACATGTTACTGGGTTCCGTGAAAAGAAAGATTTCAGTCTGTTCCTCAGGGCAAACAAACAGACCATTAACGCTACTAAGACGCCTGCCACAATCCCCAGAGAATTTTCTGTAGAGCAAATCATGTAATGCATTGTACTGTTATTTACAGACATTGAAGTTACAATCAATTTCTATAATCCCCAAAAGCAAGGAAATCATAAAATTAGATGTGGCCATGAGGGATTACTTGACGTGGTGTGTGAAGCTCCATTCGCCTGAGTCACCTGAGTCATATGGGCAGAAGGGTTTGGCCGGGAGGAGTTAGAGAATGAAAGTGGACTAGCACTATTCCCAGCAGTACTAGTGTTAAAAGAAGGGTATATTTCATATCGAACCCTGCAGCTTCCCGATAGTGCCTGGGCTCCTCCATTCAGAGAACGACATCGGTGGAGGTTATTCGTTGGTAGTTGAAAGCAAGATCTGCAGTCCTTTCTGGATAAATCTCTCCAACATTGAACTAAACTGTAAACGGTACCATTGGCAGAACATGTAGCTGAGCCTTGAGTGAATCCCTTATTTGCAGAATTGCAGGCCTCATCAGACACGTTGAAAAGCAGATTTGAAGTAGTGGTCTTGAAATTGTATAGATTACTTGTACTAATTTCAATTACCATAACCAGATAAGTCCCATTGGTGTCTAGCTTTGAAAAAAGGCTAAAGTTCTCGTATCGCAGGAAGCAGCTTTCTAACCATACTCGAGCGCCGACGTCTTTTCCACAAAGTTGTATAACACTATCGTTTGCTTCTTGTGAACAGATTGAAGAGTCTTGGCTAGATATGTTACCTTGACACTGGAGGAGGCCATATATTCTGTTAGGACTTTTTCCATAGAAAGAAGTGTTGAACCTTGTTTGAGGTGCGTTCTTCATTAGATCACCCATTAACCTATTCAAATCGCTCAAAAAAGTACTTCCATTGGCATAAGTAGAGGCATTACCGCAGGCGTGTGAGCTAATCTGTGAAGTAACAGAAGGAAAATTGGTGATGAATAGTAAACCAATGAAATGAAATAGAATAGCTGACAATCTTTTTTGCAGTGGGGATGCATGCTGAAGCTTTGGAAGCTTGTGATGAACTGAGAGCTTCTGGGTTGGATTTTGATGTGTCTTCTTACAATGCTGTTATATCTTGGTAGTGCTGGGAGGATTAATGAAGCTTACAACATGTTCATGATCATGCAAGCCAAAGGTCTTGAACCAGATACAATTACTTATGCAAGTATGACAATTAGCTATAGGAAGCTAGGGTTGGTAGACGGTGTTAGGAGAATGCTTTACAAAATGAAACAGAAGGGTTTTCAGCCAAACGAATTCACGTTCAAGGCAGTTATAGATGCCTATAAAAGTGCTGGGAAGTTTGCTTTAGCCAGATTTGTTACCCAGGAAAGGGAGTTCAGGGAGTTCATGCATCAGTTGCAAGATCATGGTCACATTATATAAGATTATGCAGATCTGGTTTCGAGCTCCATTTCATGTGCAAAGCTTTTAAAAGGAAGCTGGCATATCCTGTATTCATGCTGTTGTGTCTTTTAACATTTTGTAAAATTGTAACAGGTTATTTTTTTGGGGGAAATTTAAATCTATGCTTCACCTTGGGGCATCTGCAATATTTGACGACATAATGCCTTTAGAAGCACATAGTTTGTTTGACTACCTGTCCACTAGTTAGTTTGTCTATGCTCATTATGGTAAATTCGATCTTACACCTTGAACATGATTTACTTGTAATTTACTAAATCCAATGGCTATTTTTTGGGTATCCGACACTTGATTAATTCTCACCTCGGGCAATATTTGACAACATAATGCCCTCTAGAAGCTTATAGAATCCAATTTTTAACATATTTTCACTCTTTTTATCACTAGGAGTGCTTAATTCAAACAATGGTGAGACCATTTGGATGTTAGAAACCTAATGCTAATTTTCTATTTGTCTCTAACCTAATGAATATTAATATTGGTGATAGCATATCTTTAAAATGAACATATTGAGTTAATTTCCCTTATATAAAGGTCTTCCTTATTTATTCATAATCTTTGAATTTCAATTACATCATTGTTCTCATCTTTTGTCAAATGTTCATCAAGCAATGTCAGAAGACAGTATTGGCATCCATCAAGGACCTTAGGATAAACCTTATAAACTGAAAGCATGCAGTCTGTAACTAACATGAAATCAAAGTGTCAAATAAATTAATTTGTGCATTTGCTAATTGTGGTAACCCTCGCTCTTCAAATATTAGATAGTTCAAGCTTTGATCTCATGAAATAAATGTAACCTTACAAATTGCAGGGCACTAGTCTATTTTTGTGCTAAAGTTTATTGTGCATCATGTGATTTGATTATGACAAGGTTTGTAATTTGATTTATTTCTGTTGTTTGTACTTTGAAGGCTATTGCATCTTGGGGAGTTCGCAACAACATTGACTTTCTTTCTTTGTCTTATACACGACATGCTGAAGACATTATACAAGTAAGAAATATGACATAAAATCTACATTCTTGCTCATGTTCTGAGCTTGTGATGTTACTTCTAGCAACTATGATGGATCTCACATAAAATTTTCTGTCAAGCTGTTTTTCTAGAAACAAGTTATAGCAACACCGTCCATGCTTTTCAACAGATTGTGCGCCAAGAGGGCATCCATGCCCTCTTCAGAGGAGTAACAGCTAATATTATGTTAAGAGTAGTAAGGGCTGGAGTTCTTGCACTATATGATCAGCTTCAGTGACTAGTTCTGAGTAAGTCGAACAAGTCAATATTGATATGTAGCGGATGCATGGACAGTGTTTGACAAAATGCCTGAACGGGATGTGGTGTCATGGAATACTATGATTGTTGGATATACTAAAAATGGGTATTGTCAGGAGGCATTAAGCCTTTATGGCTGGATGCAATGGACAGCTATAGAGGCGGATCATGTTACCTTTTCCAGTGTACTTGGTGCGTGTGCTGGCCTAGAAGCTCCGCAGCAAGGAAACGAGGTGCATGGCCATTTAATTAGAAATGGGTTTGACCTAGAGAACCCCATAGGGAATGCTCTTCTTACTATGTTATGAATGTCCTAGCTTCTACGCATGTTTCATTCCCTACATTAGTGTTCCTTGGCCTTGATTTATAGTATATTGGAAAAGGTTATGAGATATTTTACAATCTTAAGCCCAATGCACGCCTTCTCATGTAACAATCACATTGTCCAAGATAATTCAGTTTGTCAGATAAATTTTGTATCTTTTGGGTGAATTATGTTAGGGCAGTTAGAACCTGCCATGCATATCTTCTCTTGAAATCTTCTACACATAACCTTAAATAATTATGCTCGAAATACCATCTATATCAATGAAATATGATCACATGACGTGTCACCATTGGCATACCACCCAACAACACTGCATTATGCAAATTTCTAGCAATACTATACTCAATGTAACCCCTATTCGACATTTTTTGTAAAATTATGGCCGATATGAAGAAATGAATCAGGTAGAAATTCAATCTGTCTTATGAAAATGTCACTAACTATCCAGGTATGTTTTTGCTATGTATGCACCCTAGATTACACTGATGCTATGTATGCACCCTAGATTAGACATCAAATATTTTACTAATCCCCTCTGCTTTTGCATTTTTCCATTTTTCTCTATCAAACATATGCTTGTCACAAAAGGCAAGTAATTGCTTATGCTTGCAGTCACACTATTTTTTATGAGACGATTTGCAATTAGCATTACAATAATCAGTGCAAGAACAAAGTCCATTCGAGAAACAATGGAAACAATTTGCATCTCTCACAACAATTCGCTTCCCGGTGATCATCAGAATGAGCTTTGTGGCATTGTGGCAACGCCCTGAAACGCGAAGGTTCTTGGTAATATGAATAGATGATCTAGCCATTTGTTGATGATAAAAAATAAACACTGGTAAAGAAACAAAATTGCATAAAAATTTGACTTCTTTCTTCTTTGCTATTGTTTCTTATGTCATTTGCATAAAATTTTGACTTCTTTCTTCTATGTTGTTGTTTTTTATATCATTGCCTTATGGCATTTCCTTTGCAACATGTGGTGCAAATGCTAGTTTTAATCTAGGATAATCAATAGCTGGTGAGAGTTATCCTGAACAGAAATTAAAATTATTATTGAAGTCATATTTTTATGTTGATAGGCGTCTCTTCTTGAAATTGGCCATGCCAGGATTTCTTTACATTTTTTGCATGCAATATCGGATCTGTTGAACAAATTTTAGCCATTGATTTGAAATGTGTTTCAAGTGGCAATTAGATTGCATGACATTTGTCCTCCTAGTTACAGAAGGACATCTGTCCCTGTCCGTCAACTTAGGCTATAAGCCCATGTCGCACAATGCATGGTATCCACATATTTTCCATGTTCGTCGACTTAGGATGTATGCCCATGGTGCACGATTCGTGGTTTCCACATAATTTTACACTGCTAGAACCCCTGAATGTGCTCCGTAGTTGTAAGCGTTGCATATTTGTCTGTTCGTAAACAACCCTGGTAAAATCATCGTCCGAATTTGACTCTGCCAATTCAATTCCATGATGCACCATCAAATGTTTAGTTCCTGACATGTCAGATCAGGAGTGAACATGTGTATTTTTACGCCAATATTTGTTTTCTTCTCAGTTCAACTATGTACTTTGTTTAATCAGTTCTCTGTTGATCCGGTGGTCATTGTCATTCTGTTACCCTTAGTCGTGTGTGCAGTGGATAGGAGGTTCCTTTCAAGAGTGGTGTTGAGTGGGTTGTTGTCCTTGCTTATCCCTCTTGGCAGGACCCAGGAGCGTTTATTACTTTATCCGGGTAGTAAATCAATATTTCTGACAATAGATTTCAAGTTTGGTTGATTTTAGTCATTGTTAAATCACAACATAGGTTTGTGAAATTCCCACTTCAATAAGGTAAAAAAAATGTTAAAATTGATGCCTTGCATGCACCCTTTTTGGTCCAATTTCTAAATGACTGCACCCTTTTTGGTCAATTTCCCAATTGCACCCTTTTTGGTCCAATTTCTAAATGACTGCAACCTTTTTGGTCAATTTCCCAATTCCAGTTTTCTTATTTCGAGGGGTTTTAGATGTTTTCAGTTTTGGTTGTTTTCATCAAAACCTTGAATTAGAATCCCTGAAAACTTATTGAACCCCGGGAAAAAATCATGTTAGACAATTTTTTTACAAGGCCTTCATCTCTTCTTTTCAAATAAATTCCTTCCCGGGGTATTTCAGCAGTAGCGATGGAATTTAAAATATATATATATTTTTTTATGATATCAACATACATAATCATTCTTTTAGCAGGAAAATATCTGATGGCGCTACCCAGACTTGAACTGGAGGCCTTCAATGTGTGAGGCTTGACGTGATAACCAACTACACCACGAAACCTGCCGTATGTAATTTAAACTGACATGATACCTAATCATTGTTTAAACTGACATCATACACAATCAAAACACGACTAACTATGGTGCATTTATTAACCTATTGAAACACTCCAAGTGATTTTGGAGTCATCATTCTTGTTCATGTGCTCAAAACCGTTAATGTGTCTTGATGTTATAGAGAATAAAGTAAAGAAAATGGTTTTCAAATAGTTTAAAGACAAGCTCACTTTGGCGCAAACAATTCAATCATTCATGCCTGACTTGATTTTTGGTGTTAATTGAAAGATAAGAAAATAATAATAAGCTCTTTCTCTCACTACTCCTCATTGGAACAATATTTGGCCGTTCATTAAGATGTATTTCCAACACAATGCCATGGCTCTTTACCAAAGTATTTACAAGAGATGTAGGGATTATAATGAAATGCGAGGAGTAATAGTGCCATGCGTGTCTTAGATCATTTATTGGTTTTTATAGAGCAGTGACTTCAATTTTTTAGAGTTTCTTATCCATCCTATAGTATACCAATGTGAAAATCTCATTTCAATGTTTAAATGGTTTCTAGCAACAACCTTCTTAGTACTATTTTCAAGGTTTGACTTTGATTCATTTTCTAATTCCATTTCGTACTTGTTTCTCCTGATTGGATTTATCCTTCTTGTAACCTGTCACCGTGGTATTTTGTCCAAGTTTCTTAGAGAGTTGTCTTCTTAATTTCCTATGGTAAAAGTTGTTGCACTAGTAAAAAATTGTCACCATTCTTGTAGTTGACTATATGACATGGTTTTCTTCTTACCTTTAAACTATAGTTATTTCTTATGTGGAAATATGCTAATTGTGTCCATGCTCACTTGCAATTGTACAAGTCTTGGTTTTTTTGTAATTTACCATGTGCAACCCTCCTCATGAAATAAAAGAAAATGTAGATATATCATGTGATACAAGAAAATATCTGCAAGCCTTGAGCCTCAATTTTGTAAGCAATTCATACCCCATTGCCCTTTAATTCTACCGAGATTACTAGACTATGTTTTTCTAGAAATATTCTAATGTTGGCTAGCAACCTAGAAATTTTGGGTTCCCCTTAGCCAATACTAAAACCTTGTCTTAGTTTGTTGTCATTGCTCCCAAAATTGAAGTGTCTAGCCCTTAGTTTTTTACGCATTGCAATTCAGTTTAGAGACATGCTTGATTCCTGTTGCCATTGCTGCACTTGAGTGCTGAGGAGCACATAAAAGAAGGCAAAGCATCCTTTCTACAAATATTCAATCTTGAGGATGGTTTCAACTCTGTTTGAGGCCCTAAATTAGTGAGAAAGAAGAAATATCAGAGATAAAGTTGTAGACAAGATAGGAATATCTTTCTCCCCTTTTGAAAAATAGGTTTCACGTGAAATTTTGCACTTTGTCAAATCCCAACTGTAAAGGCATTCTAGACAAGCATGTTGGAGTCCAACTTTAATTCAAACATCTCTACTCAACTCAATTTCAAGTAAAGCATTTTTTTTCCAAAGCAGAGATAATAACCACCATACAATTTGGTACTATTCTAAATTCATGCTAGCCATTTCTTGCTCTATGAGAAACTTAGTATTGTGAACCCCATATTTCACATTTAACATATGATATAATCCCACTTTTGGGTAATTGTTTCCTTCTTGTTTATCACATTTTTAGTAAATCCAAATCGAGTCACCCATAAACTCTATATTTACATTTCCCCATCTTGTCCTAATGTTCAGGGTACATTGTTCTATTAGCCATGTCCTTTTGGGCATTTTTTTGCATCTGAATAGTTAAAAATCCCCAGGGTTCTTTCATCCTATCACACTACATTTCTCTTATATCCCAAACATCAACTATCCATAGTGTACTCATCTCCTTGAGATTGCAATTAATATTTTCACACTTGTATTTCGTTGTACTGGGTTTGATATCTGGTGCCAGTAGATCTTACCGTGGGGAAATTTGTATACGTGATTCACAAGAGAATAAAGTTTGAGAGATGCCTCCAACTGGTAAGTTCATAAAATTGATTTAATTTAACATACAACTTTCCAGCAACTACTTTCTTATTTATTATTTTATGATTGCCTAGTTCCAATATAAATTGTCTTGCCCCACTCTCCATTTTACACACAAAATTGACTCTGAATTTCTTTCCATAAATAGAGGTCTTTCACATAGAAAGTTTGATATGAGTCTTATTTTTACAATAGGATTTATCCAGATTTCGATACAGTGGTGAACGTAGTCGAGATGACCACATGCAGTTATTAAATTGTTTTTTGTATATACATGCCACAACTAACTTTATAAGATGTTTTGACAACTTAATGTTGTAAATAAACATTAACAAAAGATAAAATCTTAACTTCTATGCTACATATTGTAATTAACATACTATATCTTATTATAAAAAAGATAAATACTAATATAAATAAATTAAAATTAAAAATAAAATTAATAATTATTTAAATTTTATAACCACAAAATAATTTTATAAATCTTAAATAAATTAAAAAAATAAATAAATAAAAATTAATATGCTTGATTATGAAAACTAAAGTACAATTTCTTCAAATTAAAAAACCTATTGAAATCTCCTGGTTCCTTGCGCCTAAAGTGCAAATGCTAGTATATTTATTATTAGAAAATAATCTTTTGCGTCAAAATTAGCTTGACGATTATGATGTAACTACATGATTGGTTGAAAATGAATATTGGAACGTAGGTGAAAATGGTTGTTTCAATGACAATGCAATGCATGTGATGATGCTATAATTGTGTGAGAGTTGTTCTTGTGTAATAAGAATGTGTGTTACATGTTTAGCCATAGTAAGTCATTTTCCTTGTGTTACAGGAACGTGTGTGTTAGATTGGATGTTTAATAATACTATAGGAATGTGTTAGATGGTATGTTTAATAATATCAAGTTTTATTAAATTTAGTTAAATTGGTTAAATAAATTTGAAAATTGGTTAGTGATTTTGATTTTAGAATATATTAAATTAAATTTTAAGTTTTTTTAGAAAAGTAGTTTTTAAATGTGATTTTTTGAAAAGTTCTCAGGTTTATTTTATAATCTAATTTGTCTAGAATAGAATCCGATATGGATTCATTGAAATCACAAGTTTAATAGTTGAACTCTTCACAATGGAAGTGCCCGAAGGGTTTTTGAGGGTGCTAAATCTATAGTTTAAACAACACAAATCAAGATTTGAACACATTTTTTTGTCGTATCCTGACCGTGGAAATTCTAAAAAATCACACTTAAAAACTACTCAGTTTTAAAATATTTTATCAAACTTAGTTAAATTGGTAAAATAAATTTGAAATAATTTTTAAATATTTTATTAAATTTAATTAAATTGGTGAAATAAATTTGAAAAATTGTTAATTAACCTGATTTTACTATATATTGCATTTTATTTTTTTTGGTTTTTAAATTTTTTTTTGAGTTATAAATAGATTATAATAAATTTAAAGACATTTTGGTTTGTGTTAGAAATTAAATGGGGACATATGTAGTACTGTATTAAATATAAGAAAACCAATAACATTCAAAGAGTATATAATTATAAATGTTAAATTACTTAATTCATTAATAGGAAGAAAATAAAAATAAAGATCAAAGTTATATTGAGTTTAATGGCTAAAAGTAAAAGTAAAGATGTTGCTTTGGAATTTTTGATTCCAATTTGATAAATCATAATTTGTTTGGGTGGTTTCAAACATGTTTTTTTGTATGTGTATAAATTCACCACCCTAAAAACTATAACAACAAAATGTGAAGTAACGCATACATATCTGCATGGTATAAAAATAACCCTTGCCTTGGCAAGTTGCACCATACCTTACAAAGCATTCCAAGGATCATACGAGTTACTTGTGTGTAATCAATCATCTCTCTAATCACCATCATAAGATCTGGAAAACTCTCATTAAAATCTCTACATTTAGGTTTTATTTCAACCTCTTGAACACTATCAGCGATGATGGTTTATGTCTGCACCAGAATTTATATTTTTTAACTCGCCAGAGGTATCAATGTACTTATTATTAAAATTATATTATTCTCTGCCGCCGGGCAGGACTATGCATTTGGTAATTGAGTTGAACAAATATTTGTATTTTTTTTTCATTTCGTAATTGAATTAAACTAATATTTGTATTTGTTTTAACTCGATCGAAGTATTAATGTACTTATTATTATACTTGCTATTAAAAAGATATGATATGTTCAGTTTTTCATTGACTTGTTATTAGTTTTTCTTTGACTAAAATTATTTAAAATCTATACAAAGTTTAATATTATGAAATTAAATTTATTATTTTTAAATAAAATTTATTTCTTTTTATGGCAAATATGATTGGTTAAAATGTCTCCCCTCTTATTGTGTAATGATACAAGAATTGACTTTTGTGTACTCTATTATTAATTACTATCTACTATACCACTAATTACTATGTACAATAAATATAAATAATTTAAAAAATAACGTTATATATTAATTACTATGCACCATAAATACAAATGGTTTGTAATTAAATTCAAAAAAATTATTTTCTTATTGGTATAAAGTGTTGAATAGACAAATTTTATGGGTTTTATTTTTTAATTTAAAAAATTTAAATTTGAAAAAAATATGTAAAAATAACATGTGTACAATTTGTACAACTCTCATTATATCAATCTATACTCTAATGACATGACATGTGTATTATAATATGAGCATTATATAAAAAAGTTGTCATCATTCAATATTAAATAAATAATTATTAACTTGTTATCATTCTCTTCAATGTCAATTATATATATATATATATAACCTTTATCTACCAAACAAATGTGTAATTATATTAAAAAAATTAATAAAAAATGTCAAATATTCATATAATTCATTTTACAATTTTATTATTGTTTGAAGTACCTACAATATATCATGACATTAAAATATTTTACATTATGACATTAAAATATTTTATTAAATTAAGCGGGCAGGGAATGCTAGCTATGGGACCTTCTTAAAATCATATTATTGTCTTGCGGCTTGACAAGACAATGCATTCAGTAATTGAGTTGAACCATATTATTTTTTTTTTTAATTTAACAATGTTGAATTTTTTTTTTTTTTTTTACGAATTATTTTATTCACATTTATCTCATATTATTGGCTCTTATTTTGTAGATGTTATTGCCCAATTTGTTTATTTTTTTTTTTTTTTTTTTTTTTTTTTTTAAATTTTAGGAATTATGTGAAACTTTGTGAACTTTTTTAAAATTTAACAATATCGAACTTTATTATTATCTTTATTTTATTCACATTTATTTGTCATACTATTGGCTCTTATTTCGTAGATGTTATTGCCCAATTTGTAAAACTTGGTGATTTTTTTTTTTAATTTTAAAAATGCTCGAACCTTACATAATATCTTATTTTTATTTTTAACGAATTTTTTTATTCAAATTTATTTGAATTATTTTATTCACATTTATTGAATTATTTTTTACTCGCATTTATTATTTTATTCACGTTTATTTGAATTGTTTTATTCACATTTATTTGTTTTTTATTTTTACAAATTATTTTTTTCACATTTATTTGAATTTTTTTTTATTCACATTTATTTGTCAAACTGTTGGCACTTATTTTGTAGATGTTATTGCTCAATTTATTTTATTGACATTTATTTATCATACTATTGGCTCTTATTTTGTAGATGTTATTGTCCAATTTTTGTATAAGAGTACGATGAGCCATAACATGAATAAATGTTGGATTAAATGTTCTATCTCAGCCATCATGTCCGACGAGCAATAGAAACTATGCTATAGGGTATTGAATGCCTTAACAGTGTTGTGATGGGACCTCTCTTTGTATGCAGTCTGACCATCACCATCCCATGCCATATGTTGGTATGCCTTCCACGTTGTCCCCATAGCATGTCATTCATCATATCGAATACATCAACCATCATCCATCAAATTTGAATTTTAAAATTGGCGCATTTTACTCGAAATTTGTTTTGAATTTGAATGGCACAGCTAGTAGTCTCGCCAACATTTGGCTTCCCCAAATAACTAGAGACTAGTCTTGTCAACATTCGGCTTCAGAAGCTACCTTGGCAACAGGAGAAAAATATCACCAAAATCAATTCCCAACACCTGGGAATAACCTTTTTCTACCAACCGAGCTTTGTATTTCTCCACCTTTCCTTCTACATTTGTCTTCTTCTTGAGCACCCATTTGCTGCCAATGGGTTTTCTTCTAGCCGACAACTCCACCAGATCCCATGCCTCATTTTTGTGAAAAAATGCCATTTCATCAAGCATGGCCTCTTTCCAGAGTTTTCCATCCTTTGAATCTATTGTTTCCTTCATAGTTTTGGGATCATCATTAGTAATAGATAAAGAAAAATTTAAACAGAAAGTAGATGGAATATACCTTTCTGGCTGCCTTCTTTCTCGAATTGATCTTCTCACACCCGAAGTTTGTGGCTCTTCATCTTCTGATTCCTCCTCTGCTGTACAGTCTGAATCTTCCTCCTTAAGCTCAAACTCTATCTTCTCAGTTTCCTTTGGTTGGATTTCATGTTTAATAACATCTTTCACCTCTCTGAACACCACATCTCGGTTGTACACAACCTTCCTTGTTACTGGGTTCCAAAGCTTATAACCCTTTAAACCATCCTTATACCCAATAAAGATGCACATTTCAGATTTACTATCCAACTTTGTTCTTTTTTGCTTTGGAACATGTACATATGCATTACATCCAAATACCCTCAAATGTGAAAGAGAGGGTTTCTTACCGGTCCATACCTCTTGTGGAGTCTTATCCTCCAACGCTGATGAAGGTGATATGTTGACCAGGTAACATGCAGTCTCCATCGCCTCTGCCCAGAATTCTTGTCCTAACCTAGCACCACTGAGCATGCTTCTCGCCCTTTCCATCAACGTCTTTTTCATTCTTTCTGCAACTCCATTTTGCTGAGGTGTATATGGAGTAGTTTTCTGCCGTGCTATACCACACTTCTTACAGAATTCTTCAAATTCCTTACTGCAAAACTCTTCATCGTTATATGTCTTCAGCACCTTTATCTTCTTCTCTGTCTGGTTTTCCACTAGCGCCTTAAATTCTTTAAACCTGTCAAATACTTCAGATTTCTTCTTAAGGAAATATATCCATGTATTCCTTGAGAAGTCATCTATAAATGATACATAGTACAAAAACTTACCCAGTGATGGAACCTTCATAGGTCCAAACACATCATTGTGCACAAGCTCTAATATTTGCTTCGCCCTCTTACCACCAAAGGGGAAACTCACCCGATTATGCTTCCCATATACAAATTTTCACAGAAATCAAAATCCAGAGAGCTATTACTCATACCTTCTACCATACCTTTACCATGAAGTATTTGAAGGCCCTTCTCTCCAATATGTCCAAGTCTTTGATGCCACAGCATGGTCTTCTCTCCAGAGACCACTAGATTTTCTACTCCACTTTCAGGAACCACAGAACTGTTGCACCCATCAACAACAACGCTACCTTGCAGCTTGTACAGATTTCCAATTCAAACTCCTCTCATCAATACCAATGCCCCCCGAACCATCTTGCAGGTATCCTTCTCGAACACTGTTTTTACACCTGCATCATCTAGCTTGTGTACAAAAATCATATTTCTGGCTAATGTAGGAATATGCAGAACACCAAGAAGTGTTCTAACCCTTCCATCTTGCAACTTCAACTTTACTTTTCCACGACCAACGATTCTAGCCTTCCTGTCATCCCCCAAGAAGACATCACCACCATCATATTTCTCATACTCGCAAAACCACTCTCTATGGGGAGTGAAGTGAAAGGATGCACCTGAGTCAACCAACCATGCCTCATGATCTACATGTGTACTTGAAGAAGCTAAGTACACATCCCCACCTTCTTCTGAGATGGTTTTTGCCTCTGCAGAAGGAGCATCATCAGATCCCTTTCCTCTGTCAGGAGCTTTAGATTTACAATCCCTTTTGTACTACCCTTCCTTTTTGCATTTCCAGCACACCACCTTAACAGGTTTTCCTGGAGATTTAGATCTCCCTCTAGATTTACATCTCCCACTCTATGACTTATTTTTGTTTCTATTTTGGGACCATCCTCGTACAGACAAGGCATGAACATTCTGGCTCTCCATATTTTTCCTTCTCATCTCCTCCGTCAGCAAGGATGAGACTATTTCGTCAAACTACAAGGCAGTTGTATTGCTACCTATTGCAATAACCAGACTATCCCGCAAATATGGTAGAGAACACAACAAACTGGTGCACTTATCTTCCTCCGAATTTTTAATATCAACAGATAATAACTGACTTACCACAATATTAAATGCGTTCAAATGCTCTCTCACCGCGTCTCCATCTTTCATCCTCAGGTTATACAGCGTTTTCCGCAGGAACAATTTATTCACCAGAGACTTAGATTGATACAAAGTCCTTAACTTTTCCCACAAAGCCTTAGTCGTAGCTTCCCCTAATACATTCATCAATACTGAATCTGAGACACACAATCGTATTGTGCTCTTAGCCTTTCGACCCAACTTCTTCCATTCTTCATCGAACACTCCCATTGGTTTAGTACCTGGATCTACCGTGACCCATTGATCTTTATCCACCAACAGATCCTCCATCTTGAGTTTACATAACTCAAAACTCTGACCATTAAATTTATCAATCTCTATATTTCCACTACTCGCCATATTCTTTCACCACCAAAATCGATCCCACAGATCTCCCTCTGAACAGGGTTTACCATAGACCCGAGCGAAACCCCTCAGCAACAAAGACGTCCCCTTGAAGCCAAAAAAACTCTGATACCAAATGTAGGTTTTAACCTCAGACAGAAATTACTTGCATACGAATTCTAAAACACAGAAAATAAATAATGTGAGAACATAACACATAAAACACATATACACAAAGATTTTCCCCTAGATCCCAAAACCAGGACTACCAGCTTGATTTTTTCATGATGTTCTTTTCAATGTTACAATACATATTTATACATGCCAAAGCATCTAATACCATGGACCGAAAACCATTGCATCCAAAACAATGGAACGAAAAATCATCGCATCCAAAACCATGTGCGAAAAATCATGCACAAAACCATAGGTAGGTCCGCGCAACCTGTGACCCCCCCGGTATGCAATCAGTGCAACAAAGGGGGGGCTCCGCCCCCCTTCTAACCCCCCTAGTTAACTACATCCACTAGTTGTGGAAAGAATATAACACAACCCAATAGTAACACTGGTTTCATTATTTACAGCGACAATGATGCTTTTGTTGTGGAGAAGTTCAATGCATATGTTAATGATTGCTTTAGACTGCGCAACAATGCTTCTCCTTATAAAACCATAATCGTTGGTCTTCAACATGTTCTCTGGCTCGACATCTCCCACATCACCCCTGTTGGACATTATAAGTTCCTTATCCAATAGGTAATAAGTCCTCTCCTCTCTTTCCAGCTTTAGAATTAATATATTTTGAGTGCATTGTAAGGGGAAATTGTTTTCTTTCATGGTGTTCATTGTATCTTATGCAGGTGAAATGTAATTGGAGAGTGGATAGCCGGTGGCTAAAGAGATATCGCAGCAGAGTTCAGAAATCGGCTTCGCAGTTCCAAAGCTTTAGAATGGAGCATACCTATTCTCAACATAGTTTTGAAGCTTGTTCCCTAGCCCGGGTAGGATTTTACAGTAGACGTGTAAAGCATAAGATTTTGATGAGGTGCAGAGACCCAGAGTTTGCCAAGATTTTTCAGTATTGTTTCTTTATATTGGCTTCTTAAGCTTTATAATTCAAGGTTGTTTTGAGTGGTTTGTTTTGTTTGGTTGCTTTCCTGGTAAAGGGTTTCATTAATATGCAAAAAATGCTTTTAATTGATAAACCCTAGGTTCGTTGGTTGCAGAATTTTCATTAATATAATAAAATTTGTTGCTCGCTGTAGTGGAGCGGCCTGAGCAGGCCATATAATCTGCGGCCAAATAATCGGCCAACTGAAACATCTATCTGGATATTATTTTATCCATAGGTCGCTATCGTGGATTTATATTGTGGCTTGACAACCAATGGGCCACAGCCGGCTCCTCCCTCTGGTTAACTTCCATGTGATCATCATTTCTCCATTAATTAACCAGCGAGAGCAGTGCTTATTGTGTTCCCTTAATCTGTACAATGTTTGGGCATCGAAGGGATGAGACCTGTGGTGTCGGTGGCCGGTGTAAATAATGCAATTTGATTTCATGCAAATGGAATTAGCTAATCATGTCCATATGTGTGGCATATTTAGTAATTGGATTTTTAGAATTTTAATTTTCCAAAAAAAAAAATTGAATGTTTTGGAAAGAATAAGTTAAGAATAATTTTTTTTCTTACGAAACAAAATAATAATTTTTAAATTATTTTTTACCTTTATTTTTATTTTGGCATATTTAGTAATTCGATTTTTAGAATTTTTATTTTTCAAAACATATATATATATATATATATATATCTTGGAAAAAAAAAGTTAAGAATAATTTTTTTTCTTACAAATGAAATTAATAAATTTTAAATTATTTTTTATTTTTATTTCTATTTTGATATTATAAATTTTGATTAATACAAATTGCATATAACTAACACAATCATATTTACCATTGTGATTGATATATGCCCATAGGTGTATATGAAACACATATAAAACCACATTTACTAATGTGGTTAATATACACCATGGGCATATATCCACCACCCACCACATTAATAAATTTTAGGTGTATTTTGTTAAAAAATCTCATTATTAATAACTATATAAATAATAATAACCATATTTTTATTTATTTATATAATTATACTTATTATATTAATATAATATTAGTTATTACATAAAATTTTGCTTATATATTAATAGTGTATTTAAAACTATAATATGATTCAGATATAATATAATAATAACATTTAGTTGAATAGAAATGGTTGCACATTTAATTGAGTTAAAAATCAGAAGAGGATGGCGGAGCTCCACGCGTTTTACCCTACCCGGGAATATGATTAACTACAGACAACCATAACCTCCCGCGTTGGCTCCCTTTGCTACCAGTTGCCCTTCACCTGCACTCCTGCCTCCACGATCTGACAGTTACGGTCTTCGTTCCCAGCTACATGATGGACGACATGGACCTCGAAACGGTCGACTAATCACCAGACCCTTACCCTGATCAAGCTATTTTCTGGCACCCTAACCCTACGTTGGCCCTAGTTTCTCAACACTCTTTTGTTGCTCCATTGCTTTCGAACCCTTCTTCGGTTGTTTCCCTCCTCGAGCTATTTGCATCCACTCTCCATATAGCGACCCTATCCATCGATTCCCCTCCCCTCGATTGCCCCTTGCTCTCTCCCAGGACCCTAAACCTTCTGGCCTCTTGCTCGCCCTCCTCCCCATCCTTCAAACCTGCTCCTCCAGTGGACCACCTCTTCTCGGCAAACCCTTCCCCTCCCACGGGTCGCGACATTCCTGTGGAGCCAGTATCACAATCCTAGGGTCATGGCTCTCCCATCGACTTCGCGGTGGCGATATCTTCGGCTCCTCCATCTAGGTGCTTTGAAACCCCAGTCATCAAGGTAAGGACTGCGGCACAACAATCTTAGCAGGGGAATCTGAGTCCTTTTGATCCTTTGCAAGACCATCCAACTGCGCCCAGAACTGGGAAAAGGAAAATCAAGTGTGTAAAGGCCTCTGGGAAAGACTTCACTATCAAATTTCGGGAAGGAATAACCAGGGGGAAGTAGCAGACACGACAGGCAAAGGCCTGGTGGGTAGGGTTCACGGGAGAGCCTATTCTGTGGAGCGACTTGGATTATGGGTAAAAGAGATATGGGGGGGAATTTTCGAAGAGTTACCTGAGGTGTAGATCCTACCCCGAGGATGGTTCATGCTCCATTTCACCCTGGAATAGTACACAAACATGGCGCTTGCCAAGTATTGGTACATAGAAATGGCCCCAGTCTTCATAAAATGATGGAGTCCACTCTTTGATCCGAAAAGGGAGCAGATTAGGCAGGACCCCTTTGGGTAAGATTGCCTGGTTTATGCCTTCAATACTGGTTTGAAGAGGTTTTTGTGCGTATTGGGAATACCCTGGGCACCTACCTGGACTATGACAAGTCCTTCATATTGTCAAAGAACCGTACTCTTTCTTGCATCCTGGTGCACTTGGATACTTAGGAAGGTTTGGAAGAAAAAATAACCTTGCAGTGGCGGAACTTCACAAGGATCCAAATTCTAGAATATGAAGGCATGTCGTTCAGGTGCCGTTGGTGCCACAAAGTAGGGAATCTATTTAAAGAATGCCCCGTGATTCGAAAGTCTCCTAATCCACCAGTGGCACAGATGGGGGGATGGGGAAAGCTACTGCAGCTACCCCTGAGAAGACTCCATCAGTCGCAATTCCTCCGACCGAGAAGGATACCACAACTCAACAGGCTCAGCAGGCTCCTGTCAACACCCCTCGTCCACCATCTCTGCCAATGACTCAATCAAGGACAGCAGTAGGGGCTACACGCTCCTCGGGGAATATAACGAAAGTCTTGACAGACTTTCCAAGGAGGCCACGATACTACCCCGAGGCCTATGGATGATCCAGGAGCAGGACGGTGCTGAACAGTACCAATATTATCATCGCCCATATATAGATCAAGCATATCATAGGGTGGAAAGGCCCTAAAAATTTTTCTTCTACATGTTTATTTATTTCAACTATCTTTTTTTTGAAAATTTCTATGTACATATATATATGGCTCATCAAACTGAACTAGCTCGAAACATCCTACGAGGTGATTTTTGTATAGCCTTTACTATTTTCTGGAAATGGCGATCACCATAACTTATCTATTGATATGTATCTAGTACTGGCCATGGGCCAACACTTATGCATATGCCTTGGGCATCAACTACATGTAATTTTTCAACATAATGAAAGATTACGATTTTTCCTTTGGAAAAAAATAAATAATAACATTTAATTATTATTAATGATATGTATTTATATTTACTATTATATTATCTTCAATAATTATTATATATTTATTAATATAGTTGTCAGTATTATATATATATTTACTTGGAGTGCATCAATAATATTAAGTATATATTAAATTAAAATATATTTTACTATTACTTGAAAATAATATATATATATATATATATATATATATATATATATATATATATATATATATATATATTATAAAATTTAAACCCTAGGGTTTAGTATTAAATTACTAGGGTTTATTAATCCTTTGTGTTTTAAATATTGATCCTAAGATATTAATAACCCCTAGGAATTAATATTTAAACCCAATGAATTAATTGAATTATAAATCCCAAGGGGTTGTTGATATTATAAAACGAAGCAACTAATAAACCCAAAGGTTTAATATTATAAACCCAATGAGTTAGTAAACCCAAGAAATAAATATTATACACCTAAAGGATCAAGAAACCTAAGAAATCAATATTAAAACAAATGAGATTAATAGACCCTAAGAATTAACAATTTAAACCCAAGGGTTAATAAACCTTAGGAATTAATATTTTAAACTCCATTGGTTATTAATATTAGAAACCCAATGGATTAAATTATAAACCTAAGGAATTATTAACATTATAAATCCAAGGTGTTGATAAACCCACCAAATTATTAATATTAAAAACCCAAGGGATTAATAAACCCTAGGGATTGTTAATATTATAAACCCAACCACATTAATAAATGCGGTTGAAAAACCCGAATAAGCATTAATGATATAAGTCTAATATTAATCATAAAATTAATATTCATGGGGGTGCTAATGCAAAGGATGCAGGGTCCTTGGAGGCAGTGCTTGCCACCCCCTCAGACATGATCAACAATAAAGAAGATGAGGACGTAACATGATATAACATGCAACGACATGAAATATTTATAATTAGAATTCACTATTAATCAAAGTGTTATGGAGGGTGTTGTTTCCATTGTTTGGGGTTTGTATAGAGATGAGGATATTTTCTTGGCCTCTTGTTGCATCCATTTTCTCTCGTCTGATCTAGCAAAGAACCTGGACTTGAAATTCAATTTTGGAATTATGGTAGAGAGGGGTGAAGGTGATGGATTGCAAACGTGGTCGAAGAAATGACCAAGTTTCCTAACTGCTCTGGTATGGGTATCGCTACTAGGATCTTTGAAGGTTGATGGATTGACATCTTTCTCATTTGCCGCTTCCTTCGTTGATTCTCAAGTCATCTCTTTTTATTTCCTAGATGTTCTGGTCATTTTGTGTTTCAACAGTGTCGAATACAGTTCTGAGGTTTTAGATTCTTTGTCTTTGGGTCTGGAATACCAACTTTAGGCTATGGTTCAGGGTTAGGGTGGATTGTTTCTTTGCATGTGTTTGTTGCTTCTGAGTCAAGGGTTTTGGTCAAAATCTAGGTAATTATTTTTTGAATGGGTGGAAGACTTAGGGGGCGATGTGGTAAGTTTGTATTAAGGTTGGAACAATCTAGTGGTTGTTGTTTTGGAAAAAGACCCATAAACCCTGTACTTTTTGGAGAACCTTATAAGGGTCGAAAACTTGATCAAGATTACACACCTGCGAGACATTTCTTCTTTAATGTCCAAGCATGTAGTCTTGATCAAGTTTTCGACCCTTATAAGGGTTCTCTAGAAAGTACAGGGTTTATGGGTCTTTTTCCAAAACAAAAACCACCAGATTTGTTCCAACCTTAATACAAACTTACCACATCGCCCCCCTAAGACTTCCACCCATTCAAAAAAAAAATGCCTAGATTTTGACCAAAACCCTTGACTCGGAAACAACAGACACATGCAAAGAAACAATCCACCCTAACCTTGAACCATAGCCTAAAGTTGGTATTCTAGACCCAAAGACAAAGAATCTAAAACCTCAGAACTGTACTCGACACTGTTGAAACACAAAATGGCCAGAACATCTAGAAAATAGAAAGAGATGACTAGAGAATCAAAGAAGGAAACGACAATTGAGAAAGATGTCAACCCATCAACCTTCAAAGCTCTTAGTAGCGATACCCATACTAGAGCAGTTAGGAAACTTGGTCATTTCTTTGACCACCTTTGCAATCCATCACCTTCACCCCTCTGAGCCACGATTCCAGAATTGAAGTTCAAGTCTAGGGTCTTTGCTAGACTATATGACCTCTTTATAAAGGCTTTGTGCTTATGAGATGAGGGCAGTTAGGTCTGTAACTTTGTCTTCTTCATCCCAGATGATTTTAACATCAGATTCCTCTTTCATGGGACTTAGTACAAGGTTTTCTTGGTCATCACAATCTGAATCTGAATCTGAAATGGGTGACTTGACATTATCACGTTCTGGAATTAGAACTGAACTTCCTTGCATGCTGTCTTTTTCTATGGACAGATCTGAAATGACACTTTCTCTTTCATCACTTTCAGCCATATGGAAGTCTTCAACCTGCTGATCTATAAAGCTGTTCACTGGACTGTCATCCTTTTCAAAAGAGGAAGAAGTTTTCCCAATACTTTCTTGACCATGTGTGCACTGCAAATCCGCTTTAGCTTGAGCTGGAACATAACCATGCCAGAGTTGATCAATCTCATCTTCAGACAGAGGAGATTATACTTTTTGTTTTCTCTTGCTCAAACAGTGATTTTCTTCATTGATTTCAAGGGAAGGCGTATACAAAGTTTCCTCATACAGCTGATCCATTTCATGTAATTCCTGTTGACGGTCAAGATGCAAAATTCCTTCATCTTCCACCGTACTACAATCTTGATTCTGTTGCAAGTTTTCATGATCATCTTCATGCTGCTAAAATGGGTTTTCACACAGGGCTTCTATGATCTCTTCATCCGTGAAATTATCATCCTCGTAGTATTTTTCAAGGTTCTCAATAAAACCATAAGCATGCTTGCAACAATCCTGAACTAAATTTACTGATGGATAAGATTCTTTATACTTCTTAAAGAATATTGAATGAAAATCTTTTAAACAATAAATGGAAGCAGGTGGCAAGCTTTCATACCAAGATCGGGCTTCGTCTTCCAAAGTAGCCATAAACATTTTCATCAAACAGTCCTCAGGAAAATTGATCTTTAATCTATGCACATGAATGTGAAATTTCACCAGATGAAGAGCAGCGTCATTACCTTCCACATCTCTGAACACAGGCAAGTTCTTTGACCAATCTACCTTGGGCATTTTATTTGGAAAACCTGGGATGTGATCTCGGCTCATGGGAGCGTATCTTCTTGCAATCCGATCCATCTTGAAAATCTTACCGCTACTGATCCCTCTACAGTGGAGTCACCATGAAGCACTGATTGCTGGATTCTTCAGTGAATGGAGTCGCCAGGTGAATGATTTCAGCTGTCTTCTTATGTCTGATCGTTGTTCACCATCAACAATCAGCTCTGAACTTGAGATATGTACTGGGGCAAAACAATCTAAAAGTAAACCATTTCGTTCCCCAGTATGGTCGCCACTATGTTATCACCTAAATCTGCCTCAGGCTGAAGGAAGGCAAAAATTAAGGTAACCACAAACCACGCTCAGTCTGGTAGCTAGCCCTACCAGAGCAGGAGAGGGCTCTCTCCGAGTCACACTCAACAAATGGATAGGCAAAATGGTTTGAGATGACTTACGATGCGATGTTTACCTTAGGCTAGTAAGTGAAAAAGGATTTTGGAAAAGATTTTTGAAGTGACCGAACTTCTGGGATGTATATGGGACTGGCGCTTAGCAAAGAACAAAGAATTGAGAATGAAGGCGTAGATTATTCCGTGAGGCAAGGTAGGTGGGAAGCGGAGCAATTTCAACTTAAGGTGACGCGGAATGGAAAGATTGCTGAAGATGGTGAAAAGGGCATGGTCGCATGAATCCTTTTCAACAAAAAAATGAAACTGCACATGAAATTTTCCCACAGGGAGAGCAATATAAATTGAATTCTACCTAATCTCACTTAGAAAATTTCACTGAAATGAAACATGAAATGAATTATGAAACATAACAAGATACATATGGAACATAAGAACACATTTTCTACACTCACAACCACAAGAATCTCATGAAACAGAGTCGCTGCCTTTCATTAACTCTTTGTCAAAAATACACAGTGCAGAAACAGAGTTTCTTTCCCACAATCTCCCAGAAGTTACAAGCCAGCCAACCCTTTGCAAATAACTTGCATACAATATATATAATGTGAGAGGAAGAGATAGAACGCCCAGGGGTTGGTAAGTTACTCAAATCATTTCGAAATGGAGGTGGAGAGCCAACCATCAGCTACAGGTGCAACACTCTCAAGCATGACATTTGGCTGGGGTGACCCTTTGCATTCTTTTGCCACTTGGATAGATGCCCACCTGCAGAGAAAACTCTTTAAATGCCGCCTTTGGTGCCAAAAAACCGAAGAGTAGATGACTGGGCCCACTTGGAGAAGTCGTGAACCGAAATTTCACGAAACGGGAGCAAATTGGCAGTTTTTTCCTCTGTGCGCCACGCCAAATTCTCTGTGTGTCGCGCCACTTTGGGGCCTATTTTGGGGCACTTTCAGGTGTCCAAAATGTTCCCAAGTAGGCTTGTTGGAAAGCTTGTCCTGTCTACTTTCTAACCCCACTGGAATTTCCCAATTTGAAGCTCATTTGCCCCTCCAAAACTTCATTCTCCCATGACTGCTTTCTGTGTTTCAAAAAAGTGGCAGAGATGCCATTTTTAGGTGTTTTTTGACCTTTAGGAGACCAAAAACTTGTCAAAATTTCTTGCCCGGACACCCGTAGACGTATTTTTTGATGCTGAATCCAAATATGCAAGCCATTCCTCGATTAGAGTGCTATAATTTTAGCGTCGCGCCAGTGGCGCGGCGCACAGGGAGGAATTTCCTGTTTTGTGCCCAAAAAATTTGCCTGTGACCAAAACTTGCCCAATCTTTTTGAAATTTGAGCTAGAGGATCTCTATGGGGTGCCATGCTGAGCCAAGGAAGCCTCAGCCAAGATTCTAAGCCTATCTTTCTTTTTTGCCTCTTTTGCCTTTTTGATGCCTTCTTTAGGTTTGCCTTCAAATTCCTTATTCGTGCCTTGCAAACCTTGTTCCGTGCCCAATAGTGGTCTTTCATGTTCCTGAGCATGTCCCTGTCCTTGTTTGCTCTGAGGGAAGCATCAGCAAGCAAATCCAACTTAGCCCTCTCTTTTTTCCTGATTAGGGTTTCTTGGAGTATTTTCTTCAATTGCTTGATTTTGACTTTGGAGACCTGATTCCTTGTGTTGCAATGAGTAGCCATGTGTCTTTGAAATTTTTTGTCTCTTTTGGCCCTCTTAAGAAGATTGTTTAAATGGAAATTTACTTTGTCGTGCCAAAACTCCCTATTTTCATTGATTTCTCCTGCAATTAGGTCAACTGAAGACATCTGCTCCCTTTGTTGCTGAAGTTCCCTTTTGAGTCCTCTAGTATTTGGATTCTTCCTTGTCACTTGCTCTTGATGCTCATCTGAATCACCTTCAATTGCTTATTATCCTACTCTAGGAATCAAACCATGAAATTGGCCTTAGAAACATTGTCCCTAAGCTCTTTGATCTTAGCATCTTTCTCCTGAAGCTGTGTCACTGTGGGTCTCCTCCTCATACTCTGACGAATGCTGTGATGTCATGACTGCAGTATGGACTGTGATTAGGCTGCTCTTTGATGATGGTGTGAGGCTGGGTGCCTTTGTAATATCTGTTACCAAGGGGAACAATGAAGCAGGGAGTATTAGGAAGGGAATGATGTAATGGGAACATGGGTTATAGGGAGAATTTTGTTTAGGGACATGGGAGGAGTTTGGGTATTTTGATAGGGTAGGGTTTAGGGTTTCATGTTGACCAAATAGTGGAAGGATAGGGGAGAGGGTTGGGTAGTAATTCAGGGCAGGGATATTAGGAAAAATGGTAGGTGAGGGGAAGATGATGGGTGGAATGGAACCTTGGCACTACCAACACACTTTAGCAACCCTAGCCATCATGGTTCTTGGTGATTTCTTATGGTTGATTTTATGCATTTGGTTGCATTCAAACATCGGTATAAACCATCATATCATTGATAAAACTTGATGAAAAAATGATGTCAAAGAGCCTACCTTTCAATTTGATAGGCTTCACAAAAATTTGGAGGTGATTTGGCACAATTTCAGCCCCTTTTTCCATGTGCGCCGCGCTCTCTGTGTGCGTCGCGCCAGTGTAAATTTTACACTGGAAACTCTCTCCCAGTGCGCCGCACTCTCTCTATGCGTCACACTCTTTTCTAGGAAATTTTTGGAGGCCTTCCCGGTGTCCAAATTGGGTGCAAGATAGCTCGTTGGAAAGGTATGTGAGTCTAATTTCCAATTCAACTAGAATTTTTAAATTTGAAGTTCATTTTCCCTATCAAAAATCAAATCTCGCAAGACTGGTCAAAATGTTCCCAGTGAGGTTGCCTCAAGGCAGAGTGCTGTTACAATCAACTTTTGAATGCCTTCCTCAACTCCAAATTGATCTCATGAAAGCTCATTGGAAATCTCTTTGTGTCTAGTTATTATTTGGCTCATCAAGCAAGTCATTTAGCCAACTGAGCTAGGAGAAAACTTGATTTTCCCAAGGTCACTTCAGAGGTGCATCAATTCTCCCGAGGCGATTGTACTTTTTGACATTTCTCCAAAACCATGACACCTGTGTAAAAAGTGAAGGAGGTTTTTATTCCTTGGCATGTTGTGGAAAAAAAATATCTCTCAGTTTTCCCAAATTCATCTTCTATAACTCAGAAACATCATTTGAGTGAAACCTATCCCGATGTGTGGAACAAGGGATTTGTCGAAATGAAGTGAAATGAAGCGAAATGAAGGGGATAGGGAGCTTCTAAATTCTTGAGGAAATTTTGGGAAGTAGGGAGGGATGTTAGGAAGTAGGGGAAAGTGGAATCTATGAAATTTAGTGAGGGGAAGGGGTCCAAAACGGAAAAACACAGGCCCAACCTAGAAAACTGCCAGGTTGTAGCAAGAAACTAGGGTTTGTGTGAAAATGAGGAATTTTGGGAATCTCAGTGATGGGAAGTGTTTGATAAGGTACTTTAAGGATAGGGGAAGGTGTATGAACATCAGGATACAAGCTTTGCCGATGATTTGACCGTCCAAGAGAAATTGCCCTCAAAACCCTAGGAGAGGGAAATGACCGTAACTAGGCGCTACTGAAGCATGAACAAGGTGTAAAATGACCCAGTGGGACTTGACATGATAATGAAAACCCTCTGAATGATGGTAGACTCAGCTGAATAGTGACATAGACCGACATTTGGACGACTTTGGAAGGAGTGAAAGCAAACCCTAGACCTAATGCCTAGTGACCAAATTTTGCTTGAAGACTCACTGAAATGACAAAATTTGACCTTGACACCTTAAAATCACTTTGTAAGAGCATGTTTGATCACTGGAGGAAGGCTGCAAAGACTGACACTAACAGACCTGATAACTCTTTTCATGATTTTTGCATTGAATTAGGGTTTTTGAAATTTTATTGGCATAAATAGGGGCTCCCCTTCTCATATGTATCTGTTATCATTTCGTCAATATAAATCAACTAGTTTCTGGTGCTTATTGGAGATGTTTTCCCCCACTACTCAGATTTGCAGTGTAATCCACCCCTGGGTGTGTAGGTGCCACCATTGTTTTTTTGTTTATTTATGTTATTATAATTCCATTTCTATTTCAGTTGTAGTAGAGGTTAGATTGGCTACATGATCACTGGAATGACATGCTGTAGTATGGAATCCAAAGAAATTATCTAGCATTGTAGTACTTTTAGGAATTCAAATATATAAGAGTTTTACTTTCAAGAGTAAACATGTCTTCATATCACAAGAAGTTTATAAAAAAGGTTTTTTGGCATGGCTTTGATTTTACAATCCCAAGAGCTCATGAAAATAACACCTTATTTATTGCAAATGCGTCCATCCCACATAATATCTACATGAACTTGTCCTACATAAAACTTCAGACTTACAACTAGAGTTATGGCTACACTGAGCCGAATTCAGCAAAGCGCAATGAAACTCAACCCTCAACTATTCCCAAAAATTACCACAACCACTGATGACTAGAAACTTGAGCCTTTCGATCCATCTCATGCACAAGTCTTAGTTGTAATGGAAACATAAACAAGGTTCTCATTATTATTCTTGATCAAATTGGTGTATGTACAAGTCAAAATTACACTGTGAAAATCATTGTTTAGGCATTAGGACTTGATATTATTGTAGACTTTAGTCAAAAACACATCTCGGGTATTTGCACGGGCATCCAGAGAATGAATATAAGTATTACTGAAGTTGGATCTAGCTCATATATAGAGTCTGCACAACTACTTTGTCCAATGCAAGAATTCATGTCAAGATGGAAATATAAAAGGACATTCCAATGACTAATGTTATCAGTCTTGATGCTAGCAATTGCAAAAGTCTGTTAGGTGAACGATACAATTCATAGGCAATTTGGTGGTATGGCACTGAAAATAACAGAGATACCATGAATAATGGTCAATACTATGTAGTGTCTAATCCACATACATGGTCAAAGTTATTGGCACAAGTCTTGAAGCCTAAGTGTCACTTGTATTAGGGCTACACATGTCATAACACATCCCATGTAGAAATATCTGATATGGGAAAATGGATGTAAGATATTCAATTGGTTATTGATGGTGATTCCAAGGATATCATTTCTTTAGTCAACTTAAGCTGAACAAGGTTCCCATAGATGGATTATTGTAGGCTACAAGCCTAAAATTTCCAGTCATCCTCGCTTTTCAAATGAAAATTTGATAACAATTCTACCTGTTGAGTTTTGTTTTGATGATAGCTATCTTGAAATATTTCAAGGTATCTATTTGATGACTGTCTTCAACTTTAATATTAAAGAAAACTACAATTTAGAAGCTTGGATATTCTACGTTCTCTTCTTTAATGGGACCTCCTTAAAAATTGTGCAGTTTGAAATTTAAAATTAAACGTGAATATCAGATCCATGATAATTGACAACAAAATGCATTAGTTTCTGTTTTGATTCTCTCTGTGCTTTTATCTTTTAAATTTTGATGCAAATGCAATAGAAAATTCATATGCTATAAATTAGTTTTGGTCTTTTACATGCAAAAACAAGATTTCTCCATGGTAGACATGGATGTCTTTCAAACATAATAAACAATCATTTTACCTTTGAACTCTTGAGCATGTTTCATTAATAAAATTGAGTTTCTCAGCCGCATCCTTTGCATCTCAAATACAAGTTGAATCAAATGTAAAAAAGAGAATGCAACCTAGTTAAATCACTGTTTTCAAAAACAGTCGTTTTGAAACTGACTCGGTCGAGTTGGTTTGAGTCATAGCCCCATCGGGTCGACTTGGCCTTTGAACTGGACCGGTCAGCCAGGTTGTTACCGAGCTGACCGAGTTGGCTAACGACTTGGCCGGCTCGGTAACAACTAGACTGGCTTGGTGACAATGGCTAGAAAAGACAGTTCAACACATTTATTTTTTTTGGATTTTGCTTTTTGGGGACCCAAAATCCCAATGTAATCTACCTTTGGGTTCTTTGGGTTCCATTCCCCTCTCCTAAACCTTATAAAACCCATCCAACCCCTCTCATTTCCTCACAGTCATCTCATTGCATTTGAGTGAGAGTTTGTGAGGAGTTGTGGAGTTTGTTTTTGGAGCAGCAGTGAGGATTCTTGGGCAATCATTGTAGCATGAGTGAAGGAGATTCTTGGGTAGCCATTGGAGCAGAATTGAGGAGTTGGTTTGTTGGAGCAACCTTGAGGAGACAGTTTGTGCTAAAGTTATTTTTTTTCACTTGTAAAAATATGTTTTTGCTTATTTGTTTTTTTGTGCAAATTTGGAAATTGAAAAGAGTGTTTTTTGTGAAAGAAATGAACATTGAAGTAATGTTATTTTTTTTGTTTTCATTTTCAGATTTTTTTCCTTTGATTTCCAAGTGAAAAAATGGCACCTAGAGTAAAATAGTTGCTTGGGCATATGTTGAAATGGTTGATAATCAAATGCGTTGCAAATTTTGCCATACAAAAATTAAGGAAGGTCCTGGGGGCGATAATAGGATGAAACAACACTTGGCAGGGATTAGAGGCCAAATTACTCCATGTGAATCACCAGAAATTTGGGAGATTAGGAAGGATTTGTTAGCCAACTTTGAGAAGTTTAAAGAAGAAAAGTCTAGGCAAAAAGAATTAGAGGCTGAAATTGGGAGGAAGAGGAGTATACAAAACATGATGGCTACCAACCCCCATTTTGATTTTGAGGGTTCTTCTTCTATCCCTTGTATTAATGCATCCAACCCCTTTTGATATGTTCCTCCCTCTTTGGAGTCTATTCAAGAAAAGGGTAAGGGTAAAATGAAAAAGAAGGGTGATATGAATATCAAAAGTTATTTCATTGTCACACCCTCCTCTCCATTAGATGCACATGGTCCTCAAGCTAGTAGAACTTTGCAGCCCATTTTAGATGACCATTTGAAGAAAGAATTGAGGGGGACTGTTTGTGATTACATATGTAGATGTTGGTATGATGTTTATATCCCCTTTAATGCTTCCCGTTCACCATATTATGAGCCTATGTTTGATGCCATACATGCTGCTGGAAAAGGCTTCAAAGGCCCTACTATGCATGAGATAAGGAGGTATCATTTGTAGAAAGAAATTGCCTCCATTAATGAGTATTTGAAAGATTTCAAGGACTCATGGGCAAGAACAGGATGTACCATCATGTCATATGGATGGACTAATCAAAGGAACCATACCATCATAAACTTTCTTATCTTCTGCCCATAGGGAACCATGTTTCTAAAATCAGTTGATGCATCTAATAAGGTAAAAGATGGACAATTGTTATTTTAGCTATTAGATGAGGTTGTTGAGGAGGTGGGGGTGGCTAATGGTTTTCAAGTCATCACAAATAATGCCTCTAACTATGTTCTTTCTGGTAAACTGTTAGAGGAAAAACACAAAACCATCTTTTGAATCCCATGTGCTGCACATTGCATAGACCTCATGCTTGAGGATATTGGCAAATTAGATTGGGTCAAAAACAATGTAGATCATGCCAAAAGCATAATTTTTTTTATCTACAATCATTCATGGATTTTGAGCCTTATGAGGAGACACACAAGGGGCAGGGATATTATTAGGCCTTCCATCACTAGATTTGCTACTCATTTTTTGGCATTTCAATCTATGCTTTCACAACATAGAAACTTGCAAAAGATATTTTCAGTGAAGAATGGAATCAAAGCCAGTGGTCTCACAAACAGGATGGCAGAGAATTGAAAAAGAAACTTAATGAAGAAATATTTTGGAGAAAGGCAGCAGAGATTATGAAGGAGAAAATAAAGAGGACATACAAGGATAAAGTGGATAAGTATGGGACCATTTGGGCAATCATTGATGAAAGATGGAACAATCAACTCCATCGCCCTATACATGCGTCTGGGTATTTTTTGAACCCACGGTATCATTATAAAGCTCCGGTGGTAGGAGATTTGAAGGGGGAGGTTAGAGATGGATTGATTGACTACATTGATCGCATGATCCCATTGGAGTGTGATCAGCTGGAGATACACCGACAGGTCACAACCTTCAACAAAGCCACATGTACCTTTGGGAAGAACCTAGCAAAGATTGCAAGGGAAACAGATGAGCCAGGTAAACAAAAATTTCAATTTTCAAATTCTTAATACTTATTTTGTTAAATTGTTTATAATTTGAAAGTTGGATATAATTTGTAATTTTTTTGAGCTAACTCATTATACTCCTATGTTTTTTGTAGCACAATGGTGGGAGGCTTTTGGTAGCCATTGTCCTGAATTGCAGAAGTTTGCAATTCGTGTTTTGAGTCAAACTTGCAGTGCTACTAGGTGTGAGTGTAATTGGTCTGTCTTTGAGAGGATTCACACGAAGAAGAGAAACCATTTGGATAAAAAATGGTTAAATGATCTAGGCTATGTCCAATACAACCTCTAGCTTAGACACAACCAATTGCTAAACAAAAGACCTGATTCAGATCCCATTGTGTTGGAAGACATTGATCCAACATCAGATTGGGTAGTGGAGAGTCAACCACCATAGTTTGATTTTGATGAGGATCTTGATTTGGATTTATAGGTGGAGGCATCACTTGAACATAATGTTTAGTTCAATGCAGATCCACTTGTACTAGCCTTAGGGCTAACCCCAAGTCGTCCAGTTGCAGGCGCTTCCTCTGCTCAGCCACGATAGAAGCGCATATCTCGTCTATCTCAGCTTGCAACTACTACACAGCCTGCTAGTGCTACCACTTCTACAGTTGTAGTTCGAGATGATGATAAGGAGGAGCCATGGGCTTCCCTGTCTGACTCTGATCCAGATGATATTGGCTCCTCTAGCAATAGCCAGTAGTACTGGTCACAGTTTAATTTTTTTGTAGAGGCCATTTCTAGCTTCCTTGGTTATGTGTTTTTGTTTTGATCTCTATATCATCATAATGTATGTATTGGATAGCGCACTGGGTGCCATTTTGATATAATGGAAATATTCATGAGCCTACTTTGATCATATGTTGTCTTCTATCTATATTCTAATGCTGTGTGTTTGGAAACATGAATGAAAATCTTTAAAATTATGTTTTTTTATTAAAAAATAAATATCTAATGTATTTTTTACAACAACCGAGTCATTGAAATTGAGATGGCCGAGTCGATACCGAGTCAGAGCAGAGTCGACCCTCGGCCGAGTCAGAGTCGGAGTTGGAGTTTTAAAACACTGGGTTAAATACAAATTGTTGACATTGATCTACTCTAATAAACAAACCATTATCACAACTTATGCTTAGGAGTTGTAGAATAAAAAAAATGTAAGGTGAATCAGATGCAATGGTATGCAACTACAAGACAATACAAGAAAGATTTTTAATAATTGGAATAAGCATCAATATTACCTTGTTATGTCATATGCAACCAATGCCCCAACAACTCCTTTGTTATAAGATCATGTAATTGACCGAAAAGACTCTTTTTCTGCATGAAGGATATAAACAAACATCAAGAACTTTATCCCACAAATGTCCTAGATGAAAAATACAATGCAAGAAGGGAAATGACATACAGTAAAAGTAGAACAACCATACTTGTTTAAAATTAATAGCACATGAAACAATGAAGTTTCTCCTAGCTTCCGAGATGTTGATTTGGGCAAGATACAATTTGACAAATTGAGCACAAACTAAGAACATATATCACAATGCATGTTTGTCCAATTCCAACCACCACAATAGTTAGAATTGCATAATTACATAACGGTACAAATGTATCGGGTACAACAAGATTTATGATGTCATTTCCCCTCAAATATGAGTGTTGAGACACCCGGACTGCATGCAGTCCTTGCATGCCTATTTTATATTTATTTATTTACTTCTTATTAATTTTTTTCAATTTATAAGTTGAATTATCATTTGTGTTGCATTCGTTACCTTAATGAAATGAATAAATAAAAGAAATAACACATTAATTTAAAATAACTAATTGCACAAAAAAACAACCTATGTACCGCATGTGAGTTGCATACAACCCACTTGTTTATTTCATCCTCTATCTAGGTATGGGGCAAGGTCGACCCACAAATCCATGACCGATCATCATCAACTGCAGTGGAATTAAGTTCATCATCAATGTTACTGGTATCAAATGTTGTAAGAAGCCCCTATCATATCTTCAATGGATCAATGGATTTACATTTTCTAGTATAGCGCCACATATCTAAATGGATCACAATCCTTTGACATCACCGAGTTCCCCATGCTTTACAAGAAAAATAACAACAAAACCAATAGCCCTGTGCAATTCAATACACTGCTTGGTTCCCCTGTTTTTAGCTACCCCATTAGGCCTTCTGCTACTCCATTCAATCTCATGCTCACTATACCATAGAAATCCCATTCACACGACCGACCTATCCTGGACTTTTGTTTCCCACATTGTCGCTACCAATAGTTTATTCAGACAGAACACTAGAGCCACAATTGGAAATTATTGACAACCTCGACAAAGTATGTTTGGTTGGAGGGTCACCGTACATTCTTTTCTCTGTTCATAAGGTATGTTTGTTGTAGTGAATCTAATTATGTACTTACTTCAGGTTCAAAAATTTGTGATACGGTTGTGCCCTCATGGGGCTGAGCCTATTAGGATGTTTATGCCCTCAAGGGGCTAAACTTGTACATCTCTTTTTATTTTCATGAACTTACATAGATGATTACCAAGATTAGATTACATAATAGATGACTTTATACCTTTGTGGTATTACATAATATGAGGTAGGTTACTGTCAAGGGTACTGGCCCATGTTCCCCATCTTGAAGGAAAGCTAAGCTCTGTATAGTGAGGAAGATTTTGATGGTGAGAAGGATTATTTCCCCCTGTTTTTGTTTGTGCTTCAATATTTGACTAACTAAATTGATTGAAGATGTATATTTGTACTAACGTCCCATTCTCTAGATATATTCCCAAATCCCCAAGTAGTTTTGTAGGTACACCACCCCCATGACACTTTAAGCAACTTTCTACCATGAATAAGAACCTTTACTGTGAGCACACTTCTAGGAACACCAATCGAACCAACCACATTGAAGTTGATACAAAGAAGATCAGTTAGAAGCAAGGAAATGATGGAGAGCACATAGAACAAACAACTTTGGTTAGACCAGCCTTTGAAAACGGGGAAATCACATTTCACAGGTCACTACTGAACTATAATATTGAAGTTGGTAAAGCATATTAAAGAAGACGACTAGGAATCTGAACAGGTGGCTCTGGTAAGTAAGTTCCAAGAAGGGGAAATTAAATGATTCAATGGCTTGCAGATTGCTTTTAGGATTTTATGGTTTTCTTGCATCCTTGTTTGCTATCCAACAACATAAGCATACCTAAGCTAAAGAGCTTAATTCAAGATGAGACTTCAATTGATGCATCTTATTTCCATACCTGAGCTAAAGGGCTTAATTCAAGATTACGAGGCTTTGATTGATGCACATTCTTTGAATGTGTTCTGAAAGTTGATGAAACCCCTGTTACGAAGTTTTGTTGAAAGCTGACGAAACCCCTACTACAAAGTTTTGTTTCGCATGAGAAAAAGAGAATCACAAAGAGAAGCGCAACTATGGAGCTATTGCAGAGCACAAAGGACTCCGAAGACATGTCGATTCATATCTTGAACCGTTCGAACCATTCACAGGTAGTAAATGTTGTATTGTTATGCAATGGTAGTGGCACAAAGTGATCAAGTGCTCAGTATTTAGCTCAAAAATAAAAGTGCTCAAAATTGCTTGAAACCTGAATGACCACGTCCGTCTCGATGATACGATCCCAAAGCAACTCGTTTCACTCAAAACGAAGTTTGTATGAGGACGATATCGTGTTCTATCCACTTTGCCAAACAAAAGAATTTTTGCAAAAAAAAAGGTACAGTCACTGCACAGTAGGTAGTCTATACTGTTGACGTGGCAGGTGACTGGACAGGTCAAGGTTGGTCAACTACTAATGATTTCTCGCCAAGTGGCACATTGTGGTTGGTCAACAGGTTGATGATTTGGTTCGATTCTATTGGTTGGAGGATGGACCAATGAAGAGGGGACATGTGGCAAGCCCAGCGGCCGCCATGTGTCCCTCCCCAAAGGTCGGCATTATTGGTGCGCTTTACCACAATTTTGTGGGCAAATCGTCAGAGTCTAACCCGCGACCTTGCCCGAACAAGCTCCATGACATACCACTACACCCGCGCTTCAAGTCTTAACCTATAACGGTTTGAGGTTATATTTAAAGTTTATTACGTTTGCGGTTGGGGGGAGGAGGGAGCTAGCCTACGGGCCAGCCCCCTCCCATGTGATCACACCATGAAAACTGGTGGCTAGCGCTACCGTAATTGTTAGCTTAACCATTTGATAATCTACCATTTGACCACTACATCATTTAATGCTAACCATAACCGCATGGATTATGCGCTAATCACAGTGAACCCCTAAGTAAACATGAGCTTATCACTAATTAAGCATAGTTAATATGGCGGAGACCCCAAATTCGGCACTAACTCCAGTTTTAACGGAGTTAACTGGAGTTCCTCCAGTTTTAGTGGAGTTTGACTAGGAGAAATTGATTTTGCCATAACTTTCGCAAAATTCGACCAAATTGGGATCATGAAAAGCCATTCCTAGATGATTTTGATGTTCTAAGCACATTTAAGAAGGTTTTAGGAGTAGTAGAGCATTGTGAACAACACTTTTTTCCATTTTGAGATATTACAAAGGCCCAAGCCATGGAAGTTGGACCAAGGAGATGTAGCCCAAGAGGGGTGAAATCCTTCATCAAAACACTGTGTAAAGTGTTCATTTTGATGATTTGTTGTGCATTTGTTTGTTGTTGTTCAACACTTGATTTACATGCTATTTTGCTCATGAATTTGACATAAAACTTAAAAAAAATTACCTGTTCATTTGCAAATACCATAAAAGAAACCAATGCGCATGAAGCAATGATAAGTTATTGTTTTTAATTGTAAAATTGAAATTAACACAACAAAGACTAACATTCAACAACAGATCACAAAGGCAAGGTAGTGACATGTGTCAAGCGTTGCAGAGCACATGCACAAATCCATGTAGTGTGGCATAACTAGCCATGTGGTGTGGCATAAGTAACAAAGTGAAGATATATATTTCAAAACCAAGCAAACCAAATTCAAAAGTAATGCTAATGAAGCAATTCTAGCACTACTTCATCAACATTACTTTACTTTCCTTAACCCAAAACAATGATTTAAATCCTTCGAACTATGAAATCATATGAATAATATAGAGCATTGCCTCGAGAAGAGGCCAAAAAAGATGAGCAAATTTTTTATTGGTTAGAGAAATCATTGCATTTATTTGATTGGTTGAATTTCAATCTTTATGATATATGACTTAAAACTATAGCTTAAGTTGAGAGATAACTAATGCCAATGTTAAAATTTGATGCCATGACAATAGTGATTAATAAGGTAAACATATTTGCATAAGAAAATCACAAAGTGAATAAACAATGATAATGACAAGGCGAGAATTGATTTTATTTAGCCATTTATAATATGGTCATTGGATTTGTTTGGAGTTTAAATTTTTTGCAATGTCTTATTTTTTAAATTATTAACAAATTTTTTAAATTTTTTTTTTTTAATCTAGGATAATTATCCTGAACAGAAATTAAAATTATTATTAAAGTCATATTTTTATGCTGATAGGGGTCTCTTCTTGAAATTGGCCATGCCAGGAATTCGTCTACATTTTTTCCTTGCAATATCAGATCTGTTGAACAAATTTTAGCCATTGATTTGAAATGTGTTTGAGGTGGCAATTAGATTGAGTGACATTTGTCCTCCCAGTTACAGAATGACATCTGTCCCTGTCCGTCAACTTAGGCTATAAGCCCATGTCGCACGATGTATGGTATCCACATATTTTCCATGTTCGTCGACTAAGGATGTATGCCCATGGTGCACGATTCGTGGTTTCCACATAATTTTACGCTGCTAGAACCCTTGAATGTGCTCTCAAGTTGTACATAAGCCTTGCATATTTGTCTGTTCGTAAACAACCCTAGACAACCCTGGTAAAATCATCGTCCGAATTTGACTCTGCCAATTGAATTCCATGATGCACCATCAAATGTTTAGTTCCTGACATGTCAGATCAGGAGTGAACGTGTGTATTTTTACGCCAATATTTGTTTTCTTCTCAGTTCAACTATGTACTTTGTTTAATCAGTTCTCTGTTGATCTGGTGGTCATTGTCGTTCCGTTACCCTTAGTCGCGTGTGCAGTGGATAGGAGGTTCCTTTCAAGTGTGGTGTTGTGATATCAACATACATGATCTTCTTTTTGAAAGTATCAGAACTGATGGCGCTACCCAGACTTGACGTGATAACCAACTACACCACGAAACCTGTTGTAGGTAATTTAAATTCACATGATACCCAATCACTGTTAAAACTGACATAATACACAATCAAAACACGACTAACTGTGGTGCATTTATTAACCTATTGAAACACTCGTGGTGATTTTGGAGTCATCATTCTTGTTAAACGTGCTCAAAACTGTTAATGTGTTTTGATGTTATGGAGAAGAAAGTAAAGAAAATGGTTTTCAAATAGTTTAAAGACAAGCTCACTTTGGCGCAAACAATTCAATCATTCATGCCTGACTTGATTTCTGGTGTTAATTGAAACAAAATAAAAGAATAATAAGCTTCTTCGCTCACTACTCCTCATTGGAACAATATTTGGCCGTTCATTAAGATATATTTCCAACACAATGCCATGGCTCTTTACCCAAGTATTTACAAGAGATGTAGGAATTATAATGAAATGCTAGGAGTAATAGTGCCATGGGTTTCTTAGATCATTTATTGGTTTTTACAGAGCAGTGACTTCAATTTTTAGAGTTTCTTATCCATCATATAGTATACCAATGTGAAAATCCCGTTTCAATGTTTAAATGGTTTTTCAAGGTTTGACTTTGATTCATTTTCTAATTCCATTTCATACTTCTTCTCCTGATTGGATTTATCCTTCTTGTAACCTGTCACTGTGGTATTTTGTCCAAGTTTCTTAGAGAGTTGTCTTCTTAATTTCCTACGGTAAAAGTTGTTGCACTAGTAAAAAATTGTCACCATTCTTGTAGTTCACTATATGACATGGTTTTCTTCTTACCTTTAAACTATAGTTATTTGCTTATGTGGAAATATGCTAACCGTGTCCATGTTCACTTGCAATTGTACAAGTCTTGCTTCTTTTGTAATTTACCATGTGCAACCCTCCTCATGAAATAAAAGAAAATGTGGATATATCATGCGATACAAGAAAATATCTACAAGCCTTGAGCCTCAATCTCTATAAGCAATTCATACCCTGTTGCCCTTTAATTCTACCAAGATTACTAGACTATGTTTTTCTAGAAATATTCTAATGTTGGCTAGCGACCTAAAATTTTGGGTTTCCCTTAGCCAATACTAAAACCTTGTCTTAGTTTGTTGTCATTGCTCCCAAAAGTGAATTGTCTAGCCCTTAGTTTTTTTAGCATTGCAATTTAGTTTAGAGACGTGCTTGATTCCTGTTGCCATTGCTACACTTGAGTGCTGAGGAGCACATAAAAGAAGGCAAAGCATCCTTTCTACAAATCTTCAATCTTGAGGATGGTTTCAACTCTATTTGAGGCCCTAAATCAGTGAGAAAGAAGAAATATCAGAGGTAAAGTTGTAGACAAGATAGGAATATCTTTCTCCCCTTTTGAAAAATAGTTTTCACCTGAAATTTTGCAGTTTGTCAAATCCCAACTGTAAAGGCATTCTAGACAAGCATGTTGGAGTCCAACTTTAATTCAAACATCTCTACTCAACTCAATTTCAAGTAAAGCATTTTTTTTCCAAAGCAGAGATAATAACCACCATACAATTTGGTACTATTCTAAATTCATGCCAGCCATTGCTTGCTCTATGAGAAACTTAGTATTGCGAACCCCATATTTCACATTTAACATATGATATAATCCCACATTTGGGTAATTGTTTCCTTCTTGTTTATCATATTTTTAGTAAATCCAAATCGAGTCACCATAAACTCTATATTTACATTTCCCCATCTTGTCCTAATGTTCAGGGTACATTGTTCTATTAGCCATGTCCTTTTGGGCATTTTTTTGCATCGGCATAGTTAAAACTCCCCAGGGTTCTTTCATCTTATCACACTACATTTCTCTTATATCCCAAACATCAACCATCCATAGTGTACTCATCTCCTTGAGATTGCAATTAATATTTTCACACTTGTATTTCATTGTACTAGGTTTGATATCTGGTGCCAATAAATCTTACTGTAGGGAAATTATATAGGTGATTCACAAGAGAATAAAGTTTGAAAGATGCCTCCAACTGGTAAGTTCATAAAATTGATTTAATTTAACATACACCTTTCTAGCAACTACTTTCTTATTTATTATTTTATGATTGCCTGGTTCCAATATAAATTGTCTTGCCTCACTCTCCATTTTACAAACAAAATTGACTCTGAATTTCTTTCCATAAATAGAGGTCTTTCACATAGAAAGTTATTTTTGCAATAGGATTTATCTAGATTTCGATACAGTGGTGAACGTAGTCGAGATGGCCACATACAGTTATTAAATTGTTTTTTATGCCACAACTAACTTTATAAGATGTTTTGACAACTTGATATTGTAAATAAACATTGCCAAAAAAAAAATCTTAACTACTATGTTACATATTGTAATTAATATATTATATCTTAATATTAAAAAAATAAATACTAATATAAATAAATTAAAACTGAAAATAAAATTAATAATTATTTAAATTTTGTAACCAAAAAATAATTTTATAAATCTTAAAAAATAATAATAATAATAAATAATATATGTTTGATTATGAAAACTAAAATACAATTTCTTCAAATTAAAAAATTTATTGAAATCTCCTTGGTCCTTGCGCCTAAAGTGCAATTGCTAGAAATCTCCTTACTCCTTGCACCTAAAGTGCAATTGCTAGTATATTTATTATTAGAAAATAATCTTTTGCGTCAAAATTAGCTTGACGATTATGATGTAATTGGGTTAAAAATGAATATTGGAACAGGTGAAAATGGTTGTTTCAATGACAATGCAATGCATGTGATGATGCTATAACTGTGTGAGAGTCGTTCTTGGGTCATAAGAATGTGTGTTAGATGTTTAATCATACTAAGTCATTTTTATAGGAATGTGTTGTGTGTTAGATGGGATGTTTAATAATACTATAGGAATGTGTTAGATTGGATGTTTAATAATATTAAGTTTTATTAAATTTAGTTAAATTGGTTAAATAAATTTGAAAATTGATTAGTGATTTTGATTTTAGAATATATTAAATTAAATTTTAAGTGTTTTTAGAAAAATAGTTTTTAAATGTGATTTTTTGAAAAGTTCTCAAGTTTATTTTATGATCTAATTTGTCTAGAATAGAATCCCATATGAATTTATTGAAATCACAAGTTTAATAGGTGAACTCTTCACAATGGAAGTGCCCAAAGGATTTTTGAGGATGCTAAATCTATAATTTAAACAACACAAATCAAGATTTCACCACATTGTTTTTGTACCAAAAATCTACTGAAAATTCTAAAAATTCACACTTAAAAACTACTTGATTTTTAAATATTTTATCAGATTTAGTTAAATTGATAAAATAAATTTGAAATAATTTTGAAATATTTTATTAAATTTAATTAAATTGGTGAAATATATTTGAAAAATTGTTAATAACTTGATTTTACTATATATTGCATTTGATTTTTTTTGGTTTTTTAATCTTTTTAGTTATAAATAGATTATAATAAATTTAAAGACATTTTGGTTTGTTTTAGAAATTAAATAGGGGCATATGTACTACTGTATTAAATATAAGAAAACCAATAACATTCCAAGTTTATATTATTATAAATGTTAAATTACTTAATTCATTAATGCAATAGAGAGTTAATAGGAAGAAAATAAAAATAAAGATCAAAGTTATATTGAGTTTAATGGGTAAAAGTAAAGATGTTGCGTTGGAATTTTTTATTCCAATTTGATAAATCATGATTTGTTTGGGTGGTTTCAAACATGTTTGTGAGTATTTGTATCTATAGATTCACTACTCTAAAAACTATCAATATATATACATATCTGCATTGTATAAAAATAACCCTTGCCTTGGTAAGTTGCACCATACCTTACAAAGCATTCCGAGGATCATAGGAGTTACTTGTGTGAAATCAATCATCTCTCTAATCACCATCATAAGATTTGGAAAACTCTCATTAAAATCTCTACATTTATGTTTTATTTCAACCTCTTAAACACTAGCAGCGATGATGGTCTATGTCTGCACCAGAATTTATATTTTTTATTTATTTTTAACTCGCCCGGGGTATCAATACTTATTATTGGGGTATCAATACTTATTATTAAAATCATATTATTGTCTCTGCCGCCGGGCAGGACTATGCATTTGGTAATTGAGTTGAACAAATATTTGTATTTTTTTCCATTTGGTAATTGAACTAAACTAATATTTGTATTTTTTTTTTTAACTCGATCGAAGTATCAATGTACTTATTATCATATTTGCTGTTGGAAGGATATAATATGTTCAGTTTTTGTTTGACTAAAAATATTTATAATTTAGCTAAAATTTAATATTATGAAATTAAATTTATTATTTTTAAATAAAATTTATTTTTATTTATGGTAAATATGATTGGTTAAAATGTCTCTCTTCTTATTGTGTAATGATACAAGAATTCACTTTTGTGTACTCTATTATTAATTACTATGTATTATACCACTAATTACTATGTACAATAAATATAAATAATTTAAAAAATAGCATTATATATTAATTACTATGTACCATAAATACAAATGGTTTGTAATTAAATTCAAAAAAATTATTTTCTTATTGGTATAAAGTGTTGAATAGACAACTTTTATGGGTTTTATTTTTTAATTTAAAAAAAAATAATTTAAAAAATTTAAATTTAAAAAAAATATGTAAAAATAACATGTGTACAATTTGTACAACTCTTATTATATCAATCTATACTCTAATGACATGACATATGTACTAGAATATGAGCATTATATAAAAAAATTGTCATCATTCAATATTAAATAAATAATTATTAACTTATCATTCTCTTCAATGTCAATTATATATATATATATATATATATATAACCTTTATCTACCAAAGAAATGTGTAATTATATTAAAAAATTAATAAAAAAAAGTCAAATATTCATATAATTCATTTTACAATTTTATTATTGTTTGGAGTACATACAATACATCATGATATTAAAATATTTTACATTATAACATTAAAATATTTTATTAAACTAAGTGGGCAGGGAACGCTAGCTATGGGGCCTTGTTAAAATCACATTATTGTCTCTACCGCTTGACAGGACACAATGCATTCGGTAATTGAGTTGAACCATATATATATATATATATATTAATTTAACAATGTTGATTTTTTTTTTTTTTTTACAAATTATTTTATTCACATTTATCTCATACTATTGGCTCTTATTTTGTAGATGTTATTGCTCAATTTGTTTTTTTAATTTTACGAATTATGTGAAACTTTGTGATTTTTTTTAAAATTTAACAATATCGAGCTTTATTATTATTTTTATTTTATTCACATTTATTTGTAATACTATTGGCTCTTATTTTGTAGATGTTATTGCCCAGTTTGTAAAACTTAGTGATTTTTTTTTTAAATTCAAAAATGTTTGAACTTTACATAATTTTTTATTTTTATTTTTAAGAATTTTTTTATTCACATTTATTTAAATTATTTTATTCACATTTATTTGTCATACTATTGGTTCTTATTTTTATGAATTATTTTATTCACATTTATTATTTTATTCACATTTATTTGAATTATTTTATTCACATTTATTTGTTTATTATTTTTACGAATTATTTTATTCACATTTATTGAATTATTTTTTTATTCACATTTATTATTTAATTCGCATTTATTTGAATTATTTTATTCACATTTATTTGTTTTTTAATTTTACGAATTATTTTCTTCACATTTATTTGAATTATTTTTTTATTCACATTTATTTGTCATACTATTGGCTCTTATTTTGTAGATGTTATTGCTCAATTTATTTTATTGACATTTATTTGTCATACTATTAGCTCTTATTTTTTAGATGTTATCGTCCAATTTCTGTATAGGAGTACGATGAGCCATAACATGAATAAATGTTGGATTAAATGTTCTATCTCAGCCATCATGTTCGACGAGCAATATAAACTATGCTATAGGGTATTGAATGCCTTAACAGTACTATGACAGGACCTCTCTTTGCATGTAGTCTGACCATCACCATCCCATGCCATATGCCAATATGCCCTCCACGCTGTCCCCATAACATGTCATTCATCATATAGAATACATCAACCATCATCCATCAAATTTGAATTTTAAAATTGGCGCGTTTTACCTGAAATTTGTTTTGAATTTGAATGGCACAGCTGGTAGTCTCGCCAACATTTGGCTTCCCTAAACAACTAGAGACTAGTCTTGTCAACATTCGGCTTCCCCAAACAACAGGGTTTACTCTTGTCCCATATGAATGCACCTTTGGCTACGGCGCTGCATCATGCACACCAAGCCCTGGTCATGGCAACACTGATTTCATTATTTACGAAGACGATGATGCTTTTGTTCTGGAGAAGTTCAACGCATATGTTAATGATTGCTTTAGACTGCGCAACAATGCTTCTCCTTACAAAACCCTAATCGTTGGTCTTCAACATGCTCTCTGGCTCAACATCGCCCACATCACCCCGGTTCGACATTGTAAGGTTCTTATCCAATAGGTAATAAGTCCTCTCCTCTCTTTCTAGCTTTAGAATTAATATATTATGATTGCATTGTAAGGGGAAATTGTTTTCTTTCATGGTGTTCATTGTATCTTGTGCAGGTGAAATGTAATTGGAGAGTGTATAGCCTGTGGCTAAAGGGATATTGCAGAGGAGTTTGGAAATCGACTTCGCAGTTCCAGAGCTTTAGAATGGAGCCTATCTATTCTCAACATAGTTCTGAAGCTCGTTCCCTAGCCCGGGTAGGCTTTTACAGTTGATGTGCAAAGCGTGAGATTTTGCTAAGGTGCAGAGATCCAGAGTCTGCCAAGATTTTTCAGTTTTGTTTCTTTATATTGGATTCTTAAGCTTTATAATTCAAGGTTGTTTTGAGTGGCTTGTTTTGTTTGGTTTCTTTCCTGGTAAAGGGTTTCATTAATATGCCAAAAATGCTTTTAATTGATAAACCCTAGGTTCGTTGGTTGCAGGATTTGCATTAATATAAGAAAATTTGTTGCTCGTTGTAATGGAGCAGCGTAAGCAGACAATATAATCTGCATTGAAACATCTATCTATATATTATTTTATCCATAGGTCGCTACTGTGGATTTATATTATGGCTCGACAACCAATGGGCCACATCCGACTCCTCCCTCTCGTTAACTTCCATGTGATCATCATTTTTCCATTAATTAACCAGTGAGAGCAGTGCTTATTGGGCGAGAAATAGAAACTATCCTATAGGGTATTGAATGCCTTAACAGTACTAGACCATCACCATCCCATGCCATATGTCGGTATGCCCTCCACGTTGTCCCCACAGCATGTCATTCATCATATAGAATACATCAACCATCATCCATCAAATTTCAATTTTAAAATTGTCGCGTTTTACCCGAAATTTGTTTTGGATTTGAAAGGCACAACTGGTAGTCTCACCAATATTCGACTTCCCCAAACAACCAGAGACTAGTCTTTCCAACATTCAGCTTCCCCAAACAACAAGGTTCACTCTCGTCCGATATGAATGCACCTTTGGCTATGGCGCTGCATCATGTACACCAAACCTTGGTCATGACAACTGTAGGTTTTAACCCTGTACAAAAACTACCTACATACAAATTCTAAAACACAGAAAATAAACAATGCGAGAGCATAACACATAAAACACATATACATAGAGATTTTCCCCTGGATCCCAAAACTGGGACTACCAGCTTGATTTTTTTCATTATGTTCTTTTCAATGTTACAATACATATTTATACCTACCGAAGCATCCAATACCATGGACCGAAAACCATCGCGTCCAAAACCATGGACCGAAAAACCATTGTGTCGAAAATCATGTGCGAAAAATCATGCACAAAACCATAGGTATGTCTGCCCCGGACCCCATAGACTGGGGTTACCTACACCCCTCAAACCCCCTGTGACCCCCACCGCTACGAAATCGGCGCAACGAAGGGAGGGCTCCGCCCCCCTTCTAACCCCTTGGTTAACTACGTCGGCTAGTCGCGGAAAGAATATAACATATCCCAACATTCTCCCACTTGTTGTTTTCTTTCCATAGGGGGCCACATGAGAGCTTACTCATTTATCCAGCCCTGCAACTCCCATTGTTTCTCTACACTAAGGGAACTTCTCAAAGCTCACATATTTTGTCAATGCATCTGCGGTATTCTTCAAAGTGTCCACCTTTACCAACAACACCTTTTTGTCTTCTATCATATCCTTCACAAAGTGATACTGAACATCAATGTGCTTTGTCTTTGAATGATATGCAAGGTTCTTTGCCAAGAAAATTGCACTTTGGTTGTCACAGTCTATCCTTATAGCTCCCTATACTAACCCCATACTTGAACACAATCTCTGCAACCAAACTGCTTCCTCGCTTACATGAGTGGCTGCCATGTATTTTGCCTCTGTAGTTGATAGTGCCACTACAGATTGTTTCTTACTCATCCAATTGACTGCACCTCCAAATACGTTAAACATATACCCACTTGTAGATCTTCTCTGATCCAGATCTCCAGCCCAGTCTGCATCAACAAAGCCACGAATATCCAACACTCTGTCCAATCCTGGCCTTTCTTGGTAGCACAAACCATAATCACTAGTGCCACGCAAATACCTGAAAACCTGTTTCACTACTGTCCAGTGCTCCTTCCCTGGTTTTGACATAAACCTGCTCCATACTCCCACTGCATGTGCAATGTCTAGTCTAGTACATACCATCGCATACATCAAGCTACCGATTGCACTTGCATATGGAACATAGGACATGTTCTCTTCCTCTTTTTGTGTCTTGGGACACTGTTCAACAGATAAATTTACACCTACAGGAATAGGAACCTTCACCGGTTTATTATCCTGCATATTAAACCTCTGCAATATTGTCTCGACATACTTCCTCTGGTTTAACCAGAGCTTCCTCTTTATATGATCTCTTTTAATTTCCATTCCCAAAATATAGTTTGCAACACCAAGATCTTTCATGTTGAATTTGGAGGACAAATGGGTCTTCAAATCCTGGATAATTTCTTTGTCACTTCCAACTAGAAACATATCATCCACATACAAGACCAGATAAATAACACAGTCACTAATTAATTTAACATACACACAGTGATCTGCTTTGCTTCTGGTGAAGCCAAGTCCCCGTATAAATGTATCAAATTTCTGATACCACATCCTTGGTGACTATTTTAACCCATACAGAGACTTCTTTAACTTGCATACCAGTTCTTTCTTACCCTTCACCACAAAACCTTCAGGTTGCTTCATGTAGATCTCCTCTTCCAGATCCCCGTGAAGAAATGTTGTCTTCACATCCATCTGTTCTACCTCAAAATCAAAAGCAACAACAACAGATAGAAGTAATCTAATAGAATCTACCTTAGCAATAGGAGAAAAAATATCACCAAAATCAATTCCAGCACCTGGGAATAACCTTTTGCTACCAACCGAGCTTTATATTTCTCCATCTTTCTTTCTGCATTTGTCTTCTTCTTGAACACCCATTTGCTACCAATGGGTTTCCTTCTAGCCGACAACTCCACCAAATCCCATGCCTCATTTTTGTGCAAATATGCCATTTCATCAAGCATGGCCTCTTTCCAGAGTTTTCCATCCTTTGAATCTACTGCTTCCTTCATAGTTCTGGGATCATCATCAGTAATAGATAAAGCAAAATTTGAACAAAAAGAAGATGGAATATACCTTTCTGGCTGCCTTCTTTTTCAAATTGATCTTCTCACACCCGAAGTTTGTGGCTCTTCATCTTCTGATTCCTCCTCTGCTGTAGAGTCTGAATCTTCCTCCTTAAGTTCAAACTCTATCTTCTCAGGTTCCTTTGGTTGGACTTCATGTTTAATAACATCTTTCACCTCTCTGAACACCACATCTCGGCTGTACACAACCTTCCTTGTTACTGGGTTCCAAAGATTATAACCCTTTAAACCATCCTTATACCCAATAAAGATGCACTTTTCAGATTTACTATCCAACTTTGTTCTTTTATCCTTTAGAACATGTACATATGCATCACATCCAAATACCCTCAGATGTGAAAGAGAGGGTTTCTTACCAGTCCATACCTCTTGTGGAGTCTTATCCTCCAACGTTGATGAAGGTGATATGTTGACCAAGTAACATGTAGTCTCCACCGCCTCTGCCCAGAATTCTTGTCCTAACTCGGTACCACTAAGCATGCTTCTTGCCTTTTCCATAAACATCTTGTTCATTCTTTATGCAACTCCATTTTGCTGAGGTGTATATGGAGTAGTCTTTTGTCGTGCTATACCACACTTCTTACAGAATTCTTCAAATTCCTTACTGCAAAACTCTCCACCGTTATCTGTCCTCAGCACCTTATCTTCTTCTCTGTCTGGTTTTCCACCAGAGCCTTAAATTCTTTAAACCTATCAAATACTTTAGATTTCTTCTTAAAGAAATATATCCATGTATTCCTTGAAAAGTCATCTATAAATGATACATAGTACACAGACTTACCCAATGGTGGAACCTTCACAGGTCCAAACACATCATTGTGCACAAGCTCTAATATTTGCTTCACCCTCTTACCACCAGAGGGGAAACTCACCCAATTTTGCTTCCCATATACACAATTTTCATAGAAATCAAAATCCAGAGAGCTATTACTCATACCTTCTACCATACCTTTACCATCAAGTATTCGAAGGCCCTTCTCTCCAATATGTCCAAGTCTTTGATGCCACAGCATGGTCTTCTCTCCAGAGACCATTAGATTTTCTGCTCCACTTTCAGGAACCACAAAACTATTGCACCCATCAACAACAGTGCTATCTTGCAGCTTGTACAGAGTTCCAATTCGAACTCCCTGCATCAATACTAGTGCCCCCCAAACCATCTTGCAGGTATCCTTCTCGAACATTGTTTTTACACCTGCATCATCCAGCTTGCTTACAGAAATCAGATTTCTGGCTAATGCAGGAATATGAAGAACACCCAAAAGTGTTCTAACCCTTCCACCTTGCAACTTCAACTTTACTTTTCCGCTACCAACGATTCTAGCCTTCCTATCATCCCCCAAAAAGACATCACCACCATCATATTTCTCATACTCACAGAACCATTCTCTATGGGGAGTGAAGTGAAAGGATGCACTTGAGTCAGTCAACCATGCCTCATGATCTACATGTGTACTTGAAGAAGCCAAGTACACATCCCCACCTTCATCTGAGGTGGTTTTCGCCTCTGCAGAAGGAGTATCATCAGATCCCTTTCCTTTGTCAGGAGCTTTAGATTTACAATCCCTTTTGTACTGCCCTTCCTTTCCGCATTTCCGACACATCACCTTTACAGGTTTTCCTGGAAATTTAGATCTCCCACTCGATGAATTATTTTTGTTTTTTGTTCTGGGACCATCCTCGTACAGACAAGGCATGACCATTCTGGCTCTCCATATTTTTTTGTCTCATCTCCTCCATCAGCAAGGATGAGACTATTTCATCAAACTGCAAGGCAGTTGTATTGCTACCTATTGCAATAACCAGACTATCCCACAAATCTGGTAGAGAACACAACAAACTGATGCACTTATCTTCACCTGAAATTTTAATATCAACAGATAATAACTGACTTACCACAGTATTAAATGCGTTTAGATGCTCTGTCACCAAGTCTCCATCTTTCATCCTCAGGTTATACAAATTTTTCCATAGGAACAGTTTATTCACCAGAGACTTAGATTGGTACAAAGTCCCTAACTTTTCCCACAAAGCCTTAGCCATAGCTTCCCCTGATACATTCAGTAATACTGAATCTAAGACACACAATCGTATTGTGCTCTTAGCCTTCTGATCCAACTTCTTTCATTCTTCATTGGACACTCCCGTTGGTTTAGTACCTGGATCTACCGTGACCCATTGATATTTATCCACAAACAAATCCTCCATCTTGAGTTTCCATAACTCAAAACTGTGACCATTAAATTTCTTGATCTCTGTCTTTCCATTGCTCGCCATCTTCTTTCACCACCAGAATCAATCCCACAAATCTCCCTCTAAACAGGGTCTACCACAGGCCCGAGCGAAACCCCTCAGCAACAAAGGCATCCCCTTGAAGCCAAAACAACTCTGATACCAAATGTAGGTTTTAACCTCGTATAGAAATTACCAGCATACGAATTCTAAAACACAGAAAATAAACAATGCGAGAGCATAACACATAAAACACATATACACAGAGATTTTCCCCTGGATCCCAAAACTGGGACTACCATCTTGATTTTTTCATTATGTTTTTTTCAATGTTACAATACATATTTATACATGCCGAAGCATCCAATACCATGGACTGAAAACCATTGCGTCGAAAACCATGGACCCAAAAACTATTGCGTCCAAAACCATGTGCAAAAAATCATGCACAAAACCGTAGTTAGGTCCGCCCAACCTGTGACCCCCCCCCCCGCTACACAATCGGTGCAACAAAGGGGGGGCTCCGCCCCCCTTCTAACCCCCCGGTTAACTACGTCGGCTAGTCATGGAAAGAATATAACACAACCCAACAACAACACTAGTTTCATTATTTATGATGACAATGATGCTTTTGTTGTGGAGAAGTTCAACGCATATGTTAATGATTGCTTCAGACTGCACAACAATGCTTCTCCTTACAAAACCCTAATCGTTGTTCTTCAACATGCTCTCTGGCTCGACATCTCCCACATCACCCCCGTTGGACATTGTAAGGTCCTTATCCAACAAGTAATAAGTCCTCTCCTCTCTTTCTAGCTTTAGAATTAATATATTCTGATTGCATTGTAAGGGGAAATTGTTTTCTTTCATGGTGTTCATTGTATCTTGTGCAGGTGAAATGTAATTGGAGAGTGGATAGCTGGTGGCTAAAGAGATATCGCAGCAGAGTTCAGAAATTTGGCTTCACAGTTCCAAAGCTTTAGAATGGAGCATATCTATTTTTCAACATAGTTCTTAAGCTCATTCCCTAGCCTGGGTAGGCTTTTACAGTAGATGTGCAAAGAATGAGATTTTGATGAGGTGCAGAGACCCAAAGTTTGCCAAGATTTTTCAGTTTTGTTTCTTTATATTGGCTTCTTAAGCTTTATAATTCAAGGTTGTTATGAGTGGTTTGTTTTGTTTGGTTGCTTTCCTGGTAAAGGGTTTCATTAATATGCAAAAAAAGCTTTTAATTGATAAACCCTAAGTTCGTTGGTTGCAGGATTTGCATTAATATAATAAAATTTGTTGCTCGTTGTAGTGGACCGGCCTAAGTAGACCATATAATCCGTGGCCAAATAATCGGCCAACAGAAACATCTATCTAGATATTATTTTATCCATAGGTCGCTATCATGGATTTATATTGTGGCTTGACAACTAATGGGCCACATCCGGCTCCTCCCTCTGGTTAACTTCCATGTGATCATCATTTTTCCCTTAATTAACCAGCAAGAGTAGTGATTATTGTGTTCCCTTAATCTATACAATGTTTGGGCATTGAAGGGATGAGACCTGTGGTGTCGGTGGCCGGTGTAAATTATGCAATTTTATTTCATGTAAATGGATTTTTCTAATCATGTCCATATGCGTGGCATATTTAGTAATTGGATTTTTAGAATTTTTATTTTCCAAAAAAAAAAACATTTGTATGTTTTGGAAAGAATAAGCTAAGAATAATTTTTTTTTCTTACAAAACAAAATAATAATTTTTAAATTATTTTTTACCTTTATTTTTATTTTGGCATATTTAGTAATTCGTTTTTTAGAATTTTTATTTTTCAAAACATATTAATTATATATATATATATATATATATATATATATATAGGAAAAAATAAGTTAAGAATAATTTTTTTTCTTACAAAAGAAATTAATAATTTTTATTTTTTATTTTTACCTTTATTTCTATTTTGATATTACAAATTTTGATTAATACAAATTGCATATAACTAACACAATCATATTTACCAATGTGATTGATATATGCCCATAGGTGTATATGAAACACATATACAACCACATTTACTAATGTGGTTAATATACACCATGGACATATATCCACCACCCACCACATTAATAAATTTTAGGTGTATTTTGTTAAAAAATCTCATTATTAATAATTATATAAATAACAATAACCATATTTTAATTATTTATATAATTATAATTATTGTATTAATGTTTATTGCATAAAATTTTGCTTAAATATTAATAGTGTATTTAAAACTATAATATGATTCAGATATAATATAATAATAACATTTAGTTGAATAGAAATGGTTGCACATTTAATTGAGTTAAAAATCAAAAGAGGATGGCGGAGCTCCAAGGGTTTTACCCTACCTGGGAATACGGTTAACTGCAGACAACCGTAACCTCCCACTGACCATCGTTGGCTCCCTCTGCTACCAGCTGCCCTCCGCTTGCGTTGCTGCCTCCGCGATCCGACGGTTATGGTCTCCGTTCCTAGCTACATGATGGACGACATGGACCTCGAAACGATCGACTACTCACTAGACCCTTACCCTGATCAAGCTATTTTCTGGTGCCCTAACCCTATGCTAGCCCTCGTTTCTCAGCACTATTCTGCTAATCCATCACTTTCAAACCCTTCTTCAGTTGTTTCCCTCCCAAGCTGTCTGCATCCACTCTCCATATAGCAACCCTATCCATTGATTCCCCGGCCCTCGATTGCCCCTCGCTCTCTCCTGGGACCCTAAACCTTCTGGCCACCTGCTCGCCCTCCTCCCCATCCTTCGAGCCTGCGCCTCCAATGGACCAACTCTTCCCGACAAACCCTTCCCCTCCCTCGAGTCACGACATTCCTGTGGAGCCAGTACCACAATCCCAGGGTCACGACTCTCCCATCGGCTCCGCGGTGGTGATCTCTTCAGTTCCTCCATCTGGGTGCTTTGAAACCCCAGTCATCAAGGTAAGGACCACGACACAACAATCTCAACAGGGGAATATGAGTCCTTTTGATCGTTTGCAGGACCATCCAACCGCGCCCAGAACTGGGAAAAGGAAAATCAAGTGCGTAAAGGCCTCCAGAAAAGACTTCACTATCAAATTTGGGGAAGGACTAACCATGGGGGAAGTAGCAGACACGGCAGGCAAAGTCCTCGGGGGTAGGGTTCGCGGGAGAGCCTATTCTGCGGAGTGACTTGGACTATGGGTAAAAGAGATATGGGGGGAAATTTTCAAAGAGCTACTTGAGGTGTAGATCCTACCCCAAAGATGGTTCGCACTCCATTTGACCCTGGAAGAGTACACAAACATGGCGCTTACCAGGTATTGGCACATAGAAATGGCCTCGGTCTTGCTAAAACAATGGAGTCCACTCTTCGATCTGGAAAGAGAGCAGATTGGGGCAGGACCCCTTTAGGTAAGATTGCCTAGTTTACCCCTTCAATACTGGTCTGAAGAGGTTTTTGTGCGTATTGGGAATACCCTGGGCACCTACCTGGACTATGACAAGTCCTTCATATAGTCAAAGAACCGTACTCTTGCTTGCATCCTGGTGCACTTGGATACTCGGGAAGGTTTGGAGGAGAAAATAACCCTGCAGTGGTGGAACTTCACAAGGATCCAAATCCTAGACTACGAAGGCATGTCGTTCAGGTGTCGCCGGTGCCACAAAGTAGGGCATCTATTCAAAGAATGCCACCTGATTCGAAAGTCTCCTGATCCACCAGTGGCACAGATGGGGGGATGGGCAAAGCTACTGCAGCTACCCCTGAGATGACTCCATCAGCAGCAGTTCCTCCAACTAGGAAGGATACCACAGCTCAGTAGGCTTAGCAGGCTCCTATCAACACCCCTCGTCCACCATCTCTGTCGATGACTCGATCAAGGACAATAGCAGAGGCTACACGCTCCTCAGGGAATATAATGAAAGTGCTGACAGGCTTTCCAAGGAGGCCACGATACTACCCCTAGGCCTATGGATGATCCAAGAGTAGGACGGTGCTAAACAGTACCAATATTATCATCACCCATATATAGATCAAGCATATCATAGGGTGGACAGGCCCTAAAATTTTTTCTTCTACATGTTTATTTATTTCAGCTATCTTTTTTTGAAAAATTATATATATATATATATATATATATATATATATATATATATATATATATATATATATGTGGATCATCAAACTGAACTAGCTCGAAACACCCTACGAGGTGAATTTTGTATAGTTTTTACTATTTTTTGGAAATGGCGATCACCATAACTTATCTATTGATATGTATCTAGTATTGGCCATGGGCCAACACTTATGTGTATGCCTTGGGCATCTACTATATGTAATTTTTCAACATAATGAAAGATTACGATTTTTCCTTTGGAAAAAAATAATAACATTTAATTATTATTAATGATATGTATTTATCTTTACTATTATATTATCTTCAATAATTATTATATATTTATTAATATAATTGTCACTATAGTATATATATTTACTTGGAGTGAATCAATAATATTAACTATATATTAAATTAAAATATATTTTACTATTACTTGAAAATAATATATATATATATATATATATATATATATATATATATATAAAAGAATATGTCATATAATAATATATTATAAAATTTAAACCCTAGGGTTTAGTATTAAAATACTAGGGTTTATTAATCCTTTGTGTTTTAAATATTGATCCTAAGATATTAATAACCCCTAGGAATCAATATTTAAAACCAATGAATTAATTGAATTATAAATCCCAAGGAGTTATTAATATTATGAAACGAAGCAACTAATAAACCCAAGGGTTTAATATTATAAACCCAATGAATTAGTAAACCCAAGAGATAAATATTATACACCTAAAGGATCAACAAACCCAAGAAATCAATATTAAAACAAATGAGATTAATAAACCCTAAGAATTAACAATTTAAACCCAAGGGTTAATAAACATTAGGAATTAATATTTTAAACTCCACGGGTGATTAATATTAGAAACCCAACGGATTAAATTATAAAGCAAAGGAATTATTAACAATCAAAATCCAAGGGGTTGATAAACCCACTAGATTATTAATATTAAAAACCCAAGGGATTAATAAACCCTAGGGATTGTTAATATTATACACCCAACCACATTAATAAATGTGGTTGAAAAACTCAAATAAGCATTAATGATATAAGTTTAATATTAATCATAAAATTAATATTCATGGGGGTGCTAATGCAAAGGATGCAGGGTCCTTAGAGGCAGTGCTTGCCACCCCCTCGGACATGATGAACAATAAAGAAGATGAGGACGTAACATGATATAACATGCAACGACATGCAATATTTACAATTGGAATTCACTATTAATCAAAGTGTTATGGAGGGTGTTGTTTCCATTGTTTGGGGTTTGTCTAGAGATGAGGATATTTTCTTGGCCTCTTGTTGCATCCATTTTCTCTTGTCTGATCTAGCAAAGACCCTGGACTTGAAATTCAATTTTGGAATTGTGGCAGAGAGGGTTGAAGGTGATGGATTGCAAAGGTGGTCGAAGAAATGGCCAAGTTTCCTAACTGTTCTGGTATGGGTATCACTACTAGGATCTTTGAAGGTTGATGGGTTGACATCTTTCTCATTTGCTGCTTCCTTCATTGATTCTCAAGTCATCTCTTTTTATTTCCTAGATGTTTTGGTCATTTTGTGTTTCAACAGTGTCGAGTACAGTTCTGAGGTTTTAGAGTCTTTGTCTTTGGATCTAGAATACCAACTTTAGGCCATGGTTCAGGGTTAGGGTGGATTGTTTCTTTGCATGTGTTTGTTGCTTCCGAGTCAAAGGTTTTGGTCAAAATATAGGCAATTGTTTTTTGAATGGGTGGAAGACTTAGGGGGCGATGTGGTAAGTTTGTATTAAGGTTGGAACAAATCTGGTGGTCGTTGTTTTGGAAAAAGACCCATAAACCCTGTACTTTCTGGAGAACCTTATAAAGGTCGAAAACTTGATCAAGATTACACACCTGCGGGATATTTCTTCTTTAATCTCCAGGTGTGTAATCTTGATCAAGTTTTCAACCCTTATAAGGGTTCTCCAAAAAGTACAGGGTTTATGGGTCTTTTTCCAAAGCAACAACCACCAGATTTGTTCCAACCTTAATACAAACTTACCACATCGCCCCCCTAAGACTTCCACCCATTCAAAAAAAAATTGCCTAGATTTTGACCAAAACTCTTGACTCGGAAACAACAGACACATGCAAAGAAACAATCCACCCTAACCCTGAACCATAGCCTAAAGTTGGTATTCTAGACCCAAAGACAAAGAATCTGAAACCTCAGAACTATACTCGACACTGTTGAAACACAAAATGACCATAACATCTAGGAAATAAAAAGAGATGACTTGAGAATCAAAGAAGGAAGCGGCAATTGAGAAAGATGTCAACCCATCAATCTTCAAAGCTCCTAGTAGCGATACCCATACCAGAGCAGTTAGGAAACTTGGCCATTTCTTTGACCACCTTTGCAATCCATCACCTTCACCCCTCTGAGCCACAATTCCAAAATTGAATTTCAAGTCTAGGTTCTTTGCTAGATCAAATGAGAGAAAATGGATGCAACAAGAGGCCAAGAAAATACCCTCATCTCTAGACAAACCCCAAACAATGGAAACAACACCCTCCATAACACTTTTATTAATAGTGAATTCCAATTGTAAATATTGCATGTTATGTCATGTTACGTCCTCATCTTCTTTATTGTTCATCTTATCCGGGGGGTGGCAGGCATTGCCTCCAAGGATCCTGCATCCTTTGCATTAGCACCCCCATGAATATTAATTTTATAATTAATATTAGACTTATATCATTAAGACTTATCTGGGTTTTTCAACCACATTTATTAATGTTGTTGGGTTTATAATATTAACAATCCCTAGGGTTTATTAATCCCTTGGAATTTTAATATTAATAATCCGGTAGGTTTATCAACCCTTCGGTTTATAATATTAATAATTCCTTAGGTTTATAATTTAATGCATTGGGTTTCTAATATTAATAACCCTTGGAGTTTAAAATATTAATTCCTAGGGTTTATTAACCATTGGGTTTAAATTGTTAATTCTTAGGGTTTATTAATTTCATTTGTTTTAATATTGATTTCTTGGGTTTGTTGATCCTTTAGGTGTATAATATTTATCTCTTGGGTTTACTAATTCATTGGGTTTATTAGTTTCTTTGTTTTATAATATTAATAACTCTTTGGGATTTATAATTCAATTAATTCATTGGATTTAAATATTAATTCCTAGGGGTTATTAATATCTTAGGATCAATATTTAAAACACAAGGGATTAATAAACCCTAGTGTTTTAATACTAAACCCTAGGGTATATATATATATATATATATATATATATATATATATATATATATATATATATATATATTATTTTCAAGTAATAGTAAAATATATTTTAATTGAATATATAGTCTATATGATTGATGCACCAAGTAAATATATATACTATACTAACAATTATATTAATAAATATATAATAATTATTGAAGATAATATAATAGTAAAAATACATATCATTAATAATAACTAAATGTTATTATTATATTATATCTGAATTATATTATAGTTTTAAATACACTATGAATATATTAGCAAAATTTTATGTAATAACTAATATTATATTAATATACAAAATAATATTAATATAATAAGTATAATTATATAAATAAATAAAAATATGGTTATTATTATTTATGTAGTTATTAATAATGAGATTTTTTAACAAAATACACCTAAAATTTATTAATGTGGTGGGTGGTGGATATATGTCCATGGTGTATATTAACCATATTAGTAAATGTGGTTGTATATGTGTTTCATATACATCTATGGGCATATATCAATCACATTGGTAAAATAATTGTGTTAATTATATGCATTTTGTATTAATCAAAATTTGTAATATCAAAATAGAAATAAAGGTAAAATTTAATTTAAAAATTATTAATTTCTTTTGTAAGAAGAAAAAATATTCTTAACTTTTTTTTTCATGTATATATATATATATATATATATATATATATATATATATATATTGAAAAATAAAAATTCTAAAAATTGAATTACTAAATATGCCAAAATAGAAATAAAGGTAGAAAATAATTTAAAAATTATTATTTTGTTTTGTAAGGGAAAAAAAATATTCTTAACTTATTCTTTCCAAAACATACATACATATATATATATATATATATATATATATATATATATTTTATGTTTTGGAAAATAAAAATTCTAAAAATCCAATTACTAAATATGCCAAAAATATGCCACATATGTACATAATTAGCGAAATCCATTTGCATGAAATCAAATTGCATAATTTACACCAGCCACCTACAGCACATGTCTCATCCCTTCGATGCCCAAACATTGTATAGATTAAGGGAACACAATAAGCGCTGCTCTCGCTGGTTAATTAATGGAAAAATGATGATCACATGGAAGTTAACCAACGGGAGGAGTCGGATGTTGTCCATTGGTTGTCAAGCCACAATATAAATCCATAATAGCGAGCTATGGATAAAATAATATCTAGATAGATGTTTCAGTTGGTCGATTATTTGGCCGCAAATTATATGGTCTTCTTAGGTCGCTCCACTACAACGAGCAACAAATTTTATTCTATTAATGCAAATCCTGCAACCAACGAACCTAGGGTTTATCAATTAAAACTGTTTTTGGCATATTAATGCAACCCTTTACTAGGAAAGCAACCAAACAAAACAAACCACTCAAAACAACCTTGAATTATAAAGCTTAAGAAGCCAATATAAAGAAAGAAAACTGAAAAATCTTGGCAGACTCTGGATCTCTGCACCTTAGCAAAATCTCACGCTTTGCATGTCTACTGTAAAATCCTGCCTAGGCTAGGGAACGAGCTTCAGAACTATGTTGAGAATAGATATGCTCCATTCTAAAGCTCTGGAACTTCGAAGCCGATTTCCGAACTTTGCTGCAATATCTCTTCAGCCATGGGCTATCCACTCTCCAATTACATTTCACCTGCACAAGATACAATGAACACCATGAAAGAAAACAATTTCCCCTTACAATGCAATCAGAATATATTAATTCTAAAGCCAGAAAGAGAGGAGAGGACTTATTACCTATTGGATAAGGACCTTACAATCTCCAACGGGGGTGATGTGGGCGATGTTGAGCCAGAGAGCATGTTGAAGACCAACGATTAGGGTTTTGTAAGGAGAAGCATTGTTACGTAGTCTGAAGCAATCATTACCATATGCGCTGAACTTCTCCACAACAAAAGCATCATCGTCGTTGTAAATAATGAAACCAGTGTTGCCATGACCAGGGTTTGGTGTGTATGACGTAGCATCGTAGCCAAAGGTGCATTCATATCGGATGAGAGCGAACCCTATTGTTTTGGGAAGTCGAATGTTGGCAAGACTAGTCTCTGGTTGTTTGAGGAAGCCGAATGTTGGCGAGACTACGAGTTGTGCCATTCAAATTCAAAAGTAAATTTTGGGTAAAATGCGACAATTTTAAAATTCAAATTTGATGGATGATGGTTGATGTATTCTATATGATGAATCAAATGATATGGGGACAACGTGGAGGGCATACCGACATATGGCATGGGATGGTGATGGTTAGGCTGCATACAAAGAGAGGTCCCATCATAGTATTGTTAAGGCATTCTATACCCTATAACATAGTTTCTATTTCTCGCCGTCATAAAGTATCTTCTTACCCTCTTCGGGGATTACATGTCTCCAATGACTATAATGTTCGACTTGTTGATTTACCTACAGGTCGGAGCATCTTCCATGGAATTGTAAGTGGCAGGATAGATGCCCAGGAACTGGTTGGAAAAAATGGAGACCTTGACACCCATTTCGCAGGCCGTTAGTCCCTTGATCTCTACTTGGTTTTCGCTCACTCTTCTGATGATTTCTTCCCAAATAGTGTAGTGACTTGTCAGTGTCGAGATGCTTGACCTAGATGTCCTTTGATGGGAAGTGTTCGATGAGGGAATCCTTGAACACGTAGTCGAAGTCTTCTAACTCCTACAATGATCTTGGAGGCATTCTTGGCATTGGTTCTTTCAATCTACCTGGACCTTAAACACTTTTTTGGGGGGTTGGAAAAGAAATGAATGGAATTAGGGTTGTTTCAAATTTAGAGGGCATCAATTTAATAAAATTTAAATCTAATTTAAATTTTATTAGAATATATTGAAGGATCATGATATATTCAAGTTTAATATTTACGCTCAGTCGTCAAAGGGTACATCATATCCAATTTTTTTGATATAATAAATAAAATTGTTACACTAAGATTTTTTAGAGAATCATAAACTCCTACATTACATTGATATGAGTCGTTAATTCTCATTTTTAATAAGGTGTTGTCATGATTCATTATTGAGTTTTCAATGAGATCTAGATCTAAAATGTTTAAGTGTATGTACTATAAATTCATATCTTGATATCAACAAAATGTGTTCAGAATCATGAAAACTTGTTTCACTATTTTTTTATTATTTCTTATTTGTGTTTGATCTTTAACATTGTATAAGAGTAAAGGTGAGATTTATGAAAAAGTGCTAATGAGCAAACATAATAAGCCTTTTCTCCCATTTTTAATATATTGTAGTGTCCTCACTTCTACAAATTCTTTATAGTTGTGAGTTGTTGATAGTTGTAGATCTATAGAAGACAAGTTGTTAAGGTGTTTGAATAAAAGTGGGTTTCTGAATTCACTTTCCAATCTAATGATAGTTTGTTACGTTTAATTTTGTTGTCATCCTATGCTACTGCTCTTTATATGTAGAAATTCGTTGTAGATTTAAACTTGTAACATCCCTGGGTAAACAATCATGTAAAAAAATAAGACCAACGTCATAGGACACATATTCCAAGATGAATGGTGGGAAAAACATCCTAGTGGCTGTTCATTTCAGCTATTATGGCTAAAGGAAATTGGAAAAGCCTTTGGAAAGGAAAAGTGGCAGTTTGAAACATTTATTTATGAAAATAATGAAAATTAGGAGAAAAGGAAGGTGAAAGGTCACAAGTTGCATGTGAGGAGGAAATTGAAGGAAAATTACGGAACAATGAAGAGGCCTCATTGATAAAAAAAGCTTATGAGGAACAGTTGGCAAGATTTTGCTTAAGCTTGGTCAGTGTAACCTTTTGTCAGTTCAACTTTGGAGTTCTTTCATTATTCTTTCTCTCTCACACTCTTGGACACTTAGAGTTTTCTTGGAGCATTCTAGCTTTGGAGCAAGGAAGGAAAAACAAGCAAAGGAAGGACAAGGAAAAGAGAGTAAAGTAAAAAGAAAGCATTGAAAAGTAGGATCAAGCAGCTTCAACATGAATACTTGCAGGTAACATATGGCATGTGTGATTTCCTTGCTAGTTTTGACATGCATGGATTTGCATGTTGGTATTTGGTTCTTTGGTTGTCGGTGGCATTGTCTTGTCGGGCTATGACAGTAGTTTTCAGCCTTGCCTTGCCTTTTTCCATATAGCCATGGTGTGATGGGATTTTTTCACATTTTTGAGCTTTGGAATTTCCGGATGGTTTCAAAATCCTGGGCAAAGGTGGTCTCAGGAAAATTCTCAAAGGCCTAAGAATCCCATGACTGGTTTTGGCGAGATACACAGTAAAGCCTAAGGGTGGAGTCTCGATTTAGGGCCTACTGATCCGTTGTGGATTGTGGTAAAGCCTGAGAAACAAGGAGATGAAAAATTCCTCAAGGACAATGAAGGAGTTTGGAGGCCTTCCAAGCTCAGTTTGGTTTTGTGATCTCAGTGTCGGTCTTGTTGAGATCGCGGTTTGGTGAGGGTGGAGGTGGTTGAACCTCTAGATTCCCTTGGTTGTTTTTGGATTGGTTTATACATGAGATCTCACATTCATGCTTGGAATATGACATGGGGGTGATTGGCTTAAAGAAAGATTTGGTTCAGCCATGTCTATGGTTGGGTGATACGTGGAAGTCCCAAACCTGTTTGGCTCTTGCCTATGTACAATAAAAGCTAAGTTCTCTTTCTTTTGTACTTGTTATTATGTGGTATTAATGGATGTTAACCCATTGTTATTTACATGGTTTGATGTTGGTTATAAGCATGATTATATGATTAGTTATAGTCATGGTTATTTCATGTATTTACTTGTAACTGAAAGGATAATGGATGCAAGACCTAATTGATGTCAAAATAATTAAGCGAAGAGGGTGGTGATCCTTATTGTCAAGTCTCATATGAGTTATCAATCAGTTATTCTCTATCTTGTATTCATGTCTTGTAGATTGCATTGATGCCAAGTGTTTGATAGAATGTTAATCCCAGTTGGGGATGGTCAGGCCTAGTCCTGGAGCCAATTTTTGGATTGCAAGTCTTGTTGTCATGTAAATTATGGATTCTGAAAGCTATAGGGGTTTCTGGGCAGTGGCCGCGATTTTGGGTTGAAAAAAGTGGCACAAATCCCGGAGTCACAGGGACAACACTGGGGAAAAAAGTCCTCAAAATATCCCTTGCCCTTGTTGTGGGAGCTCCTGGAGCCTCCTAGATGCACCCTTATCCATATCAAGGGAGAATCCAGGGGTTTGATGCACTAAAACTTCAGTTGTTCTCAGGGTTTGGTTACCTGAGTGGTTGTGATGGCTCATGAGAGTTTTGTTGCTGATGTGGAAGGTTTCTATGGTGTGTTTCCATCGATTCCACTTACTTAACGTGACTTAGGAGGTTGAATCATTGCATATTTACCCCGGTTGGTCAGTTACTGGGGTAGATGTGGGATGAGGGTGTTATAGAGTGGTATCAGAGCCAGTTTCAACCCCTGGACTGAATGGGAAAAATGTGTTTGTTATGCATGCATGTAGGTTGTATATGTGCTTGTTATGTATATTGTATATGAATTTGTTATGCGTGTTAGCATCTATATCTTGTTATGCATCCATTGTCATGGTTATAATTATGCATGTATGGTAAGTCAGACATGCATTGTGAGGTCATTGTATGTAATTAGGCCATCATGATGTTATTGGTATGTTATGATGTTAATGAGTTGGTTGAGATAAATCAGGAGATGGAGGCCATCAAGGTGAAGTTGCAACATTGGACCTCGAGGCAAGAGCATGTCGTCATACAGGTTTGTATGTTGGGCATGCAGGTATGTAGGTTAAGGATTGTTATATGCATTATGGTTATGTGTGTGCCTTTCATTCTATTGATGTTACGGTTACATACATGACAGATGCTAATTGATTAGTGTAGTCATATGCACATGTGTTAGATAGTCATGATTGATAGTAACATGTGGTTGTATGCATTGTTGTCGTTGTTTTATGTTAGATAACTTGATGATTAGGTTATATGTTGTTGATGAGCATCATATATAACTTGTTGTTGTTATATGATAGTAACTTGATGATTAGGGTTATTACATTAAAATCTTGATGTTATATGTATCATACTAATTTGGATTGGTCTATGAAAATAGTTAGGGTTATGACATTTATGTATGAGTTAATATGTTGTGATATTATGTCATGCTAATCTAGACTGACTGTGTAGATGTGATTATTATGCATGAATGATAATTATTTATGAGTTTATGATGTGAACATGTTAGCCAGTGACTATTATCGATGTCATGACCTTATTTATGTTTGAGTTGATATGTCGTGGAGTTATATCACACTAATCTGGATTGATTGTGCAGACAAGATAACCTCTGTATGAGTTTGCTTATGTCATTTACTTTGCGCTTGACTGTTTGATTATGTCATCTATTTTGGTGTTTGAGTGTTTGGTGTCTATTATGTCATCTAGTTGATTTATCTAACATGATATGTTTATAGTTTGTTTGAATGTTTGATTAATTGCATGATATGAGTATGTGTCTATAAAATTGCATGAAGAAATGATATTGTCTTAAGATGGTCGTACTAACACATATGTGTTGAGATAGATGATATGTACTTGAGTGTAACATTATGTATTATGACTGATGAATGTGAGTTGATTTTCATTATTACGTGACTGTTAGTCTTGGTAAAGGTTGATTTCAAATTGATAGATATGATTTTTTTGTTATTTGGAACATGTAGTTGACATGTGTGAGCAGTTGTAGGGTAACATGCTTGGCATTAGTATGAAAAGGTAAGGTATCTAGTATGTTGTTATGTTTACTTATGCACTAACAATTATGTGTTTATGGAAATATGATGCAGGGGATTACATGGCAAAAGTGATTGCCATGAAATCTTAAAGAAGGCTCGGGTTGAGCTTTCACTTGGAGGCACTGGGAACCATGGGGATGAAGTCACTGTGTCTATTGCTAGTCCTGTGCTTTTGGTATTTTGTGAATTATTGAGCTTTTTGGTTTTGTTTATGTTTGGTGCAAGGCCTTGCCACTTTGTTTGCGGTGTTGTATTTTTATTGGTTTTCATGGTTTTATTCTTGTTTGTTTCTAGTCTTTCCTTTTATGTTTTGAGTCTTGGGAATTGGTTTGGGAAAGAGAAAATTTAATGGAGTTCGACGAGAATTTTGTGGTACCCAACAGGTGATGTAAGGCTTGAATGAAGCTTAGGGCATGTATAAGGGCAGCTGAAGGCAAGCATATGACCGCTAGTTGGATTGGTTTGGGCCACTAGGACAAATGGACGGTGATAAGACAATCATGAACAAGGTAAAAAAAAGGGTAAAGTAAATGGATTTGAGGTTTCAGATGCCTAGGCTATGTTGGGAACTGTTGTTCTCAATATTGTGCATGTTGTGCATGAATAAAGGAAGTTCTCTTAACCTTGGCCTTATGATATATAATAATTATGTTGTGATCATGATTGTTTTATGCTAATTTTTATATACATATATGTATGTATGTACGTTGTTATTTGACAGGGTCATCAAGGATCATGATTGTTTTATGCTAATTTTTATATACATGTATGTATGTATGTACGTTGTTATTTGACAGGGTCATCAAGGATCATGATTGTTTTATGTTGATGTTTAAATGTATACATGTATGTATGTATGTATGTCGTCTAACAGGATCACCATGGATCAGTTTTATGAAGGAATGATTGCTTATGCAGGTGAACGGCATGAAGAGGTTTCTGGTTGATGAGGAATCAAGTGGCAAAGTAGTCATGACAAATATATGAGGTCAGTGTCAGCTTTGGAGCTCTTTCATTGTTCTCTCTCTCTCTCACACCCTTGGACACTTAGAGTTTTCTTGGAGCATTCTAGCTTTGGAGCAAGGAAGGAACAACAAGCAAAGGAAGGACAAGAAAAAGAAAGCAAAGCAAAGAGAAAGCATTGAAGAGTAGGATCAAGGGGCTTCAACAAGAATACTTGCATGTAACATATTGCATGTGTGATTTCCTAGCTAGTTTTGACATGCATGGCTTTGCATGTTGGTATTTGGTTCTCTAGTTGTTGGTGGCATGGTCTTGTCAAGTTATGACACTGGTTTTCAGCCTTGCCTTGCCTTTTTCCAGATAACCAGGGTGTGATGGGAATGTTTCGCTGTTTTGAGCTTTGGAATTGCCATATGGTTTCAGAATTTGGGGCAAAGGTGGTCTCAGGAAAATTCTCAAAGGGCTAAGAATCCCTTGACTGGTTTTGGCGAGATACATAGTAAATCTTGAGGGTGGAGTCTCGGTTTAGGGCCTACTAATCCATTGCGGATGGCAATAATGCCTGAGAAACAAGGAGACAGAAAATTCCTCAAGGATAGTGACGGAGTTTGGAGGCCTTCCAAGCTCAGTTTGGTTTTGTGATCTTGGTGTCAGTTTTGGTGAGATCGCGGTTTTGTGAGGGTGGAGGTGGTTTAACCTTTGGATTTCCTTGGTTTGTTTTGGATTGGTTTATCCATGAGATCTCACATTCATGCTTGGAATATGACATGGGGGCGATTGGCTGAAAGAAAGATTTGGTTCAGACATGTCTATGGTCGGGTGGTACGTGGAAGTCCTGAACCTGGTTGGCTATTGCCTATGTTTAATAAAAGCTAAGTTCTCTTGCTTTTGTATTTGTTATTATGTGGTATTAATGGATTTTATCTCATTGTTATTTACATGGTTTGATGTTAGTTATAAGCATGGTTATATGACTAGTTATAGTCATGGTTATTTCATGTATTTACTTGTAACTGAAATGATAATGGATGCAAGATCTAATTGATGTCAAAATAATTAAGGGAAGAGGGTGGTGATCATTCTTGTCAAGTCTCATATGAGTTATCAGTAATTTATGCTCTATCTTGTATTCACGTCCTGTAGATTGCATTGATTCCAAGTGTTTGAAAAAATGTCAATCCCATTTGGGGATGGTCAAGCCTAGTGATGGAGCCAATTTTTGGCTTGCAAGTATTGTTGTAATGTAAATTGTGGATTCTGAAAGCTATAGGGGTTTCTGGGCAGTGGTCGGGATTTCGGGCTGAAAAAGTGGCACAAATCCCAGAGTCACAGGCACAACACTGGGGAAAAAGTCCCTGGAATCTCTGTTTCCTTTTGTTGTTGGAGCTCCTAGAGCCTCCCAAGCACACCCTTATTCATATCAAGGGAGCATCCAGGGGTTTGATGCACTAAAACTTCTGTTGGTCTCAGGGGTTGGTTACCTGAGTGGTTGTGATGGCTCATGAGAGTTTTGTTGCTGATGTGTAAGGTTTGTGTGGTGTGTTTCCATCGATTCCACTTCCTTAACGTGACTTAGGAGGTTGAATACCATTATAGTGGCCTCTCGTCGCATATTTACCCTGGTTGGTCGGTTACTTGGGTAGTTGTGGGATTAGGGTGTTACAGATTGGTATCAGAGCCAGTTTCAACCCTTGGACTAAATGGGAAAAATGTGTTTGTTATGCATGCATGTAGGTTGTATATGTGCTTGTTATGTATGCATGGTAGTGTTCATTGTTATAGTTGTGTTTCCATGTAGGAGTTGAGAATGTTGTTGTTGAGTTGTGTTTGTCATGAATGCATGTTGATTGTATATGAATTTGTTATGCATGTCGACGTCTATATGTTGTTATGCATCCATTGTCATGGTTATAGTTATACATGTATGGTAGGTCAGACATGCATTGTGAGGTCATTGTATGAAATTAGGTCATCATGATGTTATTGGTATGTTATGATGCTAATGAGTTGGTTGAGATAAAGCAGGAGATGCAGGCCATCAAGGTGAAGTTGCAGTATTGGACCTCGAGGCAAAAGCATGTCGTCATACATTTTTGTATGTTGGACATGCAGGTATGTAGATTAAGGTTGTTATATGCATTATGGTTATGTGTATGCCTTTCATTCTATTAATGTTATAGTTTGATCCAGGTGGCTCTGGACACATGCATAAGTCCAAGAGGGCTCGAAAATCGTCAAAATTCAGAGTATTTAAATTTCAACATACTCAGCACCAGATCGAAGTGCTTGTCACCCTAATTCCAAGGGTGCAAATGTCACTCAAATCCGAGCTCGTATGGAGGAGATAGTGCTAGTCAAAGTTCAGGGTTGACTTGGCTAAGTGGCAAGGTTAATGGTCCTACAAATTGCACCGATAGTGGTCATCGGAATTCGACCAGTTTCCAGGGAAAAATTGTAGGACACTTAAAATGTCTAATAACCTCCAGGCTCGAGAAATCTAAAATGAGGCTATGGTTATAATAAAAATCTGTAATATTAGGTGGTGGGCCACCAATCTTTCCACTCATAGTCATCATATACCATATGAAACGGAGGTGGGCTGTTACCCCCCCTCCGCAATACAATACACCTAAATATATAAATGAGGGAGGTCGGGTCCCGGGAACCTCGCCCTCACGTTTATCACGTCACATATGGTGGAAGGGATCCAGCGGGGGTCGAACCCACCCGACCCACATGGCTGGCCCCCAAGCGGGCGACTCCAAAAAGCGAAACAAAATGTAATGGCAATCAATGTATGTAACAGCGAACCGAAATAAGGAGGGGTTGGATTTGATCCCCCGACCCCTCCTCAACCAAACCATATTTACCAATGCGCCAACGGTCATAGCTGTTAAACTTCGTCACCTAGTTTGTATATGAACTACAGTTGCAAATGCGCCCGGGGAAGAACCAAAACTTTTCAATGTGTATTATTTTTTTCATGGCAGGCGGACTAGTGGGAACCATGCCTAGAAGGAACCATGATTTGTAGTTTTAGGAGGCGGAACCATGATGGCATGGTTTTCGAGACATAGAATGTTTTGCAGGAAATATTCCTTGATGCCTGAAAGATTCCATGGGGAGGTAAATTTTCATTTTGTCAGAATGATATGAGTTTTATAGTCATTTTAACTGGAATTTCACAGAGAACGTGATGGTGAAATCAGAATCACCATCTGAGCAAAATATTTACAGATTCCCATCAGAGTAGAATCTTCGAAGAATCTTGAGGGAATCTTCCAGATTCCTTGGAGGTTGAAATTAGTCGGAGTCAGAATGTAGCCAACTTTATACTCAAAAGTTTCAGAATCTCGCAAGGATCATGATGGCGAGATCGGATTCATGATTTGAGAAGCATATCTCCAGTCATCCCAGAGAAGGGAATCTTTGGAGAATCATAGGGAATCTAAAAGATTCCCACAGGCCCAGATTTTGATGGTGTCGGATTTCGACGAATGGATAGTCGATTTTACACCTCTCGACGACAGAAATTCAGTGATGCAGTCAGATTTTTCACCTGATCCTTCCACTTTTTGGCCAAATTCAGAGATGAAGGTACATGAATTAGTCATGTCATGTTTTCCTTCATAATTGCTGAGATGATGTATTATGTTTTGAGATCCATGTTTGATGTTATGTTGTGGGATCTCTTCTGCCACATTATGTGAGATGTATTTAGCTTGTCATGCTATGTATTGTTGTTGATATCCCTTTGTAACTATGTTGAAGGGATACTCATTGCCACATTGTGTGAGATCATGTTAAGTTGTCATGCTAAGAGGAAGCCTTCTTGAGTGAGAATTCCTGTAAGTGGAATGTCTCGTGGAGAGACAAGCCACTCCTGTTTGAGGGTGTATGTCATTTCAATGACAAAGAGTCTTCCATGTACGTCATCATCTCTTTGAGCATTATATGAAGCAGCCTCCACCATCTTGATGCCGAGCCCAGAGACGTAGTCCACACTGGACGAACTCCATTATCAAATGTCTTGTGTTTTATGTTGTTGATTGTTGTGATGTTCCCTCTTCTTTACAACATGCATATATGTTCATTTATGCTATTTTAAATGCAATTCTAACAACATCACAAAAGTAAAAGATCTTGGATGATTATGGTCGCTGAAGGAACCCGAATCAAGTTTGGTATCAGAGCGATATTCTCGCTAATGTGAATTTCAAGCGTGAACAATTGAATGTAAAACAATGGAGGATGACAAAGAAATGTATGAGACCTTCCTGCGAATGTCCAAAATGGTGGACATCATGTATGAAGCATATGAGAAGAGAAGAGAGGAGGAAGAGAGATCAGAAAGAAATGATTCATCCACATCTTCCAGTATACACTCATTTCCTTCATCATCTTCTCATCATTCGAATGAGGAGATAAACTAGAGTCTTCAAGCAGATAACACCGAATTGAAGATGCTTCTATGAGAAGAGAAAAAGGAGAAGCATCAATTGCAGCTTCAGTTGCAAGCCACAGAGGCAGCCTTAGAAGAATTGAAGTGAAACGACTGAAGGCGTCAAGTAGAGCATTCTTAATTATAGAGGCTTCTACAGGAAGAGAAAGAGGAGAAACAAAGGTTGCTACGCCAGTTACAAGCTAAGGATGAGGCCTTGGACAAGCTGCAGTGTGACCCCTGAGAGGTAAAAAGTAATTCTTCGACTTCATGTATGTTTCTTGATGATTATTTCGTTGTTTTTGAAAATCACACCACAAGAATTGGCTCCAGACTATTAAAGAGAATGGGGTATCAAGGGAAGGTCCTCGACATTAATGGTCAGGGCATCATAAACCCCATAAAAGTAGAGGAATTACCTCGCCGGGCAGGAGTTAGGAAGGAAGTTGGGGAATGTGCCAAGACAACTAGCAAACCACTAACAACAGATGATGAGAAGTCGTCATCAGTTCTTTCCAAATCGACAGTGGAGGTAAAATATGTTGATTTCCTTTCAATTTCATCTTCAAATAGTATAATTTCTATTGGAAATGTGGAGAAACCAATTACAGGGACAAACATGAGACTCCTTACCAAGACGAGGTACAAGGAGGAAGAAGGACTTGGTGTTAATAGCCAAGGCATAACTCAGCCATTGGAGGTTGAGCAAAGACCTCGATTTGCAGGTTTGGGATACATAGAAGGAGAATGTTAAAAGTTGTCAGAAGCTTCCATGACATTGTTGAAATAGTCGAGGAAAGAGGATGATGAGAATACATCACCATCAACCTATGGTAGTATGGATTGCGGAGAAAGAGCTGAGGCAAGCTCTTCATTCCATGATCATACCATAGACCAACAAGAAAGGTATAACCAACCTCAGTATTTTAATGTTCATTTTGATTACAACTGCATTGTTAATAATGAACGAAAATCATGGCATAAAAGAACTTGCAGTTTTTGTGGGTTGTATAACCATATGTTTGTTGAGTGCTGGAAAAGAATAGCAGCATAGAAAAAGATGAGGCATGAAAGACCCTCTCAACAGTAGGAAAAAAGTAAGGTCAAGCAAATTTGGAGGAAGAAGGCTTATTGCAGTCATTGCGACAAAGATGGTCATCAAAGACCCACATGTTGGAGTCTACATCCATAAAAACGTTGCAAGGACAAAGCATCCGTGCATGAACAAGATGAAACAGTTGTTCGACTAGCGAATGCGCCACAAGGAGGCGCCCATTCACTTTGATAAGTGAGAAATGGCTCTTCTGGTAGAATGTCATGGCCTTATTTTTGTAAATCATGTGTTGCAGATTATATTGTAAAAGTGATGATGTGTTTTCCATCAGTTGTTGAAGCAACAATGATATTTTGGCCTTGTTTTCATAGTTGGGGCATTATTTCCATTTTGGTGTAAACTTGACCATAAAGTATGTGTTATAAACTCATGGAAAGTATGGGATGCTTGGGTCATTAGTTGTTCATGTTTATAAGCATGTAATTTGCAAAAAAATGTACTATAGGTTTGCAGGGGATGCAGGTGTTAGCTCATCGCTTATGGTTCTAAAGAACAAAGGTGAAGGAGAAGGAAGGGTGACCTATTAGGACACTTATGGTGCAGATGCTATACAGTGTTGCAGATTATTTTCATGCTTTTGGAGGAGTAAAAGCTCCTTAGTGGGGAGGATTGATCCAGGTGGCTCCAGACACATGCAAAAGTCCAAGAGGGCTTAGAAATGGTAAAAATTCAAAGTGTTTAAATTTCAATATACTCAGCAGCGATCGAATTGGTCATTGCCATGATTCCAACAGTGCAAATGGAACTCAAATCCGAGCTCGTATGGAGGAGATAGGGCCAGTCAAAGTTCAGGGTTGACTTGGCCAAGTGGCAGGGTTAATGGTCCTACAAATTGCACTAGCAACGGTCACTGAAATCCAACCAGTTTTCGGAAAAAAAATTGTAGGACATTTAAAATGTCCAATAACTAGCAGGCTCGAAAAAATCTAAAATGAGGCTACGGTTATAATAAAAATATATAATATTAGGTGGTGGGCCACCAACCCTGCCATCCGTAGTCATCATATACCATATGAAACGGACGCAGGCTGTCACCCCTGTCCCCTTCGCAATAAAATAAAAATACATATATAAATAAGGGAGGTCGGGGCTCGAGAACCCCGCCCCCACATTTATCACGTCACATATGGTGGAAGGGAGCTGGCTGGGGTCAAACCCACCCGACCCACATGGTTGGCCCCCAAGCGGGCGGAGCCAAAAAGTGAAACAAAATGTAATGCCAGTCAACATATGTAACGACGGATGAAAATAAGGAGGGGTGGGATTTGATCCCTCGGCCCCTCCTCAACCAAAAACCATATTTACCATTGTGCCAGTGGTCATAGATGGTAAACTTTGCCGCCCAGTTTGTATGTGAACCGCAGTTGCAGATGTGCCCAAGGAAGAACCAACACTTTTCAACGTTTATTATTTTTTCAATGGCAGGTGGACCAGTGGGAACCATGCCCAGATGAAACCATGATTTTTAGTTCCAGGAGGCGGAACCATGATGGCAAGGTTTTCGAGATAGAGAATCTTTTGCAAAGAATATTCCTTAATGCCTAAAAGATTCCATGGGGAGGTAAAAAAAATTTTTTGTCAGAATGATATGAAGTTTACAATCATTTTAACCAGAATTTTGGAGGGAACGCGATGGTGAAATCAGAATCACCATCTGAGTAGTAGATTTGCAGATTCCCACCAGAGAATAATCTTTGAAGAATCTTCAGGGAATCTTCCAGATTCCTTGGAGGTTGAAATTCGCCAGAGTCAGAATGCAACCAAATTTATACTCAAAAGTCTCAAAATCTCACAAGGATCATGATGGCGAGATCAGATTCATGATTTGAGAAGCATATCTCCAGTCAGCCCAGAGAAGGGAATCTTTGGAGAATCACAGGGAATCTAAAAGATTCCTACAAGCCTATATTTTGATGATGTCGGATTTCGACGAATGGATAGTTGATTTTACACTTCTCGATGACAAAAATTCAATGATGTAGTCAGATTTTGCACCTGCGCCTTCCATTTTTTGGCCAACTTTTGAGGTGAAGGTACATGAATCTGTCATGTCATGTTTTCCTTCATAATTGCTAAGATGATGTATTATGTTTTGAGATCCTTGTTTGATGTTATGTTGTGGGATCTCTTTTGCCAGATTATGTGAGATGTATTTTAGATTGTCATGCTATGTATTGTTGTTGAGATCCATGTGTCAAAATGTTGAAGGGATACTCATTTCCACATTGTGTGAGATCATGTTAAGTTGTCATGCTGAGAGGAAGCCTTCTTGAGTGAGAATTCTTGTAAGCAGAATGTCTCGTGGAGAGACAAGCCACTCCTGTTTGAGGGTGTATGTCATTTTTATAAAAAATAGTCTTCCATGTACATAATCATCTCTTTCAACATTATATGAAGCGACCTCCACCATCTTGACATCGGGCCTGGAGACATAGTCCACACTAGACGAACTCCGTTACCAAATGTCTTGTGTTTTATGTTGTTGATTTTTGTCATGTTCCCTCTTCTTTATAACATGCATATATGTTCATTTATGCTCTTTTAAATGCAATTCTAACAACATCACAAAAGTAAAATATCTTGGATGATTCCAGTAGGTGAAGGAACCCGGATCATGGTTACAGACATGATAGATGCTAATCGATTAGTGTAGTCATATGCACATGTCAGATAGTCATAAATGATAGTAACATGTGGTTGTATGCATTGTTATCGTTTTTTTATGTTAGATAACTTGATGATTAGGTTATATGTTGTTAATGAGCATGATATATAACGTGTTGTTATATGCTAGTAAATTGATGGTTGGGGTTATTACATTAAGATCTTGATGTTATATGTATCATACTAATTTGGATTGGTCTATGCAAATAGTTAGGGTTATGACATTTATGTATGAGTTAATATGTTATGATATTATGTCATACTAATCTAAATTGACTGTGTAGATGTGATTATTATGTATGAATGACAATTGTTTATGAGTTTATGATGTGAACATGTTAGCTAGTGACTATTATGGATTTCATGACCTTATTTATGTGTGAGTTGATATGTCATGAAGTTATATCATGCTAATATGGATTGTTTGTGTAGACAAGATAACCTCCGTATGAGTTTTCTTATGTCGTCTACTTTGCGCTTGATTGTTTGATTATGTCGTCTATTTGGTGTTTGAGTGTTTGGTGTCTATTATGTCGTCTATTTGATTTATCCAACATGGTACGTTTATAGTTTGTTTGAATGTTTGATTAATTGCATGATATGAGTATGTGTCTATGAAATTGCATGAATAAACAATATTTTTTTAAGATGGTCGTACTAACACATATGTGTTGAGATAGATGATATGTACTTGAGTGTAACATTATGTATTATGACTGATGAATGTGAGATTATTTTCATTATTACATGATTGTTAGTCTTGGTAAAGGTGGATTTCAAATTGATAGTTATGATTGTCTTGATATTTGGAACATGTAGTTGACATGTGTGAGAAGTTGTCGGGTAACATGCTTGGCATTAGTATGACAAGGTAAGGTAACTAGTATGTTGTTATGTTTACTTATGTGTTGACAGTCATGTGTTTATCGCTATATGATGTAGGGGATTGCATGGAAAAAGAGATTTCCATGAAATCTTAAAGAAGGCTCGGGTTGAGCTTTCACTTGGAGGCACTGGGAACCATGGGGATGGAGTCACAGTGTTTGTTGCTAGTCTTGTGCTTTTGGTATTTTGTGATTTGTTGGGCTTGATTTGTGGTTTTGTTTATGTTTGGTACAAGGCCTTTCCACTTTTTTTGCGGTGTCGTATTGTTATTGATTTTCATGGTTTTATTCTTGTTTGTTTCTTGTCTTGCCTTTTATGTTTTGAGTCTTTGGAATTGGTTTGGAAAAGAGGAAAGTTAATGGATTTCAAAGAGAATTGTGTGATACCCAATAGGTGATCTAAGGCTTGGATGAAGCTCAGGGCATGTATACGAGCAACTGAAGGAAAGTATATGATGGCTCGTTGGATTGATTTGGGCCACTGGGATAAATGGATGGTGATAGGACAACCATGAGCAAGGTAACAAAAAGGGTAAAGTAAATGGATTTGAGGTTTCATATGCCTAAGATATGTTGGGAACTGTTGTTCTCAATATTGTGCATGTTGTGCATGAATAAAGGAAGTTCTCTTAACCTTGGTCTTATGATATCTACTAATTATGTTGTGATCATGATTGTTTTATGCTAATTTTTATATGCATGTATGTATGTACGTTGTTATTTGACAGGGTCATCAGGGATCATGATTGTTTTATGTTGATGTTTATATGTATACATGTATGTATGTCATCTAACAGGGTCACCAAGGATCATTCTTATGTAGGAATGATTGCTTATGCAATTGAATGGCATGAAGAGGTTCCTAGTTTATGACGAATCAAGTGGCAAGAGTAGTCATGACAAATATATGAGGTTAGTGTCATGTGGATATGAATTGATATTGTATGCTTGTATTATGCGTATGATTATGTTATGGCAGCTAATGTTGAAGGACACATCAGCAGAATGAAAACAATGTGTTGTGTGGCATGCTAGGATAAGCATGGATGGCACAGAGACACTGGAAGAAAATTTTCTTGGTAGAAGCAATATGGTTTTCGATGTGCAATGCTATTGTTGTGAATATGTTGTAGATGGTGTACATGTTGCATCTGTGATGTTGTGTGCATGCAGTGTTGTGTATATATAGTGAGTGTACACGTTTTTTATGAAATTTTATGTACATGGTGGTACAAATAGTGTTGTGTGTATATTACATATGAAATGTTGGTATAGGTGGTGTTGTGTACATGTTGTGTGTGTGGCATCATGTACATGTGGTGTCGTGTGCATGTCATGCATGTGGTGTTGTGTATAGATGGTATTGTGTACACATTGTACAGGTGGTGTGATGTACATGTGGTGTTGTGCATGCGTTGTGCAGGTGGTGTTGTGTACGCGTTGAGAAGGTGGTGTTACGTACATGTGATGTTGTGCATTGTTTGTGTAGGTGGTGTTGTGTACAAGTGGTATTGTGTACATGTTGTACATATGGTATTGATGTACATGTGGTATTGTGTGCATGTCATGCATGCTATGTTGCAGCCATGTGGTACTATGTATGTTCATTATGTGGTCGTGGTATCGTGACACGTGTATTCATTGTGTTGTATTCTGTGTACGTATATGCGTTGTGTCGTACATCGGTTGTAGGTGCATGTATGTATTGTGTTGTGTCGTACATTGGGTGTAGGTGTATGTATGTATTGTGTTGTGTCATACACCAGATGTAGGTGTATGTATGTGTTGTGTTATACACTAAGTGTAGGTGTATGAGTTGTATGTCAAGTGTAGGTGCATGTATTGCATGGTTTTGTATGTCGTCTTTGGTTGTATGTGTGATGTACACTATGTGTATGTGTACACGGTTGAAGAGAAGGAACTGGGTGTTTGTTAGGTGTGGCAACCGACCCAGTGTGTGTACGGAATAAAGACAAAGGTAGATGCTAAGGATTGATTAAAGGATAAGTATTAGTATTTGTAGGTTTTAAACCTGTATAAAAATTACATGCAGGCGAATTCTAAAAACATAAAATAAACAATGACGAGAATATAAAACAAATACACAGAGATTTTCCCTTGGATCCCAAAACCGGGACTACCAAATTGATTTTTCTTTATGCTCCTTTCAATGTTACAATACATATATATACATGCCGAAGCATTCATAAACCCCAATCCATTAACCCTGGATTAGAACATAATCGTAGTTCCCTAGATCGGATTTACAAAATACCATGGGCATAAAACCTTCATTCCCAAAACCATGTGCAAAACCCATGCACAAAACCATAGGTAGGTTTGCCCACCTAATATAGGGTCCAAAAAAAACTTCTCGGGGTGCTATCGCCCCCTTGCTGCACCTAACGTAACGAACAAAGAGGGTTTTCCCCCCCATGTGAACCCCCCGGGCCCATGCGTGTGATTAGTCGTGGAAAAAATATAACACACACCCAATAATATTTTATTTCAGTTTTATTATGCATGTGATTTATGATTATGGTCTATGATGGTTACATGTGATCTATGATTCTGGTCTATGATGATTACATGTGATCTATGATTCTGGTCTATGATGATTACATGTGATATATTATTTTGTTTTATGATGTGTACATGTGATCTATAATTTGATTATGATGGTTGCGTTTTGAGTTAACCGGATGTGACATGTTTATACATGATGATTGGATCAAAGATGCTAGTTTGACTTGTTGTGACAGGAAGTGAATAGAATTGCAAGTATATCTTATTGACGGGTCACTAATGAGGTATGATTTCAATTTATTTTGGATCTAATGGAAATTATGTGCTTGGAACATGAAAGCATGAAATGCTCGGTTGGGTGGTTGAAACTGACTACAAGGATTAGCAGCAACAACAAAAGGAATTAGAACAAACAATAATATGTTGGTAAAGCATTCAGGAGCAGGCCATTGTGGGACACTAGTACCCAATAGTGTCCATTGATTTCCATGAGCATGTTATGACCAATATGATGGTTTTGAGGCAATTATATACCTTGATTGTCTGACCTTCCAATGCAAGGAAGCCTTGCCAAGGGATGGATTTCTTGGGATAGGGGATGTTGAGGAACTTGTAAGATGAGTGACCGCATGAAGGGGGTGACCAGATTTCTCAAGGGATTGTGTAGCAAAGAAGGGAAGGGATGGATTTGTTTTGGTCATTAGCATTTCTCAATGGCATCAGATGCACATTGGCAGTACGCCCTAGAACAATGACCTGGTAATTGTTTGCTGAGAGGACAGGTGGCGCAGGATTGTAGTGTTGGACACTGGATGCAACTTTTACTTTGGCAGTGGATTTTGGACTTCCTGGGAAGGAAGTGAATCATGACATTACTTTTGAGGGTGGACTTGTAAGCCTATGGATTCCCTTGTTGCTAATGCAAGCATCGTATCCTTTTATTTGTTGGTTTAGCTAATGTGGATATGTGTATATGTAGTTATTGTAAATATCATAATGAGCTATGTTATAAAGCTCGAGTAAACGACATGTTTGTCATGTTTTAGTAGTATTCATTGTAAATAATACAACGAGCTAAGTTATAAATCTCCATGGGAAGTATGTTTGGTTGTAGCGGTCTTGTTGGTTATAGGTGTCATTGAACACCAAGGATGGTGTTCCCCCAAAGGGGAGGGTTCTATAACAACCCTGGTTAAAAAAACATGTAAAAAAAATATAAGACCAAGGTCATGGGACATGCATTCCAAGTTGAATAGTCGGAAAAACATCCTATTGGGTGTTCATTTCAATTATTATGGCTAAAGGAAATTGGCAAAGGAAATGGCAAAGGCTTTGGAAAGGCAAAGTGGAATTTTGGAACATTTATTTATGAAAATAATGGAAATTAGGAGAAAAGGAAGGTGAAAGATCACAGGTTGCATGTGAGAAGGAAAATAATGGAAAATGAATAAAATAGAGGCCCCATTGATAAAAAGACTTTTGAGGATTAGTTGGAAAGCTTTTGCTCGGGCTTGGTCAGTGTAACCTTTTGTCAATTCAATTTTGGAGTTCTCTCATTATTGTTATAGACATTTTTGTGCCTTACAGCATTGAGCATGAAATGTCCATAATCTAAGGGATCCAAAGTCCCTAAACATGTTGTTCCTACCCCTAGAGGAACAAGGCTAACAAACCATAGCAATTCACAGAAGTTCTCCACCAGAAACTGCTCAAAAACAAGTCAATTCAGGATCATGTCAAGAGCTCTACTAGCTGTCTGCGCTGAAATGCAAAGCCAACACTGGCTACCTGCACTGCAACGCAGGTAGAAGCACTACCCAGGTGCGTTGACCGAGAGGTGCCAAATGGCAATGTCATTTAGCAAGGTGTCCAAGCACTGGAAGCTTCCAGAATCTTCCTCAAAGACACTTGCCTCAGTGAATTCGACTATTGATGAGTAAGAGGCTCTTATTCTCCAAGTGGAGGCAAGAACCTCCAAGTGGAATCAAGAACTGACAGAGGGAGAGGACACTAGTCAGATCTCAAGCTGACTCATCCTCTCTCCAAACATCTATATATGGATCTCTCCTCCATGAGATCTAGAGGCTGGAATTTTGTGATTGCAAAGAATTGCTGCTGGTTTGAGACTAGAATCATTGGGTGCTTAATGCTTTGAAGGGGGTGAAGATAGGAATTTCATTTGCTGGGAAGGAGATGCTGGATTGGAGCCCTCTGGGTTGTATCTCTTCCTGAACCTTGTTATTCATCAATAAAGCTATCTTGTTTCCTCCTATATGCTGATGTATCTTTGATGTATGATTGCATTAGTATGTTTAGTTTATTCCTAATCCAGAACTATTTATGAATATGAATCCATGTCTTTGTAGTGTTCTCTTCTTGTGATCTTGCAGAAACCTCTTGAAGCTGGGCGAGCGAGAAGGCAAGTAGCTGGGAACTCCCAAAGAGAAGAGAAACTGGATCGAGGGACAAACGGAAGACACCGGTGAGTCCATCCATCTCTCTTCATTCTCAATTCATAAAGGAAGAATACTAGAATAGCTGTCTCTGTTTGTTGCTAAGGCACTGTCACACCTTAGGTGGATAGGATCGTCCTGCATAGGCATTTTTCCCCACAACAAATTGGCGACTCCGCTGGGGAGATCTGTTTAGTCATTTTATTTGTGTCTCTATCATTGTTTGTTTCATAGACTCAACAGCAACAATCGAACTGCATCTGCTATTCTCAGATGCAAAGTAGACAGTTGCTGCTTTGATCCAATCACTGGATTTGTCTATGATTTGAACAATGGACTCACAAATGATTTGATGATCCTTTGTGATAGATCTTAGTACTCCCTCAAAGCATCCCTTTGATTGCACCTTGCTTGTTGCTTTTATTTGGCCTGAAACAGTAGATTAATCAGCAATCTGTGACCCAGAACCCAGTGAGAAACTCTCGTTTCTCCTTCAGCGCAGACCCTGTGAAGAGGTTCTGCATTTCAACGCAGTTCCCGTGAAGGATACCTGCGCTGAATGTCAAAACCCCTGTGTTGAGGGTGCGTTGATCCAGTTAGGCCTTGTGCAACTGGGGTTCTATGCTCTGTTTTGCCTTGTTTTGGTCTCTGATTTTTGCAGCCTGTAACCAACATATGTACCAGTCTGATAACTCCTTTTCTCTGCTTAAATTCCGCCTCCTTTTGTACAAAAAGACTGTGAGTGTTTTTATGTGTTTGTGGCGTCATTTACAGTTTTCTTTTGCAAGAGTGAAATAGTCATCCTGTAGCCCTTGATTCAGATCTGTTGATTGTGATCTTAGGAGAGAGTTCATTGGTTGTTTGTATATACATTTACTTTTGATTTTGGTTTAAGTTTGTCTCTTTTAAGTGTCGAAACAAGTATTCATTTCGGAAATCGTTAAGTGTTGTAATCTCTTCTACCCTATCTGATTTCGAAAAAGTGAACTTGTTTGTATTTTTCATTTGAAAGCAAATTCAAAGTTGTACAAAAAGCTTTCTTTGTAGGCATCAATACTAAGAAAGCAGAAAACAAACACCTGCATTGTGCATTTGCATCTTGATAGTTTGCATGTTTGATTTAGGAAAAGTGCATTAGAGTGTGTTGATTGCTCTTTGAGAAAAGATGGTGTCTTTCTTTTCCCTTTGTAGCTAGGATTTTCATCTGTTGAAAAGATATAAAAAGCTTGCTTATCATCCTTAGACTGCATTTAGGAGTTGTACCATACATCTCGTGGTGATCCAAAAAGGAAAACTTCTAAAAAAGATCAACCTAAAATAAATTGAATGAACTTAACAACGCTTTGTAACATAACGCACAACATAGAGGTCTAGGCTAGAGACGTGTTCCGGCGTCGTAAAGCCTGATATCTTACCGTCGAGTGGCTGGGTGATTCCTCCACGGTGAAGCGATAAGTATCAGTACGGATTGTGCTCCCACGTACCGTCGCGTATATATTGGGAGACCCCTATAGGAATAAAGCCTTTATCCATAGGAAGCCGTGTCAGCTGCCCTACTGATCGCAATGCACTGAACACAGCATTCAGGAAGATTGACCGCCCGTACCTTAAAAAGTATTCTGCGGTTTTGTGAAAAGTTTGGCACACCCTCTACCTAGAACTCTAGAGCAGTTCCTTTTGGCCTTTTTCAGACTCTATAACGGAAAAATTCCATCCGAGCATTTGTCACTTTGGGCTCGTTAAAACATCGAAGGAGACTAGAGTCATCTTTAGCTTTTTCTCGGCTCTTTAAAACTGAAAAAGCAAGTTGTGTCTAAAGCGTCGTTAAAATTTATTTTAAACGGAATAATCATCACCATTCCCTCGTTGATCTTCGAAGTTAGTCTCTTTTCATCGTAAGTTCTTGCAGAATCGCTAGAAAATCTTTTGGATAGACTAGATATGTCTGAACAACCATCGACATCCAGGACTGTGTCATCCGACACAGCAGTGGCAGAGCCTCCTGCTGCTACCCCAACGATGTTCGATGGTATACCATCTGTCCCGACAAGTTATCAACAACAAGCCGGAGTCCCGTCAGGGACTGCTTCGACGACATGGTTAGTTCCTATTTCTTCATTCGGATTATCATCTCGTATTTCTTATGTTGAAACTCAACAAATTGATCCAATGTGTCTTCAAAGGCCAATCTGCCCTTTAAGTACTGGATTGCCACCATATGGAGGGCAGTATTCCTTTTCATTGTTCCCTCCCGGAGAACAACCATATAGGAGTTTACAACAAAGTTAAGGTCAAACTGGAATTACATCCAGCGGTTGGGTACCAATACTGCCTCAGCAACCAAGGGTTGTATATTCAATGCAACCAGTCCACCCTGTGTCGAATATTCACACTATACCTGCTATGGTTACTGCGTCGCAAGTACAAGCGCTACCTGTTGTATGTCAACCCCAACAGCCTCAGGTTGCAATACAACAGCCCCTTGTCTGAACGACTCAATCACAACCTCAGGTTAGTGCCTCCTTATCTGGAGCGACTCAGGATCAAACAAGTACTGTGACTCCTCATCTTGGTCAATAATCCAGTATTGGTCAACAGCAAATGATTCAACAACCAGAGCTGGTTCAAACTCAACAACCCCCATTCCAGCAATCATATCAAGGACCTGAGAAACAATTCTTTGTAAGTAATGGGCAATCGCTTTTCCAAAGCGGTAATCAACAACCATATTATAATGGTTATGCCCATCAACCTTGTCAAAGTTGCCAACATCAAATACATTATGTTGGTATACAAAGACCCACTGCTCAGGCGATTCCATCTTATCCTGGGTATGCTTCGCCTAACCTGAATCAACATTTGCCCTTTGTAGCAACTCTAGAATTACCGGATCTAAACCGGCTGACGAATGATCCAATTGCTTATGCCCCTTAGTGGCTAGCGATTCCGCATAAACTTCCGTCAGATATTCCTAAATTTAATGGAAATCTGGGTGAAGATCCGTCGAATCATGTGATGACATTTCATCTGTGGTGTTCATCAAACACCCTAAACGATGATTCGATTACGCTTCGCCTTTTTCAGAGGACGTTAACTGGTCCAGCGGCAAAATGGTATATTGAATTGCCTAGAGCTTCGTTCAAAACCTTCAGTACCTTAGCCACGACTTTCTTAACCCATTTTCAATTACCGATAAGGTATGAAACGGGAACGGAACTCCTAACCAACTTCAAACAGACAACGGCCACTCACATATCTGATCATATACATGAGTAGCGACGTCGTCGTAGAATGGTAAAAACGTACGTTCCCGATCAGCTATTCGCTGAATGGTTTATCAAATCCTTACTTCCTACAATCACGGAAGATGTGGCAAAGGGGGGAGTCGTAACGGAAGAGCAAGTCATCGCTCGTGCGCAATATCTGGACTTGGTCTATACTTAGTCTGGCACGCTCTACGATAAAATACCTGACGCCCCTAGACCGGAATTCTCAATTCCTCCTCCTCCTAAATCAAACAATGACTCTCATGCCATCGATGGCTTGATTGGCATGACAGACACGAAATCGACAAAGGCTACATCTAAAAGGGCCCGTAAGATTTCCAGTCAAAATGCAAATGAGGAACTTCTTGCCTCGGAAGTAAATGCCGCGTCGACCGACAAGGGCAAACAACTGAAGCAACCAGGGGGCAAGAAGAAAAAGAAAGGGAGAAAAAGGAAACCCCCTGCGGGGTGTCATATATGCGATGAGGATCATTGGACGAGAGATTGTCGACATATAGCTGAAGTTAAGAAACTCTTTAAGAGTTCAAAAACCTCAGCAGTATTGACTGATCCGTTTCCAAACCCGAGAACCAAACTAGTTGCTAATCAAAATACTTCCCGATCCCAAGTGCTTATGTTGTCTGTCTCAAAGCAGCAAAATGATGCTTTGACAAGGAATAAAGATTATGGGAATCCACAGCTGTCGAATAACAAGGCTAATGAACAACCTAGTAGTTCGACGACAACTTTGACCGAAGTTGTGCCACCCATCATTCCTGAACCAATGATAAAGTCGCCAAAGGGAGGAGTACACAAATCGACATTTAATCCTCGTGCCAAAGTAGCACAGAATTATAATATAGTAGAGGACCTGGCCCAATCGCCGTCCGCTATGTCGACACTTGAGGTACCGCAAAATTGCCTCTCCCAAGAGCAGGCTTTATTATCAGCAATAGGTGGGGTTGGCCCAGGGGATTCCAATCTTGTGGCCTTTGATCATAAAGGATATGACCCTCAGTTACCAGCTCAACTAGATTTCCTTATTCAAGTGAAAGCCCTCAACAAAACTGTTCATCGAACAATTATTGATGAGGGGGCATCTACGTGTATTATGTCAATGAGTTGCTGGAAGAATTTAGGCTCACCACCCTTGTCGAGATCGTCAACGACGTTAAAAGCATTTGATGGACGATCATACACTCCATACGGGATTTTAAGTAACTTGCAAGTTGAACTAGGGGGAAAAACAGTAGGAATTGATGTTGAAGTGATTGATGGAAACCTCGATTACAACATCCTACTGGGAAGGCCCTGGATATATGCCATGGCTGCAGTTGTGTCGACCTACTTCAGGAAGATTGAATTTCCCTTTCAAGGAGGAATTATAGTCGTTGACCAACAAACTTTCATCCCCGACAGTTCACAAGTTACGGGAAGCATTCCAATGATCCATGGAAGCAATCATTCGCTTCAAAATATTGGAGTAGGTCTCCTAAAAGACCCTGCCTTAATGGGTACTTTTGCCCTATCGCCTGCAAGTAATCTGGCGGAAGTGGCCACAGTGGAAACCTACAATATGAAATCTTCTATATCTAATGGATTCGGAAGATTCCTAAACATTTTGTCAGCGTGGATCATCGCCCTAATAGAAATACTGTAAATACAGTGGGCTCCGAGGACGGTTCTTATCTCGTGTCAACCTCGTTAAAAAATGAAATAAGGAGTCGAGGATGGTTCTTATCTTGTGTCAACCTCATTACAAAATGAAACAAATCCCCTTTCCAAATCTCAAAGGTAAACCTTCATTCCAACCACCAAGTTGAATGCAATGAAGCTTGGGGGGCATGCACCTCGATTTGCGTTATTATGCTGGGGGCATGCAAACTTATCATCGAGCAGTTTTAGCACACAGTTCATGCTCGTTAAAAAATAAACGCAAGATCCGAGCAGTTTTAGCACATAGTTCATGCTCGTTAAAAAATAAACATAAGATCGAGCAAATGTTTCAACCCACGTTTAAGCTCGTTAAAAAATGAACTATCCGGTAAATAACCACTGCGAAAGTAAAATTATCAGCCATTAAAGCCTTGGTCGTGTTTGCACCGTCACCTCCACTTTTCTATTGGCCGATCATTCACCTCCATTTGATTGTTTACCCATTTTGAGGAACAGCTGCGAAGAGTGATTTCACTAAGCCATCCTTGTGACACTACCGTGATTGGAACATTCCAAACCGTACCTGGAATCTGCTGCTACCCTGTTTATCACTCGTTCCTCAAAAGACGAGTCTTGTTTAAGCTCTTTTCAACTGACTCGTAAAATATGAAAAGATTGCGAGTTTTGGCCTACCAACTCGTTAAACGACCAGAAGAGCTATCCCTCCTCTAGATTTTAATCTTTTTGGACCTGAGGGATTATTGCACAAAAAGATCAAGCGCTTGTTTTGTTCGGCTCATTAAAACTATCGAAAACTCAGCCCTTCTATATTGTTTTATACTTTTTCAGACTTAAGGGATTAGATGGCGAAAAAGGACTTTCAGAGTTAACTTTATGTACCTTTTCAGACTCTCTAAAAATGAAAAGGACCGAGTTATCTTTGTCGTTAGACTCGTTAAAATCATTAAATAGCGACAAACTTGTCTTTAGACGAGAACGAGTTTCACTATCGCTAGGCTCGTTAAAACATAGCGATGGGCTTGCCCGAAGGGCAGGTTATAGAACAAGCATATGTTATCCTCCTCAAGCTTGACAAAAATAAAGAGGTACTGGTCAACAATGACTGGGGAAAAATTGGGAGAAACAAGAAAACTTTGATGGTAGCAAGTCTCTCTTGAACATGACACTTTTCCTCCGTACCACAATCGGGTTGGGTTGTTTCATTCACCGGTCACATCACCATGGTCTCGCCATACCATCCATATTTGGGGTAATGCTACCGATCCATCGCATCAGTGTCGCCATATGTTCAAGAGAAGTCGTTCAGAGAAGTCAACCGTGTCCCATCCACTGCCATACATTATCCTTCATCCTTTCATGACCGCCACCCTAAATCATATTTCACAGATCGTTTTCACCTCCATCAAAATCATTAGCTCCGTTCCATGTCACTGATGTGGGATTCATTAAGGCCCTTCTTTGACGGATCGCTTCTTGTCGACATCAGCTCATTATCCAAGAAGTTGATCTAGGAACAACCCCTTCAGTACTTTGAAGCTTGCATGCCTCAATGGCAAGTTTCTCACTTCCGGCGACAGGTATACATCAATGACCTTCGACCGAAAGATTTTGCGTGGTGTTCGATGCCAAGTCCTTTATTCACACCACGTGAATTGTACTGCAGTACCTTGAGGGTCATCATCCTTATCGGTGATTCCTCTCGTGCTTGTTAACAGTTTACATCATTGACTGGTAATCAAGCGATGTCTTTCCATGTTCGACTTCAGAAAATTCTCACATGGATCGACTTGTACATCGAGTGAAGATCGGACGAGATTGAAGACCCCGGATCTAGTTTCATCCATCCGGGCTGCGACATATATTCAGGAAATAAAGACATTGACATGTACAACATTGCAGCAGATAATTATCCTACAAAAAGGGATGATGATTTCATCAAAATCATCAGTCTTCCATCAGACGATTGTCTGTTCTATGTACAGAAAAATGAATTTATAAAGCTGAGCATGGGAATGCCTGCCTCAGCTAGATCTTGAAAGCAGTATGAAAAATAATGTATTGTATTGTATTGTATTACAGGTCTCCTCCCAGCAATGAATGAACTTCGGATCCCCCTGATAAAGCATTTCACCCGATAAACGGCCTCATACTTTAGGGGGAAACTGTTATAGACATTTTTGTGCCTTACAGCATTGAGCATGAAATGTCCATAATCTAAGGGATCCAAAGTCCCTAAATATGTTGTTCCTACCCCTAGAGGAACAAGGCTAACAAACCACAACAATTCACAGAAGTTCTCCACCAGAAACTGCTCAAAAACAAGTCAATTCAGGATCATGTCAAGAGCTCTACTAGCTGTCTGCGCTGAAATGCAAAGCCAACACTGGCTACCTGCATTGCAACGCAGGTAGAAGCACTACCCAGGTGCGTTGAGCAAGAGGTGCCAAATGGAAATGTCATTTAGCTAGGTGTCCAAGCACTGGAAGCTTACAGAATCTTCCTCAATGACACTTGCCTCAGTGAATTCGACTATTGATGAGTAAGAGGCTCTTATTCTCCAAGTGGAATCAAGAACTGACAGAGGGAGAGGACACTAGTCAGATCTCAAGCTGACTCATCCTCTCTCCAAACATCTATATATGGATCTCTCCTCCATGAGATCTAGAGGCTGGAATTTTGTGATTGCAAAGAATTGCTACTGGTTTGAGACTAGAATCATTGGGTGCTTAATGCTTTGAAGGGGGTGAAGATAGGAATTTCATTTGATGGGAAGGAGATGCTGGATTGGAGCCCTCTGGGTTGTATCTCTTCCTGAACCTTGTTATTCATCAATAAAGCTATCTTGTTTCCTCCTATATGCTGATGTATCTTTGATGTATGATTGCATTAGTATGTTTAGTTTATTCCTAATCCAGAACTATTTATGAATATGAATCCATGTCTTTGTAGTGTTCTCTTCTTGTGATCTTGTAGAAACCTCTTGAAGCTGGGCGAGCGAGAAGGCAAGTAGCTGGGAACTCCCAAAGAGAAGAGAAACCGGATCGAGGGACAAACGGAAGACACCGGTGAGTCCATCCATCTCTCTTCATTCTCAATTCATAAAGGAAGAATACTAGAATAGCTGTCTCTGTTTGTTGCTAAGGCACTGTCACACCTTAGGTGGATAGGATCGTCCTGCATAGGCATTTTTCCCCACAACAATTATCCTCTATCTCTCTCACTTTTGGACACTTAGAGTTTTCTTGGAGCATTCTAGCTTTGGAGCAAGGAAGGAAAAACAAGCAAAGGAAGGACGAGGAAAAGAAAGGAAAGCAAGGAAGAGCAGGATTAAGCAGCTTCAGCAGGATTACTTGCAGGTAACATATTGCATGTGTGATTTCCTAGCTGGTTTTGACATGCATGGCTTTGCATGTTGGTATTTGGTTCTTTGGTTGTTGGTGGCATGGTCTTGTTGGGTTATGACAATGGTTTTCAGCCTTGCCTTTCCTTTTTCTGGATAGCCATGGTGTGATGGGATTGTTTCTCGGTTTTAAGCTTTGGAATTGTGGATGGTTTTAGAATCTAGGACAGAGGTGGTCTCAAGAAAAATCCCAAAGGCCTAGGAATCCCTTGACCAGTTTTGGTGGGATACACAGTAAATCTTGAGAGTGGAGTCTCGGTTTAGGTCCTAGTGATCCGGTGTGGATTGCGGTAAGGCTCGAGAGACAAGGAGACATAAAATTCCTCAAGGATAGTGATCAAGTTCGAAGGCATTCCAAGCTTGTCTTGGTTTTGTGATCTCGGTGTTGGTTTTGGTGAGATCACAGTTTGGTGAGGGTGGAGGTGGTTTAACCTTTGGATTCCCTTGGTTGTTTTTGGATTTATTTATCCATGAGATCCCACATTCATGCTTGTAATATGGCACGGGGGTGATTGAATGAAAGAAAGATTTGGTTCAGCCATGTCTATGGTCAGGTGGTACGTGGAAGTCCCGAACCTGGTTGGCTCTTACCTATGTTTAATAAAAACTAGGTTCTCTTGATTTTGTACTTGTTATTATGTGACCTTAATGGTTGTTATGTCATTGTTATTTACATGGTTTGATGCTTGTTATAAGCATGGTTATATGACTGGTTATAGTCATGGTCATTTCATGTATTTACTTGTAATTGAAAGGATAATGGAAGCAAGACCTAATTGATGTCAAAACAGTTAAGGGAAAAGGGTGGTGATCCTTCTTGTCAAGTATCATATTAATTATCAGTGATTTATGATTTGTCTTGTATTCATGTCTTATAGATTGCATTGATGCCAAGTGTTTGGAAAAATTTCAATCCCGATTGGAGATGGTCAGGTCTAGTCCTGGAGTTAGTTTTTGGCTTGCAAGTCTTAGTGTCATATAAATTATGGATTCTAAAAGCTACAGGGGTTTTTGGGCAGTGACTAGGATTCTGGGTTAAAAAAGCGGCACAAATCTTAGTTTCACGGGCACAACACTGGGGAAAAAATTCCCTAGAATCTCCCTTACCCTTACTGTGGGAAATATTGGAACCTCCTAGGTGCACCCTTATCCATATCAAGGGAGCGTCTAGGGGTTTGATGAACTAAAACTTCAATTGGTCTTAGAGGATGGTTACCTGAGTGGTTGGGATGTCTCCTGGGAGTTTTGTTGCTGATGTGGAAGGTATTTGTGGTGTGTTTCCATCAATTCCACTTCCTTAAGGTGACTTAGGAGGTTGAATCCCATTATAGTGGCCTCTTTTCGCATATTTACCCCGGTTGGTCGGTGACTTGGGTATGTGTGGGATGAGGCTGTTAAAAAAATGCTAATTGTAATTTACTAAAACAATAGACTTGAATCTACTCTACTCATCAGTGGAAACAATTAAACAATCACGAAGCATACAATAGAAAGAATTCAATCAACACATTACACAACGATTTCCTGGGGAAATCTAGAGCTAAAAGCCCCTTCTAGCTTTATATTGCATTAGTCAAAAAATATGAGAAGATTATAATACTTTGCTCAAGCCTGATCAACCTCTACACTATCTCTATCTGTCTCACAGCTTCCTAGACAAGCCTTGGCCAATACTTAACCAAATTTTTGCTTGCCTAAGTCCCTATTTCCTTGTGTTGTTTCCTTGGTAATTAGCCCCTATTAATTAGGGAAATTCCTCAATTGGAATTGAGAAATCCATCATAGGCCTTCCTCTGACTGCGTGCACCACTTGTACAATTTGGATGATTATACAATTAATAGTATACTTCCCTTGAACTCCAATATAAACTAGGCAACTTGTAGATCACACATGCATGAGTTATTTATGGCTGAATTATTAGTTAACTTGTCAAACACATGAAGCAACACCCCACTGTTAGACCTCCTAGTAGTTCCTCTGTTAGTTGGAAGTATTTTAACCGAATTTAACTCAGTTAAACTAAATTAATTAATTACAACTCAAGATAAATCCAACTAGAGCTCCTATAAAGTAGGAGCCACTCTACATGACTCATGTTAGACCCTTCACTTGAATTAACTGAACCAACTAAGTCAAATTAACTTAGTTAACTCATACAAGTTGTCTTGTGATGTGAAATTACAATTTTTCTCCTAATTTAATTTAAGGGAAAAATTAAATTAGGATTTTCTTGTTGCGTTTTCAAAACTCCCTCTCAACAATAAAGGGATTCACATATACACCAATCCAACACCTTTGGAATTTATTGCATGCAACACTTCTCATTGTTGTTGTTGCTACTACAACATCTGCAACTGAGAAAAATAATCATTGAATCAATTTGCAACTGTCTATTGGGAAAACTGTGTTGTTGTTGACTCTGCTACTGTGCCTCCTGCTTTGTTGTCAACTCTGCTATGCACTCCTCAGTATATTACTGACATTGATCCTCCTTCTATTGAATATTGTGGCCCCCCCGTAGCAAGGTAATGATCCATGAGACAAAAACACCTCAATGGACCCTGCCCAAATTACTGCAACTCTTGGGACTATTGCTTCACATCACCCCACCTCACACCTAGAGGTATGGTTTCATGTGCTCCCTCTGCCCACTTAGCTCGAAATTTCCCCCTACTGGAGGTCTCTACTTGAGTGGATGTTTCCACTCTGTCTCCTCTTTGCTTCTCCAATTGTGGTTGCTCCACAACTTGCTGAGGTTGCTTCTGAGGTTCCATTTTGAGAGTTAAATTATTCACCCTCTCAACCACCAAGTATCTAACCTTTACCTTGCTCCTCAAGGCTTTGCATGCATCTTTGAACTCAAGTTGATACAGGTTCTTGACTTGCACACCAATCTGCTTCACCTGTCCCGTGGCAATGTGTCTAAAGAAAACATTTCCTTTGTTAAATATCACAGTGTAGCCATGGTCTTCCAATATGGTGACAAAAACAAGATTATTCTTTACACCCGGAATAAACATCAGATCCTTAAGTCTGAGAGGGGAGCCAAACTCCCTATGAAAAGTAATTGTATTGATACCGGTCGTGTTATACCTCTCGTCGTATCCAAACTCAATGTTATGCTTGAGGTCTTTCTCCTCCAAGTCACTGAATATATCTCTATTCCCCATCATATGGAACAAGGCATTGTTGTCGAGATATCACATGATTCCCATTATTGTGCTTGCCATGCATGCAATGAAAGTAAAATCGAGCTCGAATTGTGAAGCTAGAGCTTCACCTACTACTGCTACTGCAGGCTCCTTCTTGCTTTCCTTCTTCTATGGACATTTCGTGGCATAGTGCTCAAATTCATGACAGTGAAAGCACTTGATGTTGGACAAATATTTCTTCTTTACCCCCTGGATAGAAATAGCCTCACCTTGGGACTTCTTCCCCTTGGCCTTCTTGCCCTTGCTGACTAATGTAAATTCCTCTTCCTCTTCTTTGGATGAGGTCCCATCTCTTGTGTTACACCTTATCTCTTCTTGCACCCATTCAGACCATAATCGCTCGCAATTTGGTAGCTTCTCCATCCCACTTACTGAATCCTAGTAGTTGTGCCAGATCTTGGGAAGTCATAGAAGTGATAGGCTGACCAGATCATCTTCAACCATTATAATACCAAAGCTCCCAAGTTCATCCTAACATTGGTTGAACCTGCTCAGGTACTGTGGTATTGTGTCACCCTTCTCCATCTTCATCTTTCGAAGCTTGTCCTTCAGTGTCAGCTTGCTATGGTCACTGTTGTTCTGAAACAAGTCTATCAAGGCTTGCCACATTGCATATGGTGTATCCTTCCTGTGGAGATTCGAGACAATATGATCTCAAACTCCTTCTAGTATGATCTTCCTCACCTTTGCCACACATTTTCTCCACTCTTCCAGATCTTGAGCATCAGTTGTTGGAGGCTTAGGAATATCATTGTTTATGAATTCCTTCTACTCGTTGTCTTCCAACACTTCTTCCATCCTGTCCTTCCAAGAAATATAATTTGAGCTACCCTCAAGGGCATACTCGAGTCTCAATCCATAGAACAACATCCTGTTGTCTCTAAAGAATGATCCTGCAAATTCAATTTCACCTGCAAGGACAAACTCTTATTCTTCTCTTCTAGTGTGATTTCAGCTATGATACCATGTAGAAATTCCTTGTAGATTCAAACTGCTAATTGTAATTTGCTAAAACAATAGACTTGAATATACGCTACTCATCAATGGAAACAATTAAACGATCACGAAATCATGAAGCATACAAGAGAAAGAATGCAATCAACACATTACACAATGATTTCCTAGGGAAAGCCGCATCTAAAATGTTATGAAACCAACTCACAAAAAGATAGAAAAGATAGATCAACACCTTAGAAATAAGCCTCTTCGAGGGGGAAACCTCCTTTACATTACACAAATGAACAATTCTTAGATGATTGAAATGACAAAACCTCCTTTTTATATATAGGAGTCTAATGGGTCACAATATAACCAAAGCCTACCTAACAATAATAAATAAAGGCACAAAAATAACAAGAGTGGGATTCTATGGGGCACAATAATAACAATATGGGGACAATAGGGGCACAACAATAATAATAAGGGATAGAACGACAATAGTAATGGGGGAATCACTAGTATTATAGGGACCTAACATGCCCCTCTCCAAAAACGTGTTGTCCTCAATGCTTGAGTAGTTCTGGATGCTTCTGTATAAAATTCTCATCCTCCCATGTGGAATCTTCAATTGGTAAGTTCTTCCACTTTATGAGATACTCAGAAATTGATCGATTTCGTAGTTGTTGAGTTCTTGTTTCTTTGACTGCTTCAGGTTCCAATATGATTTTTCCTTCCTCATCATGTTCTGGAAATATTGTTTGAACTAGAAGCTTGTCACCTATAACCTTCTTTAAGCATGAAACATGGAAAATTGGGTGCAATCGGGAAGTTGCAGGAAGCTCCAATTTGTATGCCATAGTACCTATCTTTTGCAACACATTGTATGGACCATAATACTTTGGTGATAATTTATTATCCTTCTTAGCTTGCTTGAGGGACAATTGTTATATAGTTGTAGCTGTAGGAATATCCAATCACCTACATCAAAACTTCTTTCACTGCGATGTTGATTTGCCTGCTGTTTCATTCTATTCTGCGCCAAGGTGAGGTTATCCTTTAAGAGTTGGAGAACTTGTTGCTGATGCTCGATGTGATCTTCCACTCCCTGAACCTTAGAATTTTTTCTTAAATATGATGTGATGGATGGTGGATGCTATCCATAAGGTGCCATAAATGGGGTCATTTTTGTTGCAGTATGGAAGGAAGTGTTATACCACCATTCATCGAAAGATAACCATTTGACCCATTGTGTCTGTTTATCAGATACAAAGCAACGAATATATCCTTCCAAACATTTGTTTACTATCTCAATTTTCCTATCAGATTGAGGATGATAAGATGAGTTATGAGCTAACTGAGTACCAAGAAAAGAAAATAATTTTGTCCAAAAATTTCCAGTGAAAATGGGATCTCTGTCGCTTACAATAATCTTTGGGTTTCCATGTAGCTTTTGACCATTAAATTTCTCAATCTCTATCTTTCCACTGCTCGCCATCTTCTTTCACCACTAGAATTGATCCTACAGATCTCCCTCTGAATAGGGTCTACCACAGGCTCGAGTGAAACCCCTCAGAAACAAAGGCGTCCCCTTGAATCCAAAACAGCTCTGATACCAAATGTAGGTTTTAACCCCGTACAGAAATTACCTGCATATGAATTCTAAAACACAGAAAATAAACAATGCGAGAGCATAACACATAAAACACATATACACAGAGATTTTCCCCTGGATCCCAAAACCGAGACTACCGGCTTGATTTTTTCATTATGTTCTTTTCAATGTTACAATACATATTTATACATACCGAAGCATCCAATACCATGGACCAAAAACCATCGCGTCCAAAACCATGGACCGAAAAACCATCGCGTCCAAAACCATGTGCGAAAAATCATGCACAAAACCATAGGTATGTCCACCCAACCTAATATAGGGTCCAAAAACAAAATTTTCTGGGGCGCTGCCCCGGACCCCATAGAGTGGGGTTACCTATACCCCTCAAACCCCATATGGCCCCCCTGCTACGTAATCGGTGCAACAAAGGGGGGGCTTTGCCCCCCTTCTAACCCTCCGGTTAACTACGTTGGCTAGTCATGGAAAGAATATAACACAACCCAACATCAACACTGGTTTCATTATTTACGACGACGATGATGCTTTTGTTGTGGAGAAGTTCAACGCACATGTTAATGATTGCTTCAAACTGCACAACAATGCTTCTCCTTACAAAACCCTAATCGTTGGTCTTCAACATGCTCTCTGGCTCCACATCTCCCACATCACCCCCATTGGACATTGTAAGGTCCTTATCCAATAGGTAATAAGTCCTCTCCTCTCCTTCTAGCTTTAGTATTAATATATTCTGATTGCAGTGTAAGGGGAAATTGTTTTCTTTCATGGTGTTCATTGTATCTTGTGTAGGTGAAATGTAATTGGAGAGTGGATAGCCCGTGGCTGGAGAGATATCGCAGCAGAGTTAGTAAATCGGCTTCGTAGTTCGAAAGCTTTAGAATGGAGCATATCTATTCTCAACATAGTTCTGAAGCTCATTCCCTAGCCCGGGCAGGCTTTTATAGTAGACGTGCAAAGCGTGAGATTTTGATGAGGTGCAGAGAGTCACCCAGAGTTTGCCAAGATTTTTCAGTTTTGTTTCTTTATATTGGCTTCTTAAGCTTTATAATTCAAGGTTGTTTTGAGTGGTTTATTTTGTTTGGTTTCTTTCTTGGTAAAGGGTTTCATTAATATGCAAAAAACGCTTTTAATTGATAAACACTAGGTTCATTGGTTGCAGGATTTGCATTAATATAATAAAATTTGTTGCTCATTGTAGTGGACCGGCCTAAGTAGACCATATAATTTGCGGCCAAATAAGCGGCCAATTGAAACATCTATCTAGATATTATTTTATCCATAGATCACTATCATGGATTTATATTTTGGTTTGACAACCAATGGCCCACATCTGGCTCCTCCCTCTGGTTAACTTCCATGTGATGATCATTTCTCCCTTAATTAACTAGCGAGAGCAGTGCTTATTGTGTTCCCTTAATCTGTACAATGTTTGGGCATCGAAGGGATGAGATCTGTGGTGTCAGTGGCTGGTGTAAATTATGCAATTTGATTTCATGCAAATGGATTTCGCTAATCATGTCCATATGTGTGGCATATTTTTGGCATATTTAGTAATTGGATTTTTAGAATTTTTATTTTCCAAAAAAAAATTTGTATGTTTTGGAAAGAATAAGTTAAGAATAATTTTTTTCTTACAAAACAAAATAATAATTTTTAAATTATTTTTAACATTTATTTTTATTTTGGCATATTTAGTAATTCAATTTTTAGAATTTTTATTTTTTCAAAACATATTATATATATATATATATATATATATATATATATATATATATTTTGGAAAAAATAAGTTAAGAATATATTTTTTTTCTTACAAAAGAAATTAATAATTTTTAAATTATTTTTTACCTTTATTTCTATTTTGATATTACAAATTTTGATTAATACAAATTGCATATAACTAACACAATCATATTTACCAATGTGATTGATATATGCCCATAGGTGTATATGAAACATATATACAACCACATTTACTAATGTGGTTAATATACACCATGGACATATATCCACCACCCATCACATTAATAAATTTTAGGTGTATTTTGTTAAAAAATCTCATTATTAATAACTATATAAATAATAATAACCATATTTTTATTTATTTATGTAATTATACTTATTATATTAATATAATATTAGTTATTACATAAAATTTTGCTTATATATTAATAGTGTATTTAAAACTATAATATGATTCAGATATAATATAATAATAACATTTGGTTGAATAGAAGTGGTTGCACATTTAATTGAGTTAAAAATCAGAAGAGGATGGTAGAGCTCCGAGCGTTTTACCCTAGTCAGGAATCCGGTTAACTGCAGACAATCGTAAGCTCCCGCTGACCATCGCTGGCTCCCTCTGCTACCAGCTACCCTCTACTTGCGCTCCTGCCTCCACGATCCGATGGTTACGGTCTCCGTTCCCAGCTACATGATGGACGATATGGACCTCGAAATGGTCGACTACTCACCGGACCCTTACCCTGATCAAGATATTTTCTGGCGCCTTAACCCTACGCTGGCCCTAGTTTCTCAACACTCTTTTGTTGCTCCGTCGCTTTCGAACCCTTCTTCGGTTGTTTCCCTCCCTGGCCTATCTGCATCCACTCTCCATATAACAACCCTATCCATCGATTCCCCGGCCCTCGATTGCCCCCCGCTCTCTCCCGGGACCCTAAACCTTCTGGTTGCTTGCTCACCCTCCTCCCCATCCTTTGAACCTGCGCCTCCAGTGGACCACCTCTTCCCAGCAAACCCTTCCCCTCCCCCAGGTCACGACATTCTTGTGGAGCCAGTACCACAGTCCCAGGGTCACGAATCTCCCATCGGCTCCGCGGTGGCGATCTCTTCGGCTCCTCCATCTGGGTGCTTTGAAACCCCAATCATCAAGGTAAGGATCGCAACACATCAATTTCAACAGGGGAATCTGAGTCCTCTTGATCCTTTGCAGGACCATCCAACCATGCCCGGAACTAGGAAAAGGAAAATGAATTGCGTAAAGACCTCCGGGAAAGACTTCACTATCAAATTTGGGGAAGGACTAACCATGGGGGAAGTAGCAGACACGGCAGGAAAAGTCCTGGTGGATAGGGTTCACGGGAGAGCCTATTCTGTGGAGCGGCTTGGACTATGGGTAAAAGAGATATGGGGGAGAATTTTCAAAGAGTTACCTGAGGTGCAGATCCTGCGCCGAGGATGGTTCGCGCACCATTTCACCCTGGAAGTGTTATGAAACCAGCTCACAAAAAGATAGAAAAGAGAGATAAACGCCTTAGAATTCAGCCTCTTCGAGGGGACAACCTCCTTTACATTACACAAATGAACAATTCTTGGATGATACAAATGAAAAGACCTCCTTTCTATATATAGGAGTCTAAGGGGTCATAATATAATTAGAGCCGACATAACAATAATAATGTAAGGGCACAATAATAACAATAGTGGGCTTCTATTGGGCACAATAGTAACAATATAGGGACTACATGGGTACAAAAATATAATAAGGGGGTTGTACTTACACTAATAGTATAGGGGCCTAACATGCCCCTCTCCTTCAAAAAGTGTTGTCCTCAACGCTTGAGTAGTTCTTGATGCTTCTGTATAAAATTCTTGTCCTCCAATGTGGAATCTTCAGCGGGTAAGTTCTTCCACTTGATGAGATACTCTGAAATTGATTGAATTCGTAGCTGTCAGGTTCTTGTTTCTGTGACTGCTCCAGGTTCCAATATGATTTTTCCTTCCTTTTCAAGTTCTGGAAATATTGTTTGAATTGGGATCTTCTGCAACTTTTGAATGAGTGGCCATACTTCTTCATCCTTCTTCCATTCATCCCTTGCTTCATTTATCCAATCTGGTTGGATAATAGAAACAGCACAAAACAATGCTTCCACATCCTCATCCTTTCTTGAGAGTGCATCTGCAACAAAATTTTGCTTCCCTTTTCTATAGATGATGTCAAAGTCATAACCCAACATATTTGTGACCCATTTTTCTGTTGCTCTAAAGATAATAGTTGTTCTAAAAAGTATTTAAGACTATCATGATCCATTTTTACCTTGAAGTGTCTTCCCATTTGGTAAGGTCGCCATTTCTTAAGTGCATGTAGTATTTCCAACATTTCCTTCTCATAAATAGCTTGCTTGATATGTAGCAGTAAAAATACCTAATCACCTACATCAAAACATTTTTCACTACGATGTTGATCTACCTATTGTTTCATTCGATTTTGCACCAAAGTGGCATTATCCTTTAAAAGTTGGAGATCTTGTTGTTAATGCTCGATGTGATCTTTTACTGCTTGAACCTTTTTCTTCTTGATATGTCCTTCTATCTTGAGAGTTTGAGTGGTAATTTCTTCCAATGATTTACAAGATATGGTCGGATTCATTTCTTGATGCTCGATGTGATCTTTCTCTTCTTGAACATTCTTTTTCTTGATATGTCCCTTTATCAGGATAGTTTGAGGAGTGGTAATTCTGGCCATTGCATTACAAGATATGGTTGGATTCATTTCTTCTTTCTTGATGTGATATTTCACTTCTTGAACCTTTTTCTTCTTGATATGTCCTTCTATCTTGAGAGTTTGAGGAGTGGTAATTCTTGCCAATGCTTTACAAGATATGGTCGGATTCATTTCTTCTTTCTCTTAGGTTGGGTCCTGGCGTATATCCTCTTCTTTTGATGTTTCTTGATCCTTTTCTTCCTCCTCTTCATACTCTATGTAAAATAATTTCTTCTCATCACACTTATGACCTTTAGTGCATTTTCTATCACAATTGTAACAAAGCCCTTTTTCTCTTTTTTCTTCCAATTGTTGTGGTGTAACCCTTGTAGGTTGTGGAAGGCTAGGAGAAACAACATTTCCATCTTTATAGTTGTGAGGGGTAGAATTCCTTGTTGCCATAATTTTGCTTTCCACTTTGTAATAAAGCCCTTTTTCTCTTTTTTCTTCCAATTGTTGTGGTGTTGCTCTAAAGAAGGTGTTGCTCTTTGTATTCTCATAATGTGCTATAATTTCCTCCGTGAAAATTGACCACGTAACAAGTTGTTTATGAGAATAAAGCCCTTTATACCATAAAAATTGATCTTGTTCTAAATATGAAGATGCAATACATACCTTTGTAATAGTGGTACATCATGTAGATCAAAATATTTCTCCATCTGTAGTATCCAATTTACCGGATCCTTGCCATCAAACTTCCTCATCTCGCTTTTTCTTGATTTTAGGAGCTCGATCTTGAAACGACTGTAACTCTGTACTTTCGGATCTTTAAGTTCTAAAATTGTGACCTGCAGTAGCCCTCTGCGTCCTCTTTCCAATGCCACCAGTCTGATCGAATTTAGATTCTCCAAGAAAGAGTTATGCACAAGCTTCCAAGATGACCTGATTATATACCTTTTCCGGAGAGCGAACTTGCATGAAGTGCCACGTTTCACTGTTTTGACCTTAGGATCTGAAAAATATACACAGGAAACTACAGTCCGTCATATTTCTGTAACTTTCAACGAAATCAATCTGATGCTCAAAACACAAGTTATGACTATTTTCCCCAGGTCACCTGTTTGGAATGTAATTCGGGAGTCTGCAAAAATGCCAACTTCCTTAGATCATATCTCCGTAAATATAGTGTGAAAATATCTGAAATTCGGACCTGAGGTTCAGAAAAATTTCAACCCAAATGGTTTTTTTTTGTAGCATCTGAAACGTCGCAGAAAAAAGTCATAGCGCAAATGCCATGATGACCTGTTTGGAGCAGCAAAATCCTAGAATCCAAAGCTCTGATACCAAATGTTATGAAACCAGCTCACAAAAATATAGAAAAGAGAGATAAACGCCTTAGAATTTAGCCTCTTCAAGGGGGCAACCTCCTTTACATTAAAAAATGAACAATTCTTGGATGATACAAATGAAAAGACCTCCTTCCTATATATAGGAGTCTAAGGGGTCATAATATAATCAGAGCCGACATAACAATAATAATGTAAGGGCACAATAATAACAATAGTGGGCTTCTATGGGGCACAATAGTAACAATATGGGGACTACATGGGTACAACAATATAATAAGGGGGTTGCACTAATAAAAATAAGGGGTTACACTAATAGTATAGGGGCCTAAAAGGAAGAGTACACAAACATGGCACTTGCCAGGTATTGGCACATAGAAATGTCCCCAGTCTTGCTAAAACAATAGAGTCCACTCTTCGATCCGGAAAGAGAGCAGATTGGGGCAGGACCCATTTGGGTAAGATTGCCTGGTTTACCCCTTCAATACTAGTCTGAAGAGGTTTTTATGCGTATTTGGAATACACTGGGCACCTACCTGGACTATGACAAGTCCTTCATACAGTCAAAGAACCGTACTCTTGCTCGCATCCTGGTGCACTTGGATACTCGGGAAGGTTTGGAGGAGAAAATAACCCTGCAGTGGCGGAAATTCACAAGAATCCAAATCCTAGACTACGAAGGCATGTCTTTTAGGTACCACCAGTGCCATAAAGTAGGGCATCTATTCAACGAATGCCCCCTGATTCGAAAGTCTCCTGATCCACCAGTGGCACAGATGGGGGTATGGGCAAAGCTACTGCATCTACCCCTAAGAAGACTCCATCAGCAGCAGTTCCTCCGACTGGGAAGGATACCACAACTCAAAAGGCTCAGCAAGCTCCTGTCAACGCCCCTCATCCACCATCTCCATCGATGACTCGATCAATGATAGCAGAGGCTGCATGCTCCTCGAGGAATATAACGAAAGTGCTGACAAGCTTTCCAAGGAGGCCACCATACTACCCCGAGGCCTATGGATGATCCAGGAGTAGGACGGTGTTGAACAGTACCAATATTATCATCGCCCATATACAGATCAAGCATATCATAGGGTGGACAGGCCCTAAATTTTTTTCTTCTACATGTTTATTTATTTCAGCTATCTTTTTTTGAAAATTTCTATGTATATATATATATATATATATATATATATATATATATATATATATGGCTCATCAGACTGAACTAGCTCGAAACACCCTACAAGGTGATTTTTGTATAGTTTTTACTATTTTCTGGAAATGGCGATCACCATAACTTATCTATTGATATGTATCTAGGGCTGGCCATGGGCCAACACTTATGCATATGCCTTGGGCATCTACTATATGTAATTTTTCAACATAATGAACGATTATGATTTTTCCTTTGGAAAAAAATAACTCGAAACGTCGATAAAGAAAAATGAAAACTGTGGATTATCCGAGTTCAGATTCTAAAAAAATAACATTTAGTTATTATTAATGATATGTATTTATCTTTACTATTGTATTATCTTCAATAATTATTATATATTTATTAATATAATTGTCAGTATAGTATATATATTTACTTGGAGTGCATCAATAATATTAACTATATATTAAATTAAAATATATTTTACTACTACTTGAAATATATATATATATATATTATATAATAATATATTATAAAATTTAAACCCTAGGGTTTAGTATTAAAACACTAGGGTTTATTAATCCTTTGTGTTTTAAATATTGATCCTAAGATATTAATAACCCCAAGGAATCAATATTTAAACCTAATGAATTAATTGAATTATAAATCCCAAGGAGTTATTAATATTATAAAACAAAGCAACTAATAAACCCAAGGGTTTAATATTATAAACCCAATGAATTAGTAAACCCAAGAGAGAAATATTATACACATAAAGGATCAACAAACCCAAGAAATCAATATTAAAACAAATGAGATTAATAAACCCTAAGAATTAACAATTTAAACTCAAGGGTTAATAAACCTTACGAATTAATATTTTAAACTCCACGGGTTATTAATATTAGAAACCCAATGGATTAAATTATAAATCTAAGGAATTATTAATATTATAAACCCAATGGGTTGATAAACCCACCAGATTATTAATATTAAAAACCCAAGGGATTAATAACCCCTAGGGATTGTTAATATTATAAACCCAACCACATTAATAAATTTGGTTGAAAAACCCGAATAAAAATTAATGATATAAGTCTAATATTAATCATAAAATTAATATTCATGGGGGTGCTAATGCAAAGGATGCAGGGTCCTTGGAGGCAGTGCCTGTCACCCCCTCGGACATGATGAACAATAAAGAAGATGAGGACGTAACATGATATAACATGCAACGACATGCAATATTTACAATTGGAATTCACTATTAATCAAAGTGTTATGGAGCGTGTTGTTTCCATTGTTTGGGGTTTGTCTAGAGATGAGGATATTTTCTTTGCCTCTTGTTGCATCCATTTTCTCTCGTCTGATCTAGCAAAGATCCTGGACTTGAAATTCAATTTTGGAATTGTGGCAGAGAGGGTTGAAGGTGATGGATTGCAAAGATGGTCGAAGAAATGGCCAAGTTTCCTAACTGCTCTGGTATGGGTATCGCTACTAGGATCTTTGAAGGTTGATGGGTTGACATCTTTCTCATTTTCCGCTTCCTTCATTGATTCTCAAGTAATCTCTTTTTATTTCCTAGATGTTCTGGTCATTTTGTGTTTCAACAATGTCAAGTACAGTTCTGAGGTTTTAGAGTCTTTGTCTTTGGGTATGGAATACCAACTTTAGGCTATGGTTCAGGGTTAGGGTGGATTGTTTCTTTGCATGTTTTTGTTGCTTCCGAGTCAAGGGTTTTGGTCAAAATCTAGGCAATTGTTTTTTGAATAGGTGGAAGACTTAGTGGGGCGATGTGGTAAGTTTATATTAAGGTTGGAACAAATTTGGTGGTTGTTGTTTTGGAAAAAGACCCATAAACCCTGTACTTTTTGGAGAACCTTATAAGGGTCGAAAACTTGATCAAGATTACACACCTGCAGGATATTTCTTCTTTAATCTCCAGGCAGGGAAAATTTTAAGAACCACCCTAAATTTATATGTATAATAAATGGGCGAATCCCCATGATACATAGGAAAAATGGGAGGCGATTTTATCACTATATATATATATATATATATATATATATATATATATATATATATATATATTCATATTATAAAGTCTTGTAAGATCTTGGAAAATCTTTCACTGAATAATAAAACATTGTGAAGTCTTGGCGAATGTTTTGTTAAAGTATGAAACCACATATGATAATAATTAAACATATTCATTAAAATGTAATATACTAACATACATGTTTGGAAAAAAGAAACATAATTTTCACTTCCTACAAACAATGTTGCAAGTTTTAGTGGCCATGTTTGTCATGGTAGGAGAGATTAATGTTTTCTCTACCACTTTTTTCAAGTTACCACTTTTGCCAAGCTATCAAATTTATTTCTTATTGCATAGACTCCAACTGCGAGATAAAAAAAACACATCAAGTTTGTTTACCCCAACACGCCAACAAGTAGCAAGCCCCAACTATATAATATAATGAAGTAGTAGGTATCCCAAAGGCCTGAAGGGGATCTAATGGAAAGAAGTGACTGTTGTCAGAAGCCTTCCAATCAATATATAAATATATAAATGTAGATTTATTATTATTTTAATTGGAAATATTCAATTAAATATTAAAATTTAATTGCGTCTCTCCCAATCTAAATTTCTTATTAGCATAATTCACTACATTCATACCATTTTTAACAACGTTGTAACATATGGATTAATTTCCTTTTTGGTGCACAATCTCCACCTTTTAGGACAATATGGTGCAGTGACCCAACCCCTACAGATAATTATGACAAACTAAGAATAGCAGAGAAGATGAAAGGTTGTACAAACCAGCATATTTTCCAAACAACTAATCCAAGATCAGTACCTTAACTTTTTCATGAAGATATCATATTGAGAATGTTTGAAAAATGGTGGGAAATATGGGCAGATCTCTTTCTGCGAGGGTGATGTGGAAAGAGTTAAGATTTCATTGTTTTAATTTTTTTTTGTTAAATCATAAAAACCAATATTAATGGAGATATCGGTATTTTTTACTAAATTTTGTGAAGTGACTAAATGTAGCTTTAACCATTTAGCTTAAGATTTTTTTTACAATATAATTTCCTAAGTCTATTTAATATCTTCGTTATCATAAAAACCAACCTATATCCATCTTAACTCCACATCTACCACTCTTAGAGGGATGAAATCTATTTATCCCTCCCAACACTTGGTAGACCCGGAATTAAGATGGATCTACGCTGATAGAATTTCCCCTTTAAATAGTCTATGCTCACATGAATACCATGGTATTACCATCGGTTATCATAAACCTGGAGCTTAAAAACCACTATTAGTAATTTATAAAAATTAATAAAATTAATAATTGATTTTTATTTTATTTTTTATTTTACCATGTTAAGATGTTTAAGTGACATTAAATTACAAGATGCATTTTTACTCTTGATCTACCAAGCCCGGAGAGGGATCAAATATTTTTTCACTCTATGTTAGTTTGCATATCACAATATTTGATCCAGACTAAAGACGGATCTATGCTAATTTAATTCCCCCCTTTAAATAGGGGACATTCCATGTGAATACCATGGGTCAATACCATGTGCCATCTTTATTTTTATTAATACTAATATTAGGGTTAATAATGTTTTTTTGCATGGTATTAATAATAATTTGGCCCATGGTATTTTTCCCATAGGCTTCACCTAAATATGACACATTTTTTGAGTGTTCGTGAATATAGGGTGGCTTATGGAGTAAATATAATTTTTTTTTTAATATTTATTTACCATACCTCTCGTTTATTTATATTTTTATTAATTTACCATACCTCTTTTATAAATATGGTATTTGGCCCGTAGGATTCAATTAAATAAAACTTCTTTTTGGAGCCTTGTTAAATAGAAAGAGGGTTATGGACTAAATATAGAAAGAGGTTTTATTTATTTACCATACCTATACTTTATTTATATTTTTATTTATTTACCATACCTTTGAAGTATAAAAAGAGGTTTTATTTATTTACCATACCTCCACTTTATTTATATTTTTATTTATTTACAGGCTTGCGTGTTCATAAATATAAGGTGACATATGGAGTAAATATAAAAAAATGTTTTATTTATTTACCACACCTCTTGTTTATTTATATTTTTATTAATTTATCATACCTCTTTTATAAATATGGTATTTGGCCCATAGATTCACTTAAATGAAACCTCGTTTTTGAGCCTTCTTAAATAGAAAGAGGGTTATGGACTAAATATAAAAAGAGGTTTTATTTATTTACCATACCTCTAGTTTATTTGTAATTTTATTTATTTACCATACCTTTGGAGTAAGTATAAAAAGAGCTTTTATTTATTTACCATACCTCCACTATATTTATATTTTTATTTATAACTATCATAAATACATTTTCTTGAAAATGAGTGCGAATGGAAGATTGTAACTCCTAATTTCAAGGGCTAAATTTATTTTTTTTACCCTCTTCCTTAAAATAAGGTGGGCTAACCTCCATACCTAATTTTTTTATAAAATAAATTTGAGGCGATTTGTAACGTTGTACTATGATACAAAATATTCGCCCAATAAAAATATAAAACCCCTTAATTTAGCCCAAGGGCGAAAATTCGCCCCTAAAATTTTCCATGTCTCCAGGTGTGTATTCTTGATCAAGTTTTCGACCCTTATAAGAGTTCTCAAGAAAGTACAGGTTTTATGGGTCAACAACCACCAGATTTGTTCCAACCTTAATACAAACTTACCACATCACCCCCCTAAGACTTCCACCCATTCAAAAAAAAATTGCCTAGATTTTGACCAAAACCCTTGACTCAGAAACAACTGACACATGCAAAGAAACAATCCACCCTAACCCTGAACTATAACCTAAATTTGGTATTCCAGACCCAAAGACAAAGAATCTGAAACCTCAGAATTGTCCTTGACATTGTTGAAACACAAAATGACCAGAACATCTAGGAAATAAAAAGAGATGACTTGATAATCAAAGAAGGAAGCGACAATTGAGAAAGATGTCAACCCATCAACCTTCAAAGCTCCTAGTGGCGATACCCATACCAGAGCAGTTAGGAAACTTGGCCATTTCTTTGACCACCTTTGCAATCCATCATCTTCGCCCCTCTACCACAATTCCAAAATTGAATTTCAAGTCCAGGGTCTTTGCTAGATCAGACGAGAGAAAATGGATGCAACAAGAGGCCAAGAAAATACCCTCACCTCTAGACAAACCCCAAACAATGGAAACAACACCCTCCATAACACTTCGATTAATAGTGAATTCCAATTGTAAATATTGCATGTCGTTGTATGTTATATCATGTTACGTCTTCATATTCTTTATTGTTCATCTTGTTCGAGGGGGTGGCAGGCACTGCCTCCAAGGATCCTGCATTCTTTGCATTAGCACCCCCATGAATATTAATTTTATAATTAATTTAGACTTATATCATTAAGACTTATCTAGGTTTCTCAACAACATTTATTAATATGGTTGGGTTTATAATATTAACAATCCCTAGGGTTTATTAATCCCTTGGAATTTTAATATTAATAATATGGTAGGTTTATCAACCCCTTCGGTTTATAATGTTAATAATTCCTTAGGTTTATAATTTAATCCATTGGGTTTCTAATATTAATAACCCTTGGAGTTTAAAATATTAATTCCTAGGGTTTATTAAACATTGGGTTTAAATTGTTAATTCTTAGGGTTGATTAATTTCATTTCTTTTAATATTTATTTTTTGGGTTTGTTGATCCTTTAGTTGTATAATATTTATCTGTTGGGTTTACTAATTCATTGGGTTTATAATATTAAACCCTTGGGTTTATTAGTTGCTTCGTTTTATAATATTAATAACTCCTTAGGATTTATAATTCAATTAATTCATCGGGTTTAAATATGGATTCCTAGGGGTTATTAATATCTTAGGATCAATATTTAAAACACAAAGGATTAATAAACCCTAGTGTTTTAATACTAAACCCTAGGGTTTAAATTTTATAATATATTATTATATAACATATTCTTTTATATATATATATATATATATATATATATATTATTTTCAAGTAATAATAAAATATATTTTAATTTAATATATAGTCTATATATAGTTAATATTATTGATTCACTTCAAGTAAATATATATACTATACTGACAATTATATTAATAAATATATAATAATTATTGAAGATAATATAATAGTAAAGATAAATACATATCATTAATAATAACTAAATGTTATTATTATATTATATCTCAATTATATTATGGCTTTAAATACATTATGAATATATTAGCAAAATTTTATGTAATAACTAATATTATATTAATATAAAAAATATATTAACGTAATAAGTATAATTATATAAATAAATCAAAATATGGTTATTATTATTTATATAGTTATTAATAATGAGAATTTTTAACAAAATAGACCTAAAATTTATTAATGTGGTGGGTGGTGGATATATGTCCATGGTGTATATTAACCACATTAGTAAATGTGGTTGTATATGTGTTTTATATACACCTATGGGCATATATCAATCACATTGGTAAATATGATTGTGTTAATTATATGCAATTTGTATTAATCAAAATTTGTAATATCAAAATAGAAATAAAGGTAAAATTTAGTTTAAAAATTATTAATTTCTTTTGTAAGAAAAAAAAATATTCTTAACTTATTGTTTCATATATATATATATATATATATTGAAAAATAAAAATTCTAAAAATTGAATTACTAAATATACCAAAATAGAAATAAAGGTAAAAAATAATTTAAAAATCATTATTTTGTTTTGTAAGGGAAAAAAATTATTCTTAACTTATTCTTTCCAAAACATACATATTTTTTTTATGTTTTGGAAAATAAAAATTCTAAAAATCCAATTACTAAATATGCCAAAAAATGCCACACATATGGACATAATTAGCGAAATCCATTTGCATGAAATCAAATTGCATAATTTACATTGGCCACCTACAGCATAGGCCTCATCCCTTCGATGCCCAAACATTGTACAGATTAAGGGAACACAATAAGCACTGCTCTCGTTGGTTAATTAATGGAAAAATGATGATCACATGGAATTTAACCAAAGGGAGGAGCCGGATGTTTCCCATTGGTTGTCAAGCCACAATATAAATCCATGATAGCGACCTATGGATAAAATAATATCTAGATAGATGTTTCAATTGGTCGATTATTTGGCTGCAAATTATATGGTCTACTTAGGTCGCTCCACTACACTGAGCAACAAATTTTATTCTATTAATGCAAATCCTACAACCAACGAACCTAGGGTTTATCAATTAAAAGCGTTTTTGGCATATTAATACAACCCTTTACTAGGAAAGCAACCAAACAAAACAAACCACTCAAAACAACCTTGAATTATAAAGCTTAAGAAGCCAATATAAAGAAACAAAACTGAAAAATCTTGGCAGACTCTAGATCTTTGCACCTTAGCAAAATCTCACACTTTGCATGCCTATTGTAAAATCCTGCCTGGGCTAGGGAATGAGCTTTAGAACTATGTTGAGAATAGATATGCTCCATTCTAAAGCTCTGGAACTTCAAAGCTGATTTTTGAACTCGGCTGCAATATCTCTTCAGCCACAGGCTATCCACTCTCTAATTACGTTTCACCTGCATAAGATACAATGAACACCATGAAAGAAAACAATTTCCCCTTACAATGCAATCAAAATATATTAATTCTAAAGCCAGAAAGAGAGGATAGGACTTATTACCTATTGGATAAGGACCTTACAATGTCCAACGGGGGTGATGTGGGCGATGTTGAGCCAGAGAGCATATTGAAGACCAACAATTAGGGTTTTGTAAGGAGAAGCATTGTTGCGTAGTCTGAAGCAATCATTAACATATGCGTTGAACTTCTCCACAACAAAAGCATCATCGTCATCGTAAATAATGAAACCAGTGTTGCCATGACCAGGGTTTGGTGTGTATGATGCAGCGTCGTAGCCAAAGGTCCATTCATATCGGACGAGAGCGAACCCTATTATTTGGAGAAGCCGAATGTTGGAAAGACTAGTCTCTGCTTTTTGGGGAAGCCGAATGTTGGCGAGACTATCAGCTGTGCCATTCAAATTCAAAAGTAAATTTTGGGTAAAATGCGGCAATTTTAAAATTCAAATTTGATTGATGATGGTTGATGTATTCTATATGATGAATGACATGCTATGGGGACAACGTGGAGGACATACCGGCATATGGCATGGGATTGTGATGGTCAGGCTGCATACAAAGAGAGGTCCCATCATATTATTGTTAAGGCATTCAATGCCCTATAGCATAGTTTCTATTTCTCACCGTCATAAAGTATCTTCTTACCCTCTTCAGGGATTGCATGCATTCCTCCAATGGCTATAATATTCGACTTGTTGATTGAACTACAGGTGGGAGCATCTTCCATGGAATTGCAGGTGACAAGATAGATGCCCGGGAACTGGTTGGAAAAAATGGAGACCTTGACACCCATTTCGCAGGCCGTTAGTCCCTTGATCTCTGCTTGGTTTTCGTTCACTCTTCTAATGATTTCTTCCCAAATGATGTACTGACTTGTCAGTGCCGAGATGCTGGACCTAGATGTCCTTTGATGGGAAGTGTTCGATGAGGGAATCCTTGAACACGTAGTCGAAGTCTTCTAACTCCTGCAATGATCTTGGAGGCATTCTTGGCATTGGTTCTTTCCATCTCCCTAGACCTTAAACACTTTTTTGGGAGCGTTGGAAAAGAAATGAACGGAGTTAGGGTTGTTTCAAATTTAGAGGGCATCAATTTAATAAAATTTAAATCTAATTTAAATTTTATTAGAATATATTGAAGAATCATGATATATTCAAGTTTAATATTTACGCTTAGTTGTCAAAGGGTATATCATATCCAATTTTTTTGATATAATAAATAAAATTGTTACACTAAGATTTTTTTAGACAATCATAAGCTCCTACATTACATTGATATGAGTCGTTAATTCTCATTTTTAATAAGGTGTTGTCATGATTCATTATTGAGTTTTCAATGAGATCTAGATCTAAAATGTTTAAGTGTATGTACTACAAATTCATATCTTGATATCAACAAAATGTATTAAGAATCAGGAAAACTTGTTTCACTATTTTTTATTATTTTTTTATTTGTGTTTGACCTTTAACATTGTATAAGAGTAACGGTGATATTTATCAAAGTGCCTTGATTCCTAAGGGCTTGATAATCTCATAACAGTAATCCATGAAAAAGTGCTAATGATCATACATAATAAACCTTTTCTCCCATGTTTAATATATTTTAGTGTCCTCGCTTCTACAATTTCTTTATAGTTGTGAGTTGTTGATAGTTGTAGATCTATAGAAGACAAATTGTTAAGGTGTTTGAATAAAATTGGGTTTCTGAATTCACTTGCCAATCTAATGATAGTGTGTTATGTTTAATTTTGTTGTCATCCTATGCCACTACTCTTTATATGTAGAAATTCCTTGTAGATTTAAACTTGTAACATCCCTCGTTAAACAATCATGTAAAAAAAATGAGACCAATGTCATAGGACACATATTCCAAGATGAATGGTGGGAAAAGCATCCTAGTGGTTGTTCATTTCGGTTATTATGGCTAAAATAAATTTGCAAAGGTAATGGCAAAGGCTTTGGAAAGGCAAAGTGGCATTTTGGCACTTTTATTTATGAAAATAATGGAAATTAGGAGAAAGGGAAGGTGAAAGGTCACAGGTTGCATGTGAGGAGGAAATTGAAGGAAAATAATGGAACAATGAAGAGGCCTCATTGATAAAAAAGGTGTATGAGGATTAGTTGGCAAGATTTTGCTCAGGCTTGGTTAGTGTAACCTTTTGTCAGTTCAACTTTGGAGCTCTTTCATTATTCTTTCTCTCTCACACTCTTGGAAACTTAGAGTTTTCTTGGAACATTCTAACTTTGGAGCAAGGAAGGAAAAGAAAGAAAAGGAAGGATAAGGAAAAGAAAGGAAAGCAAAGAGAAAGCATTGAAGAGTAACTTAAACATGAATACTTGCAGGTAACATATGGAAATGTGTGATTTCCTTGCTAGTTTTGACATGCATGGCTTTGCATGTTGGTATTTGGTTCTTTGGTTGTCCGTGGCATGGTCTTGTCGGGTTATGACAGTAGTTTTTAGCCTTGCCTTGAATTTTTCCATACAACCATGGTGTGATGGGATTATTTCACGGTTTTAAGCTTTGGAATTGCTAGATGGTTTCAAAATCCTGGGCAGAGGTGGTCTCAGGAAAATTCTCAAAGGCCTAAGAATCCCATGACCAATTTTGGTGAGATACACAGTAAAGCCTAAGGTTGGAGTCTAGGTTTAGGGCCTATTGATCTATTGTGGATTGCGGTAAATCCTGAGAAACAAGGAGACAAAAAATTCCTCAAGGACAGTGAAGAAGTCTGGAGGCCTTCCAAGCTTGGTTTGGTTTTGTGTTCTCATTGTCGGTTTTGGTGAGATCGCGGTTTGGTGAGGGTGGAGGTGGTTTAACCTCTAGATTCCCTTGGTTTTTTTTGGTTTGGTTTATCCATGAGATCTCACATTCATGCTTGGAATATGACATGGGGGTGATTGGCTTAAAGAAAGATTTGGTTCAGCCATGTCTATGATCTAGTGGTACGTGGAAGTCCCGAACCTGGTTGGCTCTTGCCTATGTTTAATAAAAGCTAAGTTCTCTTGCTTTTGTACTTGTTATTATGTGGTCTTAATGGATGTTATCTCATTGTTATTTACATGGTTTAATGTTGGTTATAAGCATGGTTATATGACTAGTTATAGTCATGGTTATTTCATGTATTTACTTGTAACTGAAAGGATAATGGATGCAAGACCTAATTGATGTCAAAATAATTAAGGGAAGAGGGTGGTGATCCTTATTGTCAAGTCTCATATGAGTTATCAGTCATTTATGCTCTATCTTGTATTCATGTCCTGTAGATTGCATTGATGCCAAGTGTTTGACAGAATGTCAATCCCAGTTGGGGATGGTCAGGCCTAGTCCTGGAGCCAGTTTTTGGCTTGCAAGTCTTGTTGTCATGTAAATTATGGATTCTAAAAGCTATAGGGGTTTTTGGGCAGTGTGCGCGATTTTGGGCTGAAAAAAGTGGCACAAATCACGGAGTCACAGGCACAACATTAGGGAAAAAAGTCCTCGGAAGCTCCCTTGCCCTTGCTGTGGGAGCTCCTGGAGCCTCCCAGATGCACCCTTATCCATATAAAGGGAGCAACCACGAGTATGATGCACTAAAAATTCAGTTGGTCTCAGGGGTTGGTTACCTGAGTGGTTTTGATTGTTCATGAGAGTTTTGTTGCTGATGTGGAAGGTTTTGTGGTGTGTTTCCATCGATTCCACTTCCTTAACGTGACTTAGGAGGTTGAATCCCGTTATAGTGGCCTCTCGTCGCATATTTACCCTAGTTTGTCGGTTACTTGGGTAGATGTGGGATGAGGGTGTTATAGAGTGGTATCAGAGCTAGTTTCAACCCTTGGACTGAATGGGAAAAATGTGTTTGTTATGCATGCATGTAGGTTGTATATGTGCTTGTTATGTATATTGTATATGAATTAGCTATGCGTGTTGGCATCTATATGTTGTTATGCATCCATTGTCATGGTTATGGTTATGCATGTATGGTAGGCCAGACATGCATTGTGAGGTCATTGTATGCAATTAGGTCATCATGATGTTATTGGTATGTTATGATGTTAATGAGTTGGTTGAGATAAATCAGGAGATGCAGATCATCAAGGTGAAGTTGCAGCATTGGACCTCGAGGCAAGAGCATGTTGTCATATAGGTTTGTATGTTGGGCATGTAGGTATGTAGGTTAAGGATTGTTATATGCATTATGGTTATGTGTATGCCTTTCATTCTATTGATGTTATGGTTACATACATGATAGATGCTAGTTGATTAGTGTAGTCATATGCACATGTGTCAGATAGTCATGAATGATAGTAACATGTGGTTGTATGCATTGTTGTTGTTGTTTTATGTTAGATAACTTGATGATTAGGTTATATGTTGTTGATGAGCATGATATATAACTTGTTGTTTTTACATGATAGTATCTTGATGGTTAGGGTTATTACATTAAAATCTTGATGTTATATGTATCATACTAATTTGGATTGGTCTATGCAAATGGTTAGGGTTATGACATTTAGGTATGAGTTAATATGTTGTGATATTATGTCATACTAATCTAGACTGACTGTGTAGATGTGATTATTATGTATGAATGATAATTGTTTATGAGTTTATGATGTGAACATGTTAGCTAGTGACTATTATGGATGTCATGACCTTATTTATGTTTGATTTGATATGTCGTGGAGTTATATCACACTAATCTAGATTGATTGTGCAGACAAGATAGCCTTTGTATGAGTTTGCTTATGTCATCTACTTTGTGCTTGACTGTTTGATTATGTCGTCTATTTGGTGTTTGAGTGTTTGGTGTCTATTATGTCATCTAGTTGATTTATCTAACATGATACATTTATAGTTTGTTTAAATGTTTGATTAATTGCATGATATGAGTATGTGTCTATAAAATTGCATGAAGAAATGATATTCTCTTAAGATGGTCGTACTAACACATATGTGTTGAGATAGATGATATGTACTTGAGTGTAACATTATGTATTATGACTGATGAATGTGAGTAGATTTTCATTATTACATGATTGTAACTCTTGGTAAAGGTTGATTTCAAATTGATAGATATGATTGTCTTGTTATTTGGAACATGTAGTTGACATGTGTGAGCAGTTGTAGGGTAACATGCTTGGCATTAGTATGACAAGGTATGGTAACTAGTATGTTGTTATGTTTACTTATGCACTGACAGTTATGTTTTTATGGAAATATGATGCAGGGGATTACATGGAAAAAGAGATTGCCATGAAATCTTAAAGAAGACTCGAGTTGAGCTTTCACTTGGAGGCACTAGGAACCATGGGGATGGAGTTACGGTGTCTGTTGCTAGTCTTGTGCTTTTGGTATTTTGTGAATTGTTGAGCTTGATTTTTGGTTTTGTTTATGTTTGGTGCAAGGCCTTGCCACTTTTTTTGCGGTGTTGTATTGTTATTGGTTTTCATGGTTTTATTCTTGTTTGTTTCTAGTCTTTCCTTTTATATTTTGAGTCTTGGGAATTGGTTTGGGAAAGAGGAAATTTAATGGAGTTCGACGAGAATTGTGTGGTACCCAACAGGTGATGTAAGGCTTGAATGAAGCTCAGGGCATGTATAAGGGCAGCTGAAGGCAAGCATATGACGGTTATTTGGATTGGTTTGGGCCACTGGGATAAATGGACGGTGATAGGACAATCATGAGCAAGGTAACATAAAGGGTAAAGTAAATGGATTTGAGGTTTCAGATGGCTAGGCTATGTTGGGAACTGTTGTTCTCAAAATTGTGCATGAATAAAGGAAGTTCTCTTAACCTTGGCCTTATGATATCTAATAATTATGTTGTGATCTTGATTGTTTTATGCTAATTTTTATATACATGTATGTATGTATGTACATTGTTATTTGATAGGGTCATCAGGGATCATGATTGTTTTATGTTGATGTTTATATGTATACATGTATGTATGTATGTATGTATGTCCTCTAACATGGTCACCATGGATCATCCTTATGAAGGAATGATTGCTTATGCAGGTGAATGGCATGAAGAGGTTTCTGGTTTATGAGGAATCAAGTGGCAAGAGTAGTCATGACAAATATATGAGGTTAGTGTCAGCTTTGGAGCTCTTTCATTATTCTCTCTCTCTCACACTATTGGACACTTAGAGTTTTCTTGGAGCATTCTAGCTTTGGAGCAAGGAAGGAACAACAAGCAAAAGAAGGACAAGGAAAAGAAAGCAAAGCAAAGAGCAAGCATTGAAGAGTAGGATCAAGGAGCTTCAACAAGAATACTTGCAGGTAACATATTGCATGTGTGATTTCCTAGCTAGTTTTGACATGCATGGCTTTACATGTTGGTATTTGGTTCTCTCGTTGTTGGTGGCATGGTCTTGTCGGGTTATGACAGTGGTTTTCAGCCTTTCCTTGCCTTTTTCCATATAACCAAGGTGTGATGGGAATGTTTCGCGGTTTTGAGCTTTGGAATTGCCAGATGGTTTCAGAATTTGGGGCAAAGGTGGTCTCGGGAAAATTCTCAAAGGGCTAAGAATCCCTTGACCGGTTTTGGCAATATACATAGTAAATCCTGAGGGTGGAGTCTCAGTTTAGGGCCTACTGATCCATTGTGGATTGTGATAAAGCTTGAAAAACAAGGAGATGGAAAATTCCTCAAGGATAGTGATGGAGTTGGGAGGCCTTCCAAGCTCAGTTTGGTTTTGTGATCTCGGTGTCAATTTTGGTGAGAACGCGGTTTGGTGAGGGTGGAGGTGGTTTAACCTCTGGATTCCCTTGGTTGTTTTTGGATTGGTTTATCCATGAGACCTCACATTCATGCTTGGAATATGACATGGGGGTGATTGGCTTAAAGAAATATTTGGTTCAGACATGTCTATGGTCGGGTGGTACGTGGAAGTCCTGAACCTGGTTGGCTATTGCCTATGTTTAATAAAAGCTAAGTTCTCTTGCTTTTGTACTTGTTATTATGTGGTATTAATGGATTTTATCTCATTGTTATTTACATGGTTTGATGTTAGTTATAAGCATGGTTATATGACTAGTTATAGTCATGGTTATTTCATGGCTCATGAGAGTTTTGTTGCTGATGTGGAAGGTTTGTGTGGTGTGTTTCCATCGATTCCACTTTGTTAACATGACTTAGGAGGTTGAATACCATTATAGTGGCCTCTTGTCGCATATTTACCTTGGTTGGTCGGTTACTTGGGTAGTTGTGGGATGAGGGTGTTACAAAGTGGTATCAGAGCCAGTTTTAACCCTTGCACTAAATGGGAAAAATGTGTTTGTTATGCATGCATGTAGGTTGTATATGTGCTTGTTATGTATGCATGGTAGTGGTCATTGTTATAGTTGTGTTTCCATGTAGGAGTTGAGAATGTTGTTGCTAAGATGTGTTTGTCATGAATGGATGTTGATTGTATATGAATTTGTTATGCATGTCGGCGTCTATATGTTGTTATGCATCCATTGTCATGGCTATGGTTATGCATGTATGGTAGATCAGACATGCATTGTGAGGTCATTGTATGAAATTAGGTCATCATGATGTTATTGGTATGTTATGATGCTAATGAGTTGGTTGAGATAAAGCAGGAGATGCAGGCCATTAAGCTGAAGTTGCAGTATTGGACCTCGAGGCAAGAGCATGTCGTCATACAATTTTGTATGTTGGGCATGCAGATATGTAGGTTAAGGTTTGTTATATTTATTATGGTTATGTGTATGCCTTTCATTCTATTGATGTTATGGTTTGATCCAAGTGGCTCCAGACACATGCAGAAGTCCAAGAGAGCTCGAAAATGGTCAAAATTCAAAGTGTTTAAATTTCAACATACTTAGCACCAGAACAAAGTGCTCGTCGCCCTGATTCTAACGGTGCAAATGTCACTCAAATCCGAGCTCGTATGGAGGAGATAGTGCCAGTCAAAATTCAGGGTTGACTTGGCTAAATGGCAAGGTTAATGGTCCTAAAAATTCCATTGACAATGGTCACTGGAATCCGGCCAGTTTCCAGGAAAAATTGTAGGACACTTAAAATTTCCAGTAACCTCCAGGCTCGAGAAATCTAAAATGAGGCCATAGTTATAATAAAAATCTATAATATTAGGTGGCGGGCCACCAACCCTGCCACTCATAGTCATCATATACCATATGAAACAGAGGCTCAGGGTTACAGACTTTGACTATAGACTCAAGATTAAGTCTTCCTTCTCAGATTGACTGCTGCAGCATTTAACAGATATGTCTTAGCCGAAGCTTAAGAGATCTGTAGGCTACCTGGCATACAAGCAAACTGAGACCAAAAAACTTCTTACATACGCATTTACAAACTAATGGACTTTCTATATGATTTGGCCACTTTAGGTTCTCACCAGTGCCGAGCACACTGATGCGCAGGCTCCCAAATCTCCTAAGGACTTGAGTTAGTCTCGTGACGCACGCAGATCAAACAGAGTGTCCGCAGATGCAGAGCAGGAGAGAAACTCGACTCACTATCCTCTATATTTCGAATGCCTTCTTGAATGAGCCTTACCTTCTTTTATAATCAAGAAGGGGGACAACCATCCGTGAAGGATATACAAACGGACATGACTCATCATACGTGAAAGTTGGATTCTTATCTAATTCAAAATAAATTTGTACAGACTGGATTCAGGCATGAGTGGGCTGCTCATGTTATCTTGTCCCTATTCCTTACGGAAAGCCAGCTGGCATATGGGGACCGAATCCTTACAAACTTTAATTAAAGTAACCTTACGATGGAGATCAAGACATGTGATCCATAAGATTTTATTCTTTGTACAAAAATATTTACACTGTGGATGTTCATGAACGAGTGAACCCACGAAAGCTCGTCCAACACCATAGTCAGTTGGAAAGACAACACTTCTATAATGTGTAATAATCAATCTAGGGGTAAGTGTAATGCTGGTATTGAAACCTTTCAATCAGGGAGTTTTAGAAATACTGGACTCTCACTTCTTTTCGAATTCCCATGTTTGTGAGCTGTGACTATTAGGTGGCTCCAGAAAGTTGACGTTGACAAAAGGATTCGTCCTGGGATCAATTTTTTCGTGAAATTCATCATAGTTGGTACTATTGGAGATTGTCCTTACTTTGTAGTGGTTTGTTACGAACCATCGAATGTGACTGCATCTCCTGACTCCTTGCAGGAAAGAGAGATCTTTAATATCTGCTATATTTTCGACAGATTTATACAATATTCCATTCATATGAGCTTTGGGCTCACTAAAGCCAGGAATCTTGAGCATGTGAAGGGAATACGGTTTTATGACAAGGGCAGATAATCCATATATTTGCCACCATTCAATAAAACAATCTGGAGTGGGGTCCTCTTGCTCCAGTGCCTCAACTGACATTCCTTCAAAAAGGAAGGAGAACTGCAAGGAGTAAAACAAGTTAGCATAATAGTTTTGAAGATTCATACCCGAGTAGAAAGCATCCATTTGACGATCAGGATCAAAATTTTCTCTGTGGAGGTGATTGTCGAAACGCCTGAAGGTTATATGGCAACTTGTGATCCGATCATCATAGTCATCATCTCTTTCAAGAACATATAAGATGCTTCCGATATGCGCCAAGTAGTCTAAAGCTTCAACTGCTTCCTCATTCATTTCATTTTGCATTGTCTCTGTCCAAAGATAGGGAATACCCATTCTATACCTGATTTCTTTAATTGGATACCAACTTCCATCATGTTCGAGCAATGGAATTTCCAGATCATAACTTACCCAACCAGTAGGAGTTTCTATCTGTACAGTATCTTCATTTCTTCTTATATAGTTGCAGGACAAAGCAAGGATAGAATGTTCTGATAGAAATTCACGACTTAGCATGTTTGCAAAACTATTTTTCTTACCTGGTACAAAATCTACATCGAAGATGTACTGGCTCAATTGCATTACCCATCTTACCATAACAGCATCTTCGAACTCACATTTCTGGATAGCATACTTTAAAGCCTGGCAGTCTGTTCTAACTGTAAACTTTGTATAAATAACAAAGTCTTTAAATTTTTCAATGCCTAGGCAGACTGCTCTCAATTCTTTCTTTAGGCTGGACCAATTCAGATGGTTCTTAGCCCAAAGTCCTGATGCATACTGGAAAATTTCAATTTCTTTTTTATCATCAGGATTTTTCTGACAAAGCACTGCGCCCCATCCTGCTTGACTGGCATCAGTCATTATAATCTTTTCCCATTCTTCTCTGATGGGAGAGAGAGGCTGTATGTTTCTGACCCTGTCTTTTATTCTTCTGACTGCCTGAGTGTAGTCATCGTTCCAGGGTATCGGTACCTTCTGGAGCCTCTGATTCAGAAGCTTTCTTTCTTGGGCACAATGTTTCAAAAACTTGGAGATGTAGTTTAAGCTCCCAAGAAACCTTTGCAACTGATTTTTGTCAGTGATTTCATCTGGAAAATGATCAACAAAATTTAAACTTATTTGGATTACACTATATGAGCCATACTGAATATTATAACCAAGGAAGTCTATCATAGTTTGGAAGAGCTTCATTTTGGATTCAGATAAAACAATTCCCATCTCCTTAACTCTTTTCAAGAAAATTCTCAAGTGTTTGATATGATCCGGGATGTTATCTGAATGAATTAGCAGATTGTCAATATATTTCTTTAGAAACTCATCCATGCCTTTGATGAGCCCCAAAAATGTACAATTATTTGGGCTCATTCAACCTCCTAATTTGGCTTAGTCCACCATTCTCATTTGTTTATTGCATGTTTTTGATTATTTTTATGTTAATAGAGTGAATTTGGTTAGTCATTATGCCAACAAGTCTAATGGGTGCTTTGTGTAGCCTTTTTGGTCAACTTGGAGACAAATTTGAAGGTCTGAATGAGCACTTGGCAGCCAAATTCGTGGGAGAACAAGCTAGAGGATTTGTAGGAAGGTGTCCCCCTCATTTATGGGCCCTTACCTCAAATTCTCCACCATCAGCTCGGAGTTCAAGGGCCACCGAATCAATCAGCTCAAGGGCAGCCAAGCAAGTCAAGTTGGACTGCTGTTAACTCCAAGTCTTGGGCAGCCAAGTCCCTAACTTTTAGGAGGACTGTTGGGTCCTCAAATTGTATAAATAAGAAGGCTTGGGGCCTCATTTTGGTTAGCTAGTGGGTAGTCATTTTGTGTAGCTAGTTAGTTAATTTGGGGTTAGCTAGTTAGTCAATTTGGTTAGTCATGTTGTAGCTCGGTTTTTGCTCCTTGTAAGCCAGTTTTGGCATGTCATTAGATTCATGATTATTCAATAAAGACAGGCAGATTTTGATCCAATTCTGAGTTTTTAAGAGAGCAACAGACCTCCTCTGTGTTGTAATGTTAATTTCCTTTTGTTTCAGCACTTTAGTTCATTGCTTTACCATGAAATTCGAAATTACAGGTTTGCTGAGTTAGTTTTTATGAGATTGAATGAGTTTAGCTTATGGATGAATTGCTTTCGGTTGTTTAGTTAGACTAGCAGGTTGATAATACATTGGAGCTCCAAGGAAAAAGGTTGAGGAAGTCTCCACTGCCATCTCTGTTTGGAGATTGGAGTGCAGCCTATACCAACCACAAAAATACGCAGTTCTTCACTTTATACATGCTGCAACATAGTCTCGTTTATGATAGATCTTTCCATGCACTTCACTCTTGATCATTACTTCTTCATTCCACTTCCATGCACGAGTTTCTTCCACAAATTGAACTGTTGTTCATTGGTTCACCTTCCAACTCTTTCATTACCACGTAGCTTCATCCTTTTGTCCTTTTGTTGATCCCATCCTTCTATCCACCAACCACTTCGTGCACTCATTCTCTGTCCTATTTCTCTGCCCCTGAGTCATCACAAGTCTCATCTCCACCTTACCTATCCACCCAAACCATTCCACCCCTTCACCATCACCCAAAACTTCCACTTACAGCACATCCTGTAGAAATTCCTTAGTTTCCTGTAGAAACCCCTGCAGACTTCCTGTAGAAGCCCATAAACACGGTTCCTTGACAGCCAAACTTTGTGAGACTCTCCGGAAGGGTGTTAGGGACCCCTTTGACCCTCTATGAACCTTCCCAACCTTTCCCAAGAATTTCTCCTCCTTGATCCACCTCTGCACAGCCAAACCCTAATAAGAACAAAATCACAATCAATCCAACCATTAAAGCAAAAACATAAAAACAACATCCTTCTCCATGAAAGTAGTTTGAGTTCATGCATTTTACATAACTAGAGGTAATGGCATCATTCTTAGACATCTGCACTCTCACTATTGCATCATAGAAGTTAAACTAGTCAGATTAGGGTTTCCTAGGGTTTCCATGCTTTGGTTTGCTTTCAGTTCATTTTTGCCAAATAGATTAGTTTTCTTTGAGCTAGCTTTCGTCCATCATTTAGAAAGCTTCTTCTGAGAGCCTATAGAAGTTGGCTTGAGCCCTAGCGGACTTGTGCCAACTGACCAAGTGACAGCTGCGACAAGAGCTAGTACTTGTGCATATAGCACCGTCGCTTCCAAGTTTGTACGAACTACCGGGTTGATAAAATTAAGAGACAGGAAGCCCCAGGAGTCGTAGCATTATTGCTACAATACTGGAGCTCACCAGCCTTCAAAAGTTTCATCCATTATTCTCTGAAAGGCAGAGGGAGCATTTATCAGGCCGAATGGCATGATATTCCATTCATAATGTCCCTCAGGCACTGAGATTGCAGTCTTCCATTTGTCTGCTTCTTTAATTCATACTTGCTAGAAACCAGACTTTAGGTCAAACTTAGAAAATACTTTAGACTTAGATATCTGAGCAAGTATAGAAGACGGTTTTGGTAATGGATAGGCATCATAATCAAGAATGGCATTTAGAGGCTTATAGTTTACTACCAACCTTGGTTTGCCTCTAGCTATTTCTGAATGCATATTTACAAAGAATGCAAAACAAGCAATAGGACTCTTGCTCTTCCTAATTAGTCCTTTCTTCAAAAGATCCTTAATCTCTTCCTTGCACATTTTCAGTTGTTCTGAGTTCATGGGTATTGCCTTGGATCTTTTGAGTTTTCCACCAAAGTCAGTTTTTAATGGGAGCTCTACTTCATGTTTATGGATATGCCATAATGCATTTGGATCATCTGAGCAGCATTCTTTGAATTTAGCAGTAATATCTGCTATCTCTTTGGCATATTTTCCATTATCTAATAATTCTTCTGTTTTTAGAGATTCTTTTTTTATTTCCATTTTTGCCAATAAGCCTTCCAATCTTTCTACTCTTTTTAGTCTATTTGGCGAGTTAGAATTTATAAATGGAAAAAATATCTCTCTTTCTTTTAGACAGACTGTCAGGCGGAAAGAGTCGATAGTGTGGACACAACCAACCTCCCTAGGAGCCTAAGACTCTCTAGTGACAAACAAGACAAACAAGAGCAATCCTTCTCTAAACATGCATTTACCATACAAGAAATCAAGTGTTTAGATCCTACCTGTAGTCCAACGCTGTTGTAGTAGTCCAGCCTCGTTGATCCGGATGAGCTCCTCCTTCACTTCGAAACTTGCATTCACTAACAACCAAACGATTAAATAGCACTTGATATTCTCATAAAATAAAACATATTTAACATGTAGACCAAGGAGTATATGAAACAACTCATAAAGAACAAGTTATTGAGAATAATGGACTCATTTGCATTAATAGGAAACAAAAGGAACAATTACAACCTGACCCTTGGTGTTGTGCAAGTCCCTCCCAGGGTCCATCAAGAGTTCTCCTTTACTTTGACAAAGCTCACCCACTTCCAAATGGAACAAGTAAGGATGGGAATCTCTCCTCACAAGCTTCTAAATGGGAGTCCTAATTCCAGCAGCATCTACCCTTAGAAATGTTTAGCTTTCAACCTCCCCTCCTTCTGGCCCAATGCCTGTATTTATAGTGCTCAAGAGGAAGTTAATCAGGTCCACCATCAATGGGATAAGTCCCTCTTTGGATGGGATAGCTCCCCTCTTGATGGGATAAGTTCCTCTTTCATAGGGGTACATGAACCATCTGGAGGCGCTCAATACATGTTGAACAACCTTCTAGAATGCTCTAGAAATGACCACAAGTAACTTTTTAAAGATGAAACTTGCGCATTTTGACCTTTACAGGGGTACGCACCTGCCCCTTTACATACAGAGCGTACAAGTATGCAGTTTTTGTGAACATTAGGTGCGTATCCGCAGGTAAGGCTGAGAGAACCTGCGTACCCAGAGATAAACACATTTACAAAGACTTTCTCTCTTTTTGGAGTTTGACATGGAGAGCAGAGGCATAAGACTTGCCCAGGAGGATAGCATGACTATTGATAGAGCCATACTAACTGTACATAGCCATAGTGACATTTTTTAGTGTAACAGATTGCCCCCTAAAGTGCGAAGCCTGTAGTAGATTAGGGTTTTGTATTATCTAGGAAGGGTGAAGCACTTTATCATTTCAAGGATTATCTCGTGGAGAGCCTGATCAGAACCTGCAATTTTCAACACAAAATACATGTATAAGATTATATCATCGCTGAGGTAGGCATTCCCATACTCAGACCAAAAACTTTAACTAACAGACTAACTACTGCTCTGATACAGGAATGATTCTGCAGTACATCATAATCATAGACTTGTGTAGACACAGTATGGACGCAGCCATCTGTTTATAATTGGTCTACTATATAATGAATACAAAACTCCTCGCAGCCTGGATGGTGGAAACTAGATCCAGGGTCTTCATTTCTACTTCCCGAATTGGTACGATTCTAGCCATGCGAATAAACGAGTTGATGTCGAACATGGTAGAAACCACTTGATTACCAGTTGATGATGTAAACTGTTAACAAGTGTGAGAGAGACCACCAGTAATGTCAATGGTTCTCAAAGTACCCAGTACAATCCATGAGATGTGAATGAATAAGTTGATGTCGAACATTTCACGGAGTCCTTCGATCGAAAGTCAATGATGTAAACTGACGTCAAAGGCGAGAAACCTGCCATTGATGCAGGTAGACTTCAAGGTACTGACGATTTCTAAGTCATCTCTCTAGATAATGTGCTGATGTCGATAGAAAGCGACCCGTTGCAGGGAAGCCCACAACACGAAATCATAGTTCAAGTTGAAGAAATGTTGCTGTAAGGACTGACTCAGGGATGGTCGAAATGGATGACAAGGTATTTTGCAGATGAAAGTTTTGTTTGCAGACCTCTTGATCACATAACGACACAACAGATGGCTTGGTAACGAATGACTCAAAGTTAATCCCCGGAACCCGGCTAAAGACTTTCAATGTGGTTTGATCAACTGTGAGGCAAAGGATTTCCCAACCCAGGTGAATGGAAAGTGTCGTGTTCAAGAGTGGTCATAAGGTTTCTTCTGTGACAAAGGATAACAAATAGGCTCATTCTTCTCTCTTTTCCCCCACCATTTCTGGCAAGTACCTCTTTATTTTTAACAAGCTTGAGGAGGATAACATATGCTTGATTATAAGCTCATCCTTCGGATGAGTCCAACCTAGTTTTGATTCGAACCCTATGAAGGAGCGGTTCGTTCCTATTTGTAATTGAACAGGTCCTTTACTGTGAAATTTTAACGAGTCCAGTATAGGAGTGTCACACGGAATTGGTCAAAGGTGCGGACACGGCTGACCTTCCTAGAAGTCTAAGACGTTCTAATGACAAACAAGACAAAATGGAGTGATCTTTCTCTAAATACACCTTTTACAACATGAAAACTACAAGTGTTTAGGCTTACCTTATTCCAAAACGCTATTGTTGAAGTCCGTTCTTGACGATCCGGATGAGCTCCTCCTTCATGTCAATTCCTGCAACCACAAACAATCAAACAATTACCAAGCACTTGCATTTCATATAATAAAACATATATTCAACATGCAGACCAAGGAACACATGAAATAACTCATTAACACAAGCTATTGAGAAAAATAAACCAGTTTGTATTAAAGGTAATCAAAGAAACTCTTACAACCTGGCCTTGGTGTTGTGCAAGTTCCTCCCAGGGTCCATCAAGGGTTTTCCTCTACTTTGACAAAGCTCACCCACTTCCAAGTAGAATCATGTAAAGACAATCTCTCCTCACAAAGGTTCTAATGGAAGACCTAAATCCTGCAGCATTTACCCAAAGAAAATGTATAGCTCCAACCTCCTCTCCTTCTGACTCAATGCCTTTATTTATAGTGCTGTAAAGAGGTTATTCAGGTCCACTATCAATGGGATCATCCCCCTCTATGGGTGGGATAGCTCCCTTATTGATGGGATAAGTTCCCTCTTAATAGAGATACATGAACCAACTGGAGGCGCATCCATTTCATCAAACCGACCTCTAGAATGTTCTAGAAGTAACCACAAGTAACTTTTTCAAGATAAAACTTGCGCATTTTGCCTTTTACAGAAGGACGCACCTGTCCCTTTACATACAGAGCGTCCATGGACGCAGCTTTTGTGAACATGGTCAGCGTCCCCGCAGGTAAGGCTAGAGAGAACCTGCGACCCCAGAGATAAACATAGTTTTTACAAGACTTTCTCTCTTCTTTGAGTTTGAGATGGATAACAGAGGCATAGACTTGCCTAAGAGGGTAGCATGACTGTTGATTTGAGCCATACTAACTGTAAGTAGTCAAGGTGACATTTTTTAGTGTAACAGATTGCCCCCTAAAGTGCGAAGCCTGGAATAGATAAGAGTTTTTTGTAATTCTAGGAAGGGTGAAGCGCTTTATCATTTCAAGGATTGCCTTGTGGATGACCTGGTTGGAACCTGCAATTTTCAACACAAAATACATGTATAAGATTATATCATCACTGAGGTAGGCATTCCCATACTCAGATTCAAAACTTTAACTAATGGACTAACTATTCTGATACAGGAATGATCTTGCAGTACATCATTTTTTATAGACTTTTGTAGACACAGTATGGACGCAGCCATCTGTTTATGATTAGTCTACATAGATAATGAATACAAAACTCCTCGCAGCCTGGATGGTAAAAACTAAATCCAGGGTCTTCACTTCTACTTCCCGAATTGGTACGATTCCAAGCATGTGATTAAATGATTTGATGTCGAACATGTTAGAAACCACTTGATTACCAGTCGATGATGTGAACTGTTAACAAGCGTGAGAGAGACCACCAGTAATGTCAATGGTTCTCAAAGTACCAAGCACAACCCGTGAAATGTGAATAGATGTTCTGATGTCGAACACTTCACGGAACCCTTTGATCGAAAGTCAATGATGTAAACTGTCGTCAAAGGCGAGAAACCTGCCATTGATGCATGCAGACTTCAAGGTACTGTCGATTCCTAAGTCATCTTTCTAGATAATGTGTTGATGTCGATAGAAAGCGACTCGTTGCAGGCAAGCCTGCAACACGAAATCATTGTTCAAGTTGAAGAAATGTTGCTGTAAGGACTGACTCAGGGATGGTCGAATGGATGACAAGTATTTTGCAGATGAAAGTTTTACTTGCAGACCTCTTGAACACAAAACGACACGACAGATGGTTTGGTGACGAATAACTCAAAGTTAACCCCTGGAACCCGGTTAAAGACTTTCAAAGTGATTTGGTCAACTTGAGGTAAAAGATTTCCCAACCCAGGTGAATGCAAAAGTGTCGTGTTCAAGAGTGGTAATAAAGTTTCTTTTGAGATAAAAGGTCACAAATAGGCTCATTCTTCTCTCTTTTCCCCCACCATTTCTGGCAAGTACCTCTTTATTTTTAACAAGCTTGAGGAGGATAACATATGCTTGATTATAAGCTCATCCTTCGGATGAGTCCAACCTAGTTTAAATTCGAACCCTAGGAAGGAGTGGTTCGTTCCCGTTTGTAATTGAACAGGTCCTTTACTGTAAAAGTTTAACGAGCCCAGTATAGGAGGAACTCGGCGTTTTTCAATTTTAGAGAGTCTGAAAAACTTAAGGAAACTCCAAGTTGAACTTTTTCGTAAATTTGTGTCCCTCAAGCCCGAAAAAGTATAAAATAATACCTGGGGGAACCGCTTGATCTTGCGACCAAGGAGTACTTTCATGATAGTGTCGTCGACCTGAAAAGTAAAAAGCGATCAAGGACACGTCGTTTTATTTCCTTATCGAGTTTGAAACGACAAAAACCCGACAATCTTTTCCTGATTTTACGGTCAGAAAAGAGCTAAAAGGGGACCGTCTTTTAATTCCGTTTTAACGAGTGAAAAAGAAACACTCGGCGATCTTTTCATGTTTTAGGAGTCAGAAAAGGGCTTAAAAGATGACTCTGATATTTCTATTTGTGAAAAATGACAATTTCCCTTGAAGTCCTTTTGTCCTGTACAAAAGCAACACATTACTCATACCTGTTTAAAATAGGCAAAAATACGTCGAAAAACATCTTTTCATGGTAAAAAATGAACTAATTCACCCAAAAAACCTATAAAAAGACCTTTTACCATGTCATTTTTACCGTTTGACTTTGGAGGTTGAAAAAGGAGCTTTTGACAAGAAACTTCCCGTGGTCGCTGCGGAAAATCTGACCGTCGGAATCGAACGCCACTTCATCCAGGTATTTTACACATCCTACTCTGCATTTCTATCCGTTTAGAATTAAATTTTAGGCTTTAGTTTCATTTTTTGGGGGGTTTTGGGTTTTATAATGCGCCTCTCGGCGGACGCAGGTGCCCTTCGGGTGACCTGCGTCCCCCGACTTTTTCTCATACGGGAAAATGGTCGGGGGACGCAGCCCGCCTTCAGGCCAGCTGCGTCCGGACGCCCTGTGCTACAAAGCTGGGGTGCGTCTTCCGGGTAATGCGCATTTCAAAACCCCAAATCCCTCAAAAAAGCACCAAAATTCTTCAAATCAATTTCTAATTGTCTTTTTTGTTATGCAGGGCATTAATCATGTTAGACTGGAGAGAGAGAGAGCATGTAGAGGAAGATGAAGCTGCGATCAATCATCAACCTTCTCTGGATGCCCTAAGAGCATGCGGGTTATACAAGTATTGGACCATACCGGGCATGAGGGGCCAGGTAAGATTCTTGGAGTGGCTGGTTGAGCGATGGAACGTGCAAGAACAATGCTTTTACATAGGAGGGCACCAGCTCGAGATAGAGCCCTCGGATGTATACTTTCTCACTGGCTTGCCCAACAGAGGTGAGCAACTCAATCTTGCGGGGACTAGGCCGGGTGGCCAACCCCTTGATAGTCTCCGCGAGGATTGGTGCACACGTGGGGCTCACCATTCGAAAGGCATAGAGAAAAAACACATCACTCTGCCTGAACTCAAAGTTATTGCGTTCACGGTTACCAGAATTTGCGGCGCGGCCGCTTTGCACATTGCTTCCGGATCCCAAATGCGGATGGCAATTGACTGTTACCAAGGCACCATTTTCAACTGGTGTGAAGCTGTGTCGGCTCATATGAAGAGCCAACTGACCAAGGCAAAGAACGGACGACTAAAGACTTTTGGATATGGGCCTATAGTCGTGAGCTTTGCCTTGGAGAGAGTTCCAATGTTGATCCCTCAGCAACTCACTGTTGATGACTTGGGTCCTCGGGAGCCAAAGCTTATTCGATGGGTTGCGGTGATGGCCCGGCATCCTGACGAGGGTGCGGCAGTGGTTCGATTCTCAGACAGTTACTTTGACTGGTTAGAGGGCCAGCTTTTTGTGATACAAGACTTTCCATATGCCGGAATGGATTTCAGAGGTGATCCGGACATGGTTCTTCCACAGGGAGAACAATGGGACGACAGAGGTACTTTTATTTTCACAAGTTTCCTAATTATGTATTTTTTTTTTTTTTTTTTTATATATATCGTCTCAAACTAATAGTAAAACTTTCTCAAAATGCAGATGTTGGCCCACAGCGTCCAGCCAACCTCCGGCCTTATGATAGATTACACCCAGCTGCACCGGTACCGGCCCCACAGGATGCGACTGCAGACATACTAGCTGAGTTGGAGCATGATCTAGAGCGTCTCACGGCAGACATACCTGAGACTACTATGGACGACATTCCTATCAGGCTTCAGCGTTTTGTAGTTGCGGTCCCTGGACCGTTTAGGAGATTTTTGCGTAAGGTAGCCCGCGCAGTGGTGTCGTACAGAGAGCACCACCAGTGATTGACTAGTCACTTTTTGTAGTCACATGTGACATTTTTGACTTTTTGTACTATCATTTTGCCGATCATAAGGTGTTTTCAACCTATGATCGAAGACGATGTATATATTTTTTGACACACTTCTATCTATATATATCACTATTACCGGCTTATCTTGTTTAACATGTATGATGAAATGTTTTTAAATTTACTTGCATGATTATTATAAATGTCTGTCCAACACTCGAGAAGCAATTGCATCTGCTAATGTATTCAAGGACCTTGGAATATGTTGATATTCAATGTAATCAAATTCACGTTCCAAGAGACGCACTCTCAAAAACAACCTTAATAACACAGGATTTCTAATGGCATAAACTCTATTAAGCTGTAATACAACAAGTTCAGAATCTAACCTCACTATCAAACGTCGAATTCCAAATGAAATAGATTCGGATAATAATTCAACCACTGCACTGTATTCTGCAATGTTATTCGTTGTTTGACCGAGGCTTACCCCATGCATAGAAACTAACTCGTCAGAGGGCGAATAGATAACCCAAGCTGCGGAAGAGATATTCCGTGTACTACGACAAGCACCATCAACAAATCCAATGTATGTTTGGAGAGGCGTCGACATCTACAATATCAAGAGTAAAACCAAATAAGCCAGAATAATGACGAAAACCACACTCGCTAAGCTAAGCACACTGACTAAACTAACACACTTGCTAGCTAGAAAGGAAATCTAACCTATCTAAAAATTTCTCCATCCATCACTTTAAGCATAATACCTCTTTAGGTAAAGTCCATTTCTGGGTTTTCCCAAAGAGTCCCCATCAAAATCAACTAGCTCATAAGCCCCTTTTGCTAGCTTTCGCTTTACAATGTAGGGCCCATGCCACATGGGAACGAATTTTCCGGCACCTAGCTTATCGTTAGCTTGATCATATAATAGTACTAGGTCTCCTTCCGAAAAACTTCGAGGGGTTACATTTTTATCGTACTGAGCTTTCATTCGTTTCGCGTGAGTCTCGATAGCTAAAGTAGCGTCACGTCGAGTCTCATCTAATTTAGCCAAGTATAACAACCGTTTCTCCTCTTCGGAAGTAGCTGGAAGTAATTCGACAGCCATTTGAAGTGATGGGATTTCGCATTCAATAGGTAACACAGCTTCTAAGCCATAAACTAGCTGGAAAGGGGTGAAACCTGTTGAATTTTTCACTGAAGTTCGATATGCCCATAGCGCCGAAAATAACATGTTATGCCAATTCGTTCGATGGATACCAATGATCCGTCGAATCATGATGACTAGAACTTTGTTGATTGACTCAACCAAACCGTTGGCTTGCGGATAATAAGGAGTAGAGCTATCGTGGCGCAAACCAAGCTGGCTTGTAAGTTCAGTCATCATGACGTTTCGAAAATGGCTTCCATGGTCAGTGATGATTGCTTGTGGGACACCAAACCTAGTTATGATATGATTGAATACGAAAACTGCAGCTGTCTTGCCGCTTGCGTCGAATGTAGGCATCGCCTCGGCCCATTTTGTAAAATAATCAACCGCGAGGATGATATACGCATGCCCCCCGGCCGAGTGAGGGTTACAAGTAATAAAGTCGATACCCCATTTGGCGAATGGACCAGCGGCAATTATAGGGTGGAGAGGAGCAGGTGGAGCGCGCATCTTTCGATCAAACACTTGACAGTTGTGGCATTTTCTGACGGCAAGGATACAATCTTTAAACATAGACGGCCAGAAATAGCCAGCGCGCAACACCTTCTGAGCTGTGGCATACCCAGACATATGACCGCCACATGCTCCAGAGTGACAATCATTCAAAACTCTCTCAGCCTCTTCGTGAGTTAAACAACGTCGAAAAACTAAGTCTGCCCCCCGGCGATAAAGTGTATCTCCAATAATTCTGTATTGCTGGGATCGAAACCGAATTTTTCGACGGTCTTCCTTGGAAGCTTCAGGCCGAAAGGTTTGGGTTTGGAGATAGATGATTATATCCCCATACCACGGATCTAAAGTGCTAATAAGAAACAAAGATTCGTCCGCAATGGACTCCTCTGCCACAGTCTCTGTGTCAGCACTCGGGAAATCACACATCAATTCCGCGAAAACTAAAGATTTCTTAGACTTGGACTTCTCGAACTCCAAGTCGAACTCTTGCAGGATGACAATCCATTTAGAGTACTTGCCCCCTAGCAGTTGTTTTGTCAAGATATAAATCATAGGGTTGCAATCCGAAATAACCGTAGTTTTGCGAAGAAGAATGTAGTGACGAAAACGCTGGACAGCTTGAACGGCTGCCAGGGCCAATTTCTCCACATGCGAATATTTTAACTCAGTTGGATTTAAGGTTCTACTAAGATAATATATCACATGCTCTGCCTTGAATTCATCTTCTTGAACTAACACCATTCCAATGGTGGAATGCGAAGCTGCGAGGTATAAGAAGTAGTCCTGGTTGTAGTTGGGAGGATGCAATAACGGTGCATGGGTCAACGCGTGTTTTAATGCATCAAAAGATTGTTGGGCAATCTCGTCCCAAAAGAATTGTATGTTCTGTTTCAACAACCGTGTAAAACCTTTAGTGACCTCGGCGTAGTTTGGGATGAATCGGCGTAAAAAGTTCGCTTTCCCTTGCAAACTTTGGAGTTGGCGCAAACTCGAAGGAGGAGGCAATTGGATGATAGCCTCGACTTTCGAGGGATCGACGCGAATGCCGGCTTTTGAAACAACAAATCCCAGCAATCGACCTGTTTCTATACAGAAAACACACTTGTGGGGATTCAACCGAATTCGATAATGCCTACACCTCATAAAGATTGCTCGTAAATGGACAAGGTGATCAGCTCGACGTAAAGAATGAGCAGGCAAATCATCGAGATAGGGTTGCACAATGTGCTTGATGTCATGAAATGCATAAGACATTGCCCGTTGAAAAGTAGCGCCGGCATTCTTAAGCCCAAAAGGTAATTTGCAATAAGCAAATGTCCCCCATGGACAAATGAATGCCGTTTTTGGTTGATCGGCAGGTAGAATATTGATTTGATTATAGCCTGAGAAACCATCCATGAAGGAAAACATCTCACTTCCGGCACAATCATCAATTATTTGATCGATATAAGGCGTAGGATAGTTGTCTTTTGGACAAGCTCGATTGATATCCCTATAATCGATACAGATTCTTATTGTTCCTTGTTTTTTATTGACGGGAACAATATTCGATACCCAATCCGTTAACGGGATCGGATAAATGAAACCTGCTTTCAACAGCTTTTCGACTTCGGCTTTAATTGCAGCTGCTTTTCGAGGGTGAATCTGACGCAACCGTTGCCGAATGGGTTTAGCATCCGGGTAGGTTTTGATTTCATGAACAACAATGGCAGGATCGATTCCTGGCATTTCCTCGTAGGACCAGGCAAACACGTCGCGGAATTCTTGGAATAGGGCCTTGTAAGTTTGGATTTCTTCTTCAGTACATGCGGCACCTATATGAATGTTCTCCTCGATTCCGGGCTTCACTGAAATATCAATGGGAATAGTACGAGAAATATTCCCTAAATTCAGCTCTGAATCAGAATGTTTCGTTGGATCCTGAGCGTCTTTGACATATTCAGCGGTAAAGATAGATGAAAAATCATTTTCAAATGCATCGCCCTTAGGTAAAAACGAAGATCTGTGATGGAGATCTTCCCATGGTAGATCATCTACACTTAGGATTTCGCGAAGTTGTTCGTCAGATGACACGTCTTCGGGAAACGTTATCCGTTCTAAAGGTGAGGTGAAAAGTGACTCTTCACTGACCACATTCATTTGGTCGGTTTCGGTTGAATGAAAATCGGTAAAAGACATAAGAGCTTCATAAGCAATTTCATACGGACTCAACGGCATAACATCACCGAGTGAATCTAGCTCAGAGTCAGAGGGAACATACCAAGGATCATCATGAATAATGTTTTCTGACGTGATCATATGAATCGTTGCAAACGAAGGGTCTACATTGAGTGGAGGGAGAGGAAAAGTTCCCAGTAAACCGGAATCCTTAACTAAACCTACACCAATGTCCCTATAAGGGATTGTCGTTTTACCAACATGCTGGATAGTTTCTGAAGAGGTTGGGTCGGATGAAAAGTATGTCAGCTGATCAATAGTCACGATCTTACCGTTATGTGGAAACTTAATGACTCTGAAGACCGATGAAACGACCGCTGTCATAGCATATGACCAACTTCGACCCAAAAGAAGGTTGTAGTCTAGAGGGGCATCAACCACTTCCACATCCAGACTAACGGTTTTACCTTCGACCCCTATAGGCAATTCTTGTAGAATACCAAACGGACGGAACCCACGGCCATCAAAGGCCTTAAGGATGGTGGGGGATTGGTTCAACGAAGGAGAACCAAGCGATCTCCAACATTGAATCGACATAATACACGTAGAAGCTCCCTCATCAATCACAGTCCGATGAATAGGCCTGTTTTTGACTATCACTGGGATTTGGAAAGCCATTTGATGGGGGAGACGTGGTGTACTATTTTCTAGATCAAAGATCATTAGGTTCGGGTCCTGAACATCGACAGCTCCAATAGCCGACAAAAGCAATTTTCGTTGCGCTGGACATGATTGCAGCACTTCGAGTGCCGACATTGCTGAAGGTGAAACAGCTAAGTCTTCAACAATGTTGTAATTCTGGGCTGCTCTCGCATGTGGATTGAAAGCAGACCTTCGAAGTACACCCTTGGCGGGCGGCTTAATCACTAAGTCTGGGTTAGGTTTTTCGATCTGTAGTGGATCGGAACCAGGAGCTGAGGTTGATGGGTTAGAGTGAGAAGATTCTGCTTCCTTACCATCAACAGGAGCCTTACTACCATAATCTTGCGATCGAGTCGCAATCCTGACATGAGACATCATCAAAATGGGTTCTTCACTGGCATTCGAAGAAGAACCTATCATCTTATTCTCCTGCTCTGGAAATGGATTTTTTAACACAGCAGGAGTGGGAGAACCTTTGACTATTTTCACTACCTCGGCCCGATGAGGGCAGTCTCTCGTAAAATGATCTTCTTCACAAATGAGACAAGGATAACGAGGTTTGCGCTTTTCGTCAGTGGTTTCCGACTTTTCCGTTTTCTCCTTTGGAGCCTTGTCTGCTTTGGCCTTCTTCTTTCCTTTCTTCTTTCCACCGTTTTTTGGTTTGGCCGTAGATGACTCTACGGCGTGAATGTCGGCGGTGAGTTCAGGAGAAGACTCTCCTGTCGGAGAATCAGGCAAAGTGATAATTGGAGTAGTTGAAGCCTTGGAAGACTTCTTCTTGCTCTTCGTAGTCACGATACCGATCATACCATCAGCGGCATGAGATCCCGAAGGAGCAGCAGCGATTTGGTTTGACTTGGGAAGATCCGGAATTTTCTCGTGTAACGTACCCGACTGAGTGTAAACTAAGTCAAGGTATTGTGCCTGAGCAATGACTTGCTCCTCAGTAACTACTCCGGCCTTAGCTACATCTTCAGTAATTCTTGGTAATAATGATTTGACAAACCATTCAGCTAAGATTTGGTCCGGGATAAAAACTTTCACTAATCTTCTTCGACGTCTCCACTCATGGATGTGATCAGAAATGTACGTGGATGTCGATTGTTTTAGCGAAGTTAATAATTCTGTACCATTATCGTATCTGACTGGTAACTGAAAATGAGTTAAGAACGAGGTAGCTAACTGGCTAAAGTTGTAAAAAGAGGCCCGTGGTAACTCAATGTACCACTTGGCTGCGAGACCAATGAGTGTACGCTGGAAAAGACGTAAGCGGATGGAATCATCTGAGATGGAATTTGATGCACACCAGAGGTGGTAAGTCATCACGTGATTGGACGGATCCTCTCCAGACTTACCTTCGAACTTGGGTATATCGCTGGGCAACTTATTTGGCATTGGCGGCCAGAACTGAAGATATTGAATTGGATCGTTCGTTAGGCGCGTCAAGTCGGGTAAATCTAAAGTCGCAATAAACGGTAACTGCCGGTTAGGATCTCTAAAACTCTGAGTCACAATACCAGCCCCAGGAGGAGGATATCCAGGATAACTAGGAACAGGAGTCGCATTTGGGATATTATATCCTCCTGGAAAACCAGGATTAACCGGACCGTACTGGGGTTGTTGAGGTTGTTGATAAGTGTACCCAGGATACGGTTGATACTGGTAAACCGGTTGTTGGGCAGCTTGCCCAGGTTGATACTGTCCCTGGTACGGAGGTTGAACAAATTGAGGTTGAGTAGTAACAACCGTACTTGTACCAGGTTGGCCTGCAGGCATCTGGACTGTGGTTTGAACCGTAGGTCCAGACAACGGTACAGATGTCTGAGGAGTGGTTACAGGGACAGTAGAAACCGGAGCTGCCGATACTCCAGAAGTAAGCATGGTAGATGAAGCGGTAGTTGCTGCAGCCGTGTGAGGTGGAGTACCAGGTGCAATTGGCGGCTGAGTAACTACCGAAGTTACAGGGGTCTGAACACTTGACTGGACAGGTTGTGGTTGCTGGGGTGGACCAGGAACTACAGGTTGTCCTGCTTGAGGTACCGACTGTATACTTGGTTGCGACATCTGTTGACCCTGTGACGGATCCCATGTTAACATTCCAGGGTATTGACTCGTAACAGGTTGAGGATACTGAGATCCATAGCCGTATTGAGGATAGGGTTGATAACTGTAAGGTGCAGTCCCATATGATTGCCCTTGAGGTGGTTGATAACTTTGACCAGGGTATTGACCCGTAGGTTGATAACCTTGAGGTAAATACGAGTACTGGGGTTGACCTTGACCTTGAGGTTGGTATCCTTGAGGTTGATACCCTTGGGGTTGATACCCTTGGGGTTGCCATCCTTGAGGTTGCCATCCTTGAGGTTGATATTGATACTGAGGTTGACTTTGGGGTACATATTGAGGCTGGGGTTGATACCCTTGGGGTTGATACCCTTGAGGTTGCCCCCCAGTCATGAATGAAGTACCTTGAGGTTGCCCCCCAGGCATTAACGAAGGTTGCCCCCCAGGCGGTAATTGGCCACCTTGAGGTTGGTTAACGGGAGTTGAACCTGACATCATATAAACATCACCTATACTCAATGGTACATTACCACTGTTTCCAACTAATAACCCATGATCAATGGGTTGAGGAGATGCTCCCGCAAAGGTACCAGAAAGTGATTGATACCCAGTAGGAACAGAAGGACCGCCATGTAAAAATGATTCAGGACTTTGCGTAAACACAGATGACTGACCAGACATATTTACAGGAATATGAATTCCTCTAGGTGGTAAAGGAGTACGAGGTGTAGAAAAACCTACTGAGTTGTCTAAAAAATTGGTTAATGCAAGGTACCAAGGTTCACTCCTAGGAGGACTGTAAAAGATGGATTCACGCTCCCTTAGATCAAGGGTAATTAGATCTTCAGAATCAGAAACGCCTATTTCTTCCTCTGGAACAAGTTCTTCTATAGCAATTAATCCAACAGGAAGATTTTCGGTGATAATTCTTTCTATTCTTGGTGAATCAGGAACACTAGGAGTTGGAGTAACAGGTTCGGAAATTTCAGGTTCTTCGCCTGTTTCACTGGCAGATGAAAAACTACCAGCAAGCTCGGAAACTGTAACAGCTTCGGGATTGTAACCTGTTTCTAAACTTTGGTAATCTGGATGGACTACCAAGGAAGATTCTCCTTCTTCAGGTGAACCTACTCTACTGTCTCTAGGTGAACCTACAAGGACCTTTAAACCCTCTAAATTACTGGGGTCGTCTCGAGGAGGTGAACCCCTAAGTTTACGGGATCTTCTCAACAATTCGGCCACAGAAACAACTTCAGGAGACTGGCCCCCAATTCGACGGGACCGTCGCGGTAATTCCGCCACAATTAATGATTTTTAACTACAACACACGAAAACAAAGTAAAAAATTTCAAATCAAGCCACCTAAAGTCTTCTAAAGAACCAAACAAATTTGAAGCACACGCCTAAATAATCTAGAGCATCAAAGCACACACAAACAGTATCTTCCAGACCAAAAGCGCTAGTTGGTGATTAGGTCCAACCTCGCAGGATTCAGTACAGAAATGGCGGGTGGAACAGTTACGCCGACAACCTGCTTAATGAATAGACTGGACCAAGTTCCTCCACTTTAACTGTCTCGAAGTGAAGCGAACCCCCCAGAAAATCCAAGTGAGTATAGCCGACGTCTGCTCCAGGTACAGTGGGACCTTCCCTCCACCGTCACCTTGGGTAGAATCCTAGAGATTATGGCCACTAAGGTTACCAATCACAACAATTACACCTGGGGGAACAGTCTAAACTCCGACAGCACGCAAGGGCAGAGTAACAAGCTCAATCCCCTTACCGGCTCCTTGACAGTAATCCAAGGTTTACCGATAAGTGACCCCTGGCTCCTCGACAATGGTTAATCCGAGGTTTACCGTTTGTAATACGTACTGTCTGGCGTCGTTCCCAACGAGGGAGGAATGATCCCCTCACTGGTTCGGACACGAGCTCGTGCTTCTCCTTTAAGAGGAGCTTTCCCAGAATGTAACTGAAACAATTGGATTTATTCTACTCAAGATAGACTAACTGTTTGGTTTTGTAGTCTTGGAGAGTTAAGTACTCACCTACTCCAAGACCCTAGCCTAAGCTATGTTGGTGCTTCAGAGCCCTAAAAAACAAAAGTTACTAGTTCCATTTTAATTTAAGCGTTACTTTTAAGGTTGTTCCTTAAGTCAAAAGGTGATGGAAGTGAAACCAGTGGTGTGTTGACTCGACTCGAAACCACTACAAAATGCACCTAGGATGATTTATCCACTACTTTACTTTTTCGATGAATTGTTTTAACTAAAAAGTTGAGAGAATGCAATCTTTAAAAAAGCAACTTCTTAATTGAAGACAATCAAAGAAACAATTCGTTTTTCTTTTCCAAGCATAAAAACATAACCTCTCTTTACATGCACGAAAAAAGCACTTTTCTTCTTTCAAAAACAAAAAGCTACTTGAAACAAGACTCTTTAAGAAGATGTTTTTGTATTTTTCTTTTAATAAAAGCAAATAAATCTAATATAACCAAAAATCAATCTTAACAACTAGAAAATCCACTCATAAGCAAACTAAAGGCAAATTTATTCTAAGCAATTTTAACGAGGCCAAAACTAACAATGGTTATTCTAAGGTGTTTTACTTGATCACAATCAAATCAAGGACTAGCCTATTGCAGAACCAAAAACTAGCCAAAACAAAACTCTAATCTTTTTGTTCTTTTTGTAAAATGGAAATCAATACTTTATAAACAAGCAATTCGAAATTTGACCCAAAACAACTTAAATGGCAAGCTGCTCACACAAGGAGACTTTACGACAAGCCTGACTTCTAAGAAGGTTGACCGACCAGAGAGATCTAAGGCTGGACAACTTTCTACTATCAAAGTCACTACAAAGCCTATCCAAAAATCAAACCCTAGGTCTAAACTTCGTTGAAATCCACTAAAACACTCAAAGCTCACAAAACAAGTTCAGGTGAAAATTCTTGACAGGGTACTAAAGGATCTGGGCAGAAAACACTACGGAAAAACAAAATCTAAAAGCAATTTGAAGCAAAAATGGAATTTTCTTAAGTTTTACAGGAAGACGCAGGCCACTCGTTGTCACAGGTGCGGGCCCGCTCTGTGCAAACGGCAACAGCGCGTCCAAAGACGCACTGTGCAGTACTCAAAGGGTGCGTCCTTCTGGAAAAAGGAAGAAAAACCAAATCTAACTAAATCTAAAGCTAAGCCACCCAAATACTAATTCTCACAGTCAAAAACCAGAAAATAAAAATGATTTTCTCAAAGCAAAGTTCATATAAAGGAAAAGACTCTCTCATTAATGGGTTCCCCAGTGGAGTCGCCAATTTGTCACACGGAATTGGTCAAAGGTGCGGACACGGCTGACCTTCCTAGAAGTCTAAGACGTTCTAATGACAAACAAGACAAAATGGAGTGATCTTTCTCTAAATACACCTTTTACAACATGAAAACTACAAGTGTTTAGGCTTACCTTATTCCAAAACGCTATTGTTGAAGTCCGTTCTTGACGATCCGGATGAGATCCTCCTTCATGTCAATTCCTGCAACCACAAACAATCAAACAATTACCAAGCACTTGCATTTCATATAATAAAACATATATTCAACATGCAGACCAAGGAACACATGAAATAACTCATTAACACAAGCTATTGAGAAAAATAAACCAGTTTGTATTAAAGGTAATCAAAGAAACTCTTACAACCTGGCCTTGGTGTTGTGCAAGTTCCTCCCAGGGTCCATCAAGGGTTTTCCTCTACTTTGACAAAGCTCACCCACTTCCAAGTAGAATCATGTAAAGACAATCTCTCCTCACAAAGGTTCTAATGGAAGACCTAAATCCTGCAACATTTACCCAAAGAAAATGTATAGCTCCAACCTCCTCTCCTTCTGGCTCAATGCCTTTATTTATAGTGCTGTAAAGAGGTTATTCAGGTCCACTATCAATGGGATCATCCCCCTCTATGGGTGGGATAGCTCCCTTATTGATGGGATAAGTTCCCTCTTAATAGAGATACATGAACCAACTGGAGGCGCATCCATTTCATCAAACCGACCTCTAGAATGTTCTAGAAGTAACCACAAGTAACTTTTTCAAGATAAAACTTGCGCATTTTGCCTTTTACAGAAGGACGCACCTGTCCCTTTACATACAGAGCGTCCATGGACGCAGCTTTTGTGAACATGGTCAGCGTCCCCGCAGGTAAGGCTAGAGAGAACCTGCGACCCCAGAGATAAACATAGTTTTTACAAGACTTTCTCTCTTCTTTGAGTTTGAGATGGATAACAGAGGCATAGACTTGCCTAAGAGGGTAGCATGACTGTTGATTTGAGCCATACTAACTGTAAGTAGTCAAGGTGACATTTTTTAGTGTAACAAGGAGAAACTCGGCGTTTTTCAATTTTAGAGAGTCTGAAAAACTTAAGAAGACTCCATGTTGAACTTTTTCGTAAATTTGTGTCCCCCAAGCCTGAAAAAGTATAAAATAATACCTGGGAGAACCGCTTGATCTTGCGACCAAGGAGTACTTTCATGATTAGTGCCACTGACCTGAAAAGTAAAAAGCGATCAAGGACACGTCGTTTTATTTCCAGTATCGAGTTTGAAACGACAAAAACCTGACAATCTTTTCCTGTTTTTACGGTCAGAAAAGGGCTATAAGGGGACCGTCTTTTAATTCCGTTTTAACGAGTGTAAAAGAAACGCTCGACAATCTTTTCATGTTTTAGGAGTCAGAAAAGGGCTTAAAAGATGACTCTGATGTTTTGGTTCGTGAAAAATGACAATTTTCCCTCTAAATCCCTTTGTCCTGCACAAAAACAACACATTACTCATACCTGTTTAAGATAGGCAAAAATACATTGAAAAATATCCTTCCATGGTGAAAAATAAACAAACCTAGCATTCATTCATCCAAAAAACCTATAAAAAGACCTTTTACCATGTCATTTTTACCATTTTACTGTTGAGGTTGAGAAAAGGGCTTTTGGCAAGAAACTTCCCGTGGACATTGCGGAGAATCCGACCGTCAGAATCGAACGCCGTCTCTTCCAGGTATTTCACAACATCCTCCTCTTCAATTTCATCCGATTAAAATTTCATTTTAGGCTTTAGTTTGATTTTTTAGGGGGTTTTAGGTTTTAGGGTCCGCTTTTCGGGGTACGCAGGTGCCCCATGGGTGACCTGCGTACCCCGACCTTTTCCTACATAGGAAAATGGTCGGAGTACGCAGCCCACCTTCAAAGAAGCTGCGTACCGTCGCTCTGTATTCTGAACGCGGGGTGCGTACCCCGCGAAAGGCGGATTTTCAAACCCCAAACCCCAAATTTAACCATTCAAATTTTGTTTAATGAATTCTAATCATTGTTTTTTGGTGTGTAGGGAACTCACCATGCTAGATTGGAGAGAAAGAGAACACGAAGATGTCGATTTGGCCGCAATAAATCATCAACCTTCCATTGATGCCCTAAAAGCATGCGGTCTGTACAAGTACTGGGCCATACCTGGCATGAGGGCTCAGGTGAGATTCTTGGAGTGGCTGGTCGAGAGGTGGAACGTTCAGGATCAATGCTTTTACATCGGAGGGCACCAGCTCGAGATAGAGCCCTCTGACATATACTTTCTCACTGGCTTGCCAAATAGGGGCGAGCAACTCTCTCTATCCGGGACTAGGCCGGGTGGCCAATCCCTTGCTAGTCTCCGGGCAGAGTGGTGCAACAATCAAAACCATGACAAAGGGATAGAAATCAAATACATCTCCCGACGTGAACTCATGGTGATAGCTTTCATGGTTACCAGACTCTGCGGCGCAACCGCTTTACATATCGCCACCGGGTCCCAAATGCGGATGGCGATTGACTGCTTCCGAGGCACCATTTTCAACTGGTGCGATGCTGTGTCGGCCAATATGAAGGGCCAACTGACTAGGGCAAAGAACGGACAACTGAAGACCTTTGGATATGGGCCTCTAGTTGTGAGCTTTGCCTTAGATAGAGTTCTGATGCTGATCCCTCAGCATCTCACTGTCGATATTTTGGGTCCTCGGGAGCCAAAGTTGATACGATGGGTTATGGTGATGGCCCGACATCCTGACGAGGGCGCGGTAGTAGTTCGATTCCCTGCTGGTTATTTTCACTGGTTAGAGGACCAGGTTTTTGCGATCCAGGACTTTTCGTACGCCACAGTAGATTTTCGAGGTGATCCGGACATGGTTCTTCCACAGGGAGAACAATGGGACGACAGAGGTACTTCATTTTTCACAAGTTTTTAATTTATCTATTTTTTTTTATTTTTTATATATATCGTCTCAAAACTGACAGTAAAAATTTTCAAAATGCAGATGTTGGTCCATAGCGCCCAGCCAACCTCCGGCCTTTCGAGAGGAGACATCCAGTTGCATCGGTACCGGCTCCACAGGACGCGGCTGCAGAGACACTAGCTAAGTTGGAGCAGGATCTAGAGCGTCTGACGGCAGATATACCTGAGACTACCATAGATGATATTCCTATCAGACTTCAGCGCTATGTAGTCGCAGTCCCTGGACCTTTTAGGAGGTTCTTGTGTAGGGTAGCCCGTGCAGTGGTGTCGTATAGGGAGCACCACCAGTGATTGGATGGTCACTTTGTAGACACATGTGACATTTTTGGTTTTTTGTATTTATCATTTTTGCCGATCATAAGGTGTTTTTCAACCTATGATCGAAGACGATGTATATTTTTTGACACACTCCTATCTATATATATCATTATTACCGGCTTATCTTGTTGAACATGTGTGATTAAATGTTTTTAAATTTACTTGTATGACTATCGTAAATGTCTGTCCAACATTCGAGAATCAATTGCATCTGCTAATGTATTTAGAGACCTTGGAATATGCTGATATTCAATGTAATCAAATTCACGTTCCAAGAGACGCACTCTCACAAACAACCTTAATAACACAGGATTTCTAATGGCATATACTCTATTAAGCTGTAATACAACGAGTTCAGAATCTAACCTCACTATCAAACGTCGAATCCCAAATGAAATAGATTCAGACAATAATTCAACCACTGCACTGTATTCTGCAATGTTGTTCGTTGTTTGACTGAGGCTCACCCCATGCATAGAAACTAACTCATCAGAGGGCGAATAGATAACCCAAGCTGCGGAAGAGATATTCTGTGTACTACGACAAGCACCATTAGCGAATCCAATGTACGTTTGGAGAGGCGTCGACATCTGCAATATCAAGAGTAAAACCAAGATAAGTCAGAATAACGATGAAAAACACACTTTCTAAGCTAAGCACACTGTCTAAACTAACAAACACACTAGCTAGAAAGAAAACCTAACCTAACTAAAAATTCTCCATACCCATCATTTAAGCGTAATACCTCTTTAGGTAAAGTCCATTTCTGGGTTTACCCAAAGAGTCCCCGTCAAAATCAACCAGCTCATAAGCCCCTTTTGCTAGCTTTCGCTTGACAATGTAGGGCCCATGCCACATAGGAACGAATTTTCCAGCACCTAGCTTATCGTTAGCTTGATCGTATAATAGCACTAGGTCTCCCTCCGAAAAATTTCGAGGGGTCACATTTCTATCATACTGAGCTTTCATTCGCTTCGCGTGAGTCTCGATTGCCAATGCAGCGTCACGTCGAGTCTCATCTAATTGAGCTAAGTATAATAAACGCTTCTCCTCTTCGGAAGTAGCTGGGAGTAATTCGACAGCCATTTGAAGTGATGGGATTTCGCATTCAATGGGCAACACAGCTTCCAAGCCATAAACTAGCTGGAAAGGAGTGAACCCTGTTGAAGTTTTCACTGAAGTTCGGTATGCCCATAGCGCTGAAAATAACATGTTGTGCCAATTCGACCGATGAATACCGATGATTCGTCGGATCATGATAACAAGAGCCGTGTTGATAAACTCAACCAAACCATTGGCTTGCGGATAATAAGGAGTAGAGCTATCGTGGCGCAAACCAAGCTGGCTTGTAAGCTCGGTCATCATGATGTTTCGAAAATGGTTCCCATGGTCAGTGATGATCGCTTGCGAGACACCAAACCTAGTTATAATGTGATTGAATACGAAAACTGCAGCTGTTTTGCCGCTTGTGTCGAATGTAGGCATCGCCTCGGCCCATTTAGTAAAATAATCAACCGCGAGGATGATATACGCATGCCCCCTGGCCGAGTGAGGGTTACAAGTAATAAAATCGATACCCCATTTGGCGAAAGGACCAACGGCAATTATAGGGTGGAGAGGAGCAGGTGGTGCGCGCATCTTGCGATCAAACACTTGACAGTTGTGGCATTTTCGGACCGCAATGATACAATCTTTAAACATGGACGGCCAGAAATAGCCAGCACACAACACCTTCTGAGCTGTGGCATACCCAGACATATGACCGCCACACGCTCCAGAGTGACAATCATTTAGAACCCTCTCAACCTCTTCGTGAGTTAAACAACGTCAAAAAACCAAGTCTGCCCCCCGGCGATAAAGAGTATCTCCAATAATTTTATATTGCTGGGACTGAAACCGAATTTTTCGACGCTTCGACTTTGAAGCTTCGGGCCGAAAGGTTTGGGTTTGGAGATAGATGATTATATCCCCATACCATAGATCTAAAGTACTGATAAGAAACAAAGATTCGTCCGCAATGGACTCCTCTACCACAGTCTCTGTGTCAGCACGCGGGAAGTCACACATTAATTCCGCAAAAACTAAGGATTTCTTAGACTTGGACTTCTCGAACTCCAAATCGAACTCTTGCAGGATAACGATCCATTTAGAGTACTTGCCCCCTAGCAATTGTCTAGTTAAAATATAGATCATAGGGTTGCAATCCGAAATAACTGTAGTCTTACGGAGAAGAATGTAGTGATGAAAACGTTGGACAGCTTGAACGACTGCCAGGGCCAATTTCTCCACATGCGAATATTTTAGCTCGGTGGGATTTAACGTCCTACTAAGATAATATATCACATGTTTCGTTCCGAGTTCGTCTTCCTGGATTAACACCATTCCAATAGTGGAATGCGAAGCTGCGAGGTATAAGAAGTAGTCCTGGTTGTAGTTGGGAGGATGCAACAACGGTGCATGGGTCAACGCGTGCTTGAGCGCATCAAAAGATTGTTGAGCAATCTCGTCCCAAGAGAATTGAGCGTTCTGTTTCAACAACCGGGTAAAACCCTTAGTGACCTCGGCGTAGTTTGGAATGAATCGGCGTAAAAAGTTTGCTTTCCCCTGCAAACTTTGGAGTTGGCGCAAACTCGAAGGAGGAGGCAATTTGATGATAGCTTCAACCTTCGAGGGATCGATGTGAATGCCGGCTTTTGAAACAACAAATCCTAGCAATCGACCCGCTTCTATACAGAATACACACTTGTGCGGATTCAACCGAATACGATAATGCCTACACCTCATAAAAATTGCTCGTAAGTGGACAAGGTGATCAGCTCGATGTAAAGAATGAGCAGGCAAATCATCGAGGTACGGTTGCACAATGTGCTTGATGTCATGAAATGCGTAAGACATGGCCCGTTGAAAAGTGGCTCCAGCATTCTTAAGCCCAAAAGGTAATTTGCAATAAGAAAATGTCCCCCATGGACAAATGAATGTCGTTTTTGGTTGATTGGCAGGTAGCATATTGATTTGATTATAGCCCGAAAAACCATCCATAAAGGAAAACATTTCACTTCCGGCACAATCATCAATTATTTGATCGATATAGGGCGTAGGATAGTTGTCTTTTGGACAATCTCAATTTATATCCCTATAGTCGATACAGATTCTTATTGTTCCTTGTTTCTTGTTGACCGGAACAATATTCGATACCCAATCCGTTAACGGGATCGGATAAATGAAACCTGCTTTCAACAGCTTTTCGACTTCAACTTTAATCGCAACCGCTTTTCGAGGGTGAATCTGACGCAACCGTTGCCGGACGGGTTTAGCGTCCGGGTAGGTCTTGATTTCATGGACAACAATAGCGGGATCGATTCCTGGCATTTCCTCGTAAGACCAGGCAAACACATCGCGAAATTCTTGGAATAGGGCCTTGTAAGTTTGAATTTCATCATCTGTACACGAGGCACCTATATGAATGTTCTCAACAATTCCGGGCTTCACTGAAATGTCAATGGGAACAGTTCGAGAAATATTCCCTAAATTCAACTCTGAATCAGGATGTTTCGTTGGACTCTGAGCGTCTTTGACATATTCAGCAGTAAAAATAGATGAAAAATCATTTTCAAAAGCATCGCCCTCAGGTAAAAACGAAGATCTATGATGGAGATCTTCCCATGGTAGATCATCTACACTTAGGATTTCGCGAAGTTGCTCGTCAGATGACACGACTTCGGGAAACGTTATCCGTTCTGAGGTTGATGTGAAAAGTGATTCCTCACTGACCACATTCATTTGGTCGATTTGGGTTGAACGTGGGTCGGTAAAAGACACGACGGCTTCATAAGCAATTTCATATGGACTCAAAGGCATAGTATCACCGAATGAGTCTATTTCAGATTCAGATGGGACAATCCAGGGATCGTCGTAAATAATGGTTTCTGATGTAATCATATGAATGGATGCGAATGAAGGGTCTGCGTTGATTGGAGGAAAAGGAAAAGTTCCCAGTAAACCGGAATCTTTAACTAAACCTACGCCAACGTCCCTATAAGGGATCGTCGTTTTACCGACATGCTGGATACTCTCTGAAGAGGTTGGGTCGGATGAAAAGTACGTCAGCTGATCTATTGCCACGATATTGCCATTATATGGAAATTTTATTACTCTGAAGACCGATGAAACGACCGCTGTCATAGCATATGACCAACTTCGACCCAAAAGAAGGTTGTAGTCTAGAGGGGCATCAACCACCTCCACATCTAGACTAACGGTTTTGCCTTCTACCCCTATAGGCAATTCCTGTCGAATACCAAACGGACGGAACCCACGGCCATCAAAGGCCTTAAGGATGGTCGGGGATTGGTTCAGCGAAGGAGAACCAAGCGATCTCCAACATTGAATCGACATAATACACGTGGAAGCTCCCTCATCAATTACAGTCCGATGAATAGGCCTGTTTTTTACTATCACTGGGATCTGGAAATCCATTTGATGGGGTAGGCGCGGTGTACTATTTTCTAGATCGAAGATTATCAGATTTGGGTCCTGAACATCAACAGCTCCGATAGCCGACAAAAGTAATTTTCGTTGTGCTGGGCATGATTGCAGCACTTCTAAAGCCGACATTGCTGAGGGTGAAACAGCTAAATCCTCAACAATGTTGTAATTCTGGGCCGCTCTCGCATGTGGATTGAAAGCAGACCTTCGAAGTACACCCTTGGCGGGCGGTTTGATTACTAAGTCCGGGTTAGGTTTCTCGATCTGTATTGGATCGGAACCGGGAGCTGAGGTTGATGGATTAGAATGAGAAGATTCTGCTTCCTTACCATCAACAGAATTCTTACTACCATAATCTTGCGATCGAGTCGCAATCCTCACATGAGACATCATCAAAATGGGTTCTTCACTGGCAGTCGAGGAAGAACCTATCATCTTACTCTCCTGCTTTGGAAATGGATCCTTCAAAACGGCAGGAGTTGGAGAGCCTTTGAATATTTTCACAACCTCGGCCCGATGAGGGCAATCTCTTGTAAAATGATCCTCTTCACAAATAAGACAAGGATATCGAGGTTTGCGCTTTTCGTCATTGGTTTCCGAATTTTCTGTTTTCTCCTTCGGAGCCTTGTCTGCTTTAGCCTTCTTCTTACCCTTCTTCTTTGCACCGTTTTTTGATTTGGCCGTAGATGACTCTACAACGTGAATATCGGCAAAAATTTCAGGAGAAGACTCTCCTGTCGGGGAATCAGGCAGGGTGATTATAGGAGTAGTAGAATTCTTGGAAGATTTCTTCTTGCTCTTTGTGTTCACCGTACCAATCATACCATCAGCGGCATGAGATCCCGAACAAAGGTAAAGATGTCTGAGGAGTAGTAGCAGAGACAGTAGAAACAGGAGCTGTCGATACTCCAGAAGTGAGTGCGGTAGCCGAAACAGATGTTGCAACAGTCGTTTGGGATGGAGTGCTAGGCGCAATGGGCCCCGACTGAGTAACTACTGGAGGTACAGAAGTTTGAACATTTGACTGGACTGGTTGCTGGGGTGTACCAGAAACTAAAGGTTGTCCAGCTTGAGGTGACAACTGTACACTTGGTTGCAACACTTGTTGACCTTGTGAAGGATCCCACACTACAGTCATTCTGGGGTATTGACCCATTTGACCCATAACAGGTTGAGGATATTGAGATCCATAACCGGATTGAGGATAGGATTGATAATTGAAAGGCACATTTCCTGTACCTTGAACGTAAGATTGACCTTGGGGTGGTTGATAACCTTGACTCGAGTATTGACCTTGAGGGAGATAGCCTTGAGGTAAATACTGATACTGGGGTTGGCCTTGCACAAATTGATACTGAGGTTGACCCTGAGGTACATATTGAGGTTGGGGTTGACCTTGAGGAATGTATTGTACCATGGGTACATACTGTCCTTGAGGCTACCCCCCAGCCACTACTTGAGTACCTTGAGGTTGCCCCCCAGGCGTTACTTGAGGCTGCCCCCCAGGCGGTAATTGACCACCTTGAGGTTGAGAACCGGGATTTGAACCTGACATCATATAAATGTCTCCTACACCCAATGGTTGATTACCATTGTTTCCAGCTAATAACCCATGTTCAATGGGTTGAGGAGATGCTCCCGCAAAAGTACCAGACAAAGACTGATACCCAGTAGGAACAGAAGGACCGCCGTGCAAGAATGATTCAGGCGATTGAGTAAACATTGACGACTGACCAGACATATTTACAGGAGTAGTAAAACCTCCGGGTGGAAAAGGAGTGCGAGGTGGAGAAAAACTTAACCCTGAGTTGTCTAAATAATTAGTTAACGAAAGGTACCAAGTAGTACTTCTAGGAGGACTGTAAAATATGGATTCACGCTCCCTTAGATCAATAGTAAGTTGATCTTCAAGATTAGAGACACCTATTTCTTCCTCTGGAGCAAGTTCTTCAATAGCAATCAAACCAGTAGGGAGATTTTCGGTGATAACTCGTTCTACTCTTGGTGAATCTGGAACACTAGAAGTTGGAGTAACAGGTTCAGATATTTCAAGTTCCTCACCTAAATCACTAGTAGATGAAAAACTACCAGCAAGCTCGGAAACTGTAACAGCTTCAGGATTATAACCTGTCTCTAGACTTTGGTAATCTGGATGGACTACCAACGAAGACTCTCCTTCTTCAGGTGAACCTACTCTACTACCACTAGGAGGAGTTACAAGGACTTTCAAACCTTCGTAATGACCCGGGACGTCTTCAGGAGGTTCACCCCGCAATCTACGGGATTTCCTCAACAAATCTGCCACGGTAACAATCTCAGGTGACTGGCCTCGAAGTCTACGGGACTGTCTCGGTAATTCCGCCACAGTTAAAACTTTTAACTACTACACACGAAAACAAAGAAAAATCTCAAATCAAACCACCTAAAGCCGCTAAAGAACCATTCAAATTTGAAATCACACGCCTAAAGAATCTAGGGCGTCAAATCATGCACAAACAATAAGCTTTCCGGACCGAAAACACTAGTTGGTGATGAAGCCCAACCTCGTAGAATTCAGTACAGAAATGGAGGGTGGAACAGTTACCCCGGCAACCTGCTTAATGAATAGACCGACACAAGTTCCTCCACTTTAACCGTCTCGAGTGAAGTGAACCCCCCGAAAAATCCAAGTGAGTATAACCGACGTCTACTCCAGGTACAGTGGGATCTTCCCTCCACCGTCACCTTGGGTAGAATCCTAAAGATAATGGTCACTAAGGTTACCAACAGCAACAAGTACACCTGGGGGAACAATCTACACTCCGATAGCACGCAAGGGCAGAGTATCAAGCTCAATCCCCTTACCGGCTCCTTGACAATAATCCAAGGTTTACCGATAAGTGACCCCTGGCTCCTCGACAATGGTTAATCCGAGGTTTACCGTTTGTAATACGTGTGTGTCTGGCGTCGTTCCCAACGAGGGAGGATTGATCCCCTCACTGGTTCGGACACGAGCTCGTGCTTCTCCTTTAAGAGGAGCTTTCCCAGAGTATAAATGCAACAGTTGGATTTATCCTACCACAAGATAAGCTACTTGTTTGGTTTTGCTGTCTTGGAGAGTTAATTACTCTCCTACTCCAAGACACTAGCCTAAGCTATATTGGTGCTTCAGAGCCCTAGTAAAAGAAAAGTTACTATGTTGATTTTACTTTAAGCGTTAATTTTTTATGGTTTTTCTTTAACACAAAGGGTGGCGGAGATGAAACTAGTGGTGTGTAGACTCGACTCAAACCACTACAAAGATGCACTTAGGATGATTTACACTACTTTTTGCTTTTTCAATGAAATTCTTAGCTAAGAAAGTTTAGAGAATGCAAATTTATATAAAAACAACTCTCTTGGCACCGAAAATCAAGGAAATAAAACTCTTTATCTTTCCAAGCATACAAACATGACCACTCATTACGTGCACGAAAAATCCTTTTTCTTTCAAAATACTTCAAAAGCTACTTGAAACAAAACTTTTCAAAGGAGATGTTTTTGTATTTTTTATTTAACAAAACATATAAATCTACTTGAACAAAAATCAATCTCAAAATCTATAAAATCTATGAAAAATTCACTCACAAGCGAACAAAAAGGAAATTTACTCTAAAGCAAACCTAACGAGGCAAAAGCCTACAAGGATGATTCTAGGTTGTTTTACTTGGCCACAATCAAACCAAGGACCAGCTTATGCAGAATCAAAAAACCAGTCAAAACAAAACTCAAATCTTTTTGTTCTTTTTGTAAAATGGAATTCAATACTCAATCAACAAGCACTTCGAAATTTTACCAAAGAGACAACTCAAAAGGTAGGTTGCTCACACAGGTAGACTTTACGACAGGTCCGACTCCTAAGAAGGTTGACAAAACCAGAGAGATCTAAGGCTTGACAACTTCTACCGCCAAAGTCACTACAGGACCTACTCAAAAATCAAACCCTAGGGCTTAAACTTCTATGAAATCCACTAAAACACTCAATGCTATCGAAACAAGTTCAGGTGAAGATCTTTGACAGGAGACTAATGGATCTGGGCAGTAAAAACTGAGAAAAAACAAAATCTAAGAGGAAAAAATGGAAAAAAAATGGAATTTTCTTAATTATTAGCAGGGTACGCAGGCAACCCGTTAAGACAGGTGCGGGCCCGCTCTGTGCACACAGCCACAGTGCGTACACGTACGCACTGTGCTATACTCAGAGGGTGCGTACTACTGGAAAAACAAAGAAAAACTAAAATCTAATTTAACTCTAAGCTAGCCCACCCAAATACAAAGTCACACAGCCAAAAACCAGAAAATAAACCAATTTTCTCAGAGCAAAGTTTCACACAAAGGAAAAGTCATTCACATCAATGGATTCCCCAGCGGAGTCGCCATTTTGTCAGGCGGAAAGAGTCGATAGTGCGGACACAACCAACCTCCCTAGGAGCCTAAGACTCTCTAGTGACAAACAAGACAAACAAGAGAAATCCTTCTCTAAACATGCATTTACCATACAAGAAATCAAGTGTTTAGATCCTACCTGTAGTCCAACGCTATTGTAGTAGTCCAACCTCATTGATCCGAATGAGCTCCTCCTTCACTTCGAAACCTGCATTCACTAACAACCAAACGATTAAATAGCACTTGATAATCTCATAAAATAAAACATATTTAACATGTAGACCAAGGAGTACATGAAACAACTCATAAAGAACAAGTTATTGAGAAGAATGGACTCATTTGCATTAATAGGAAACAAAAGGAACAATTACAACCTGAGCCTTGGTGTTGTGCAAGTCCCTCCCAGGGTCCATCAAGAGTTCTCCTTTACTTTGACAAAGCTCACCCACTTCCAAATGGAACAAGTAAGGATGGGAATCTCTCCTCACAAGCTTCTAAATGGGAGTCCTAATTCCAGCAGCATCTACCCTTAGAAATGTTTAGCTTTCAACCTCCCCTCCTTCTTGCCCAATGCCTGTATTTATAGTGCTCAAGAGGAAGTTAATCAGGTCCACCATCAATGGGATAAGTCCCTCTTTGGATGGGATAGCTCCCCTCTTGATGGGATAAGTTCCTCTTTCATAGGGGTACATGAACCATCTGGAGGCGCTCAATACACGTCGAACAACCTTCTAGAATGCTCTAGAAATGACCACAAGTAACTTTTTAAAGATGAAACTTGCGCATTTTGACCTTTACAGGGGTACGCACCTGCCCCTTTACATACAGAGCGTACAAGTACGCAGTTTTTGTGAACATTAGGTGCGTATCCGCAGGTAAGGCTGAGAGAACCTGCGTACCCAGAGATAAACACATTTACAAAGACTTTCTCTCTTTTTGGAGTTTGACATGGAGAGCAGAGGCATAAGACTTGCCCAGGAGGATAGCATGACTATTGATAGAGCCATACTAACTGTACATAGCCATAGTGACATTTTTTAGTGTAACACAGACAAAATATCCATACCTTTGTGTAGAGATATCTAGCTTAGCTCCATGCTTGTCAAAATTCTGGAAGAAAGGTGTTCCAAAATACATTGCATAGTCCATCCCCGGGACCACTGGGCAAACTAAATGAACTCCAATATCTTCAGTTAGGAACATGTCTACTGCCGCTTCTGATCTGGTAATAATATCACCACTAGCTATTGTTACTCTGGGGTAGGCAGTTGGTCTTCTCAAATGTGTACTGACCACGGTGTCACTTACCATATTCAGTCTGGAACCATTATCCATCAGCACTTTCCAGTATTCATACTGGGTTCCAATTTTAATTTTCATATTGATGCAATGCATAACATCTCTGTTGACTATATTGCATCCTAACCCTGTTCTTTATGATTCTTCGTCATCTTCTAGGTTGTCTTTCTGTTGTATTTGCTCAGATGTCGGATGGCCTGTGAGAGGGGCTTGTGAAGTGGATGCTTCATTAGCATTCATTAGTCTGACAGATAATTCCCTGTGATTTTCTATACATAGCCTCTTATTCTCTTTGACAATTTTTCTTAGTTCTTTTATTGCCTGATGTATGCCTGGTAGGGTCTGAGGTAGATCCTTACCAAAGTCTTCATTTTTAAATTGTCTGGTCAAGGCTTCTACTGAGAATAAGGATGCAAGAGGAACATACCCTTTATGCGGAAGGTTCTTTGAGCTTGAGGGTACTTGCTTCAAATGATCTACCAGCAAGGTTTTGTACATTTCTCTGATCTGTGGATTAGTTGCTGCCATCATCTGTGTGAAGTAGTTCCTACTTGTCTCTTCATAATCTGCCTTCATCATTCTTACTGCATTACAATTGCAGACATCAGGGTCACTGCATTCTAGACAATGAGGATCCCTACACAGTTCTTCGTCTGCAGATGAAGAGTTATTAGAATAAACAAAATTCAAATCAATTTCCGACTCAGAGTTAGAACTTATTATTTCATCACAATTGCTTGGTAAATCAAAGAAGTTTACTTTTCCTTTCTTATTTTTGTAGGTCAATTTTTTCTTTGATTTTTCTTTCTTTTTAGGACATCGATTTGCAGTATGCCCTTTCTCATTGCAATTGTAGCAAATTATTTCTTTTTCTCTGGAGAACACTTCAATATGTTTGTATGGCTTTTTCTTGAAGTGTTTCTTCTGTGGGACTTTGGAAGACTGGGAAATCTTCCTTGAAGGTTTATGTTTTCTTCTCCACCCCTCAGAATTCCCAACCTTTCCGAGGTACCATTGTTTACAGAGTTGTTGATAGCCATGGGGTTTTTTGGGATTAGTAGCAGCTCTGACAATTTTCATCTAGGAACATAATTCTACAATGACGGCTTTTATCGCCTGTCGGATGACTCCAAACTTATAGTCACCAATTTTTCTGGTAATTTATTTACAATTTCCGATGAAACCCATTGTGGAAGAGAAGAAACAAAAATCTCTTTCCATTTAGGTTCAAGAATAAGGTCTGGAGACAAAGTATGTAGACGATGGAGAAATTCATTAAAATATTCATCAAAGTGTTGCATATTATGCAACTTCATTGCCAGCAATGTGATAGTAGTAATATCATTGGTAATCTGAGGAAAACCAATGAAATTGACTGTAATGCCATACAGAAGTCGACCAATCATGTTATTCACAGGAAGATGTGTGACAGGGTCCATATCGGTACTTCCATCAAAATTCTGAACTACTGATTGCTCCCATGAGGGCAATAAGTTAGGCTCTTTGAGTGTTTCAGCTTTTAACCAAGCATCTAGAGTACCTTCAAAGCCACCAATAATACGCCTGGTAGCGTTCATCGGACCAATGTCATCTGCAAGATAGGTTCTGTAACAAACCAACATTGAGTGCAGGACTGACATGACTTTTGCTTCTGTACAATTATCTATATTCTACGAATAGGTGGAACTTGCAGACCAGTCCTTATGATATTCAGATTTCATCAGATCTCTGTGATCTGGGGATGGATTCCATGTAGTATTCCATCTAGACCTTGAAGAAGTAGCATTAATTTGGTTTTCTGATGTGTCCTCAGAATATTTAATGCCAAATTGATCTTTGTCTTGTGGGGAGAAATTATTTATACAAGCTTCAAGATCTTCGAGTTCTAGCATTAATTCGATCTTATGAAGGCTTGTATCTACATCATCCTTTTCTTCTGAAGACTCACCATACAAAAATTCAGAAAGAATTTTAGAAGAGGATTTTTCTGACTCTTTCTGAGTGCTACCAAAGAAACTGGGGTTGGCAAAGAGTGAATAAGGATCTGAAGAAGTGGGTGGTGGAAAGGTTATGGAAGTGGGTACTCTTATCAGACTTTCCACTGATGGAGTGATAGAGTATGGGACCGAGACCTGTGGATCTGAAAATAGAGTAGGAGACTTATAGGCTTCTGTACTAGGATTTTTCTTTAAAGACTCTACTCCTTTTGAGACATCCCATACTTGTTTCTTGATGATGTCAAGGCTAGTATTAACCTTAACAATTTCTTTTCCATGAGCAACAACAGCTTCATGGATCTTCTTATCTGTTTGCAGTGAAAGTTTATCCAGACTCTGAGCAATAGTTGTATCATTTTCTGTTAGAGTTTTTATGCTGTCGTTCAAACAGACTATGTTATAATCTTGTTTTTGTAGAACTCTGCCAAGCATGATTTTCATTTCCGAACAAGCAGTTTCTACAGAATCAAATTTGCTTCTTAGAAAAATTTCTAGGCTGGACAGAGCCAAATTTGTCCAGTTTGTGGCTGCTACTGAATCTTTAGCTGCCAAAGATGAATCACCAGGATGGGAAGGAAGAAGTTTATACATATTACCATCCTATTGTCTGATCACAAAATTTTTCCATGGTGGGAACTCAGTTTCTGTTTCCAAGATAGAGCCATCTAGAAGTTCCCATTTATGCTTGCTTGGAATTCCTGATCTGATCATATTTACATGGAATTGTGAGCAGATATTTTTGACCAATTCTTCTCCTTTCATCCTAACTGCTATCAAGGATTTTGACACATTCGGCTTAGATAGCATTTTCTCTATTTTAGGATGAAATACAGGGGCTTGCAGAGGTGGAGGAATAACAACACGATTTTTCTCCAACTTTTCTTTTATAAATTTTTCAGGTTCTTGGATTTTTCTTTTTTTGGCCTCATTCCTGAACTGTTTTACCAGAGATTCTTCTATCTGGTTTATGGACGGATAATACCACTCGTAGAATGATATCCACTAGTTTTGGGCTTGCATCCAAGCTTTCCAGGTAGAATCATTCTACTGGTTGAATTATTTTCTATGTGGTTTTTCCAGAAGAAGCACTTCTTGCATATACAAGTGCTCTTTTTCATGTGTATAGATGTCCCAATTGAACATCTTCTTCTTCCAAGCATCTTCTGGATCATAAGGTCCTATTCCCTTGAAAATCTTTTGAAAAGCGACGATTTCTTCATCAGATGGAATTTCTACTGACTTAGGAATTTTGTCAATTGGATTCCTTCTGTATGTTGGGATAGCAGATGAATTTACAAAACCAAGACCACGAGAGGTAGTCTGGGAGACAGAATTTACAAGAAGCTCCTCTTGAACATTGAAAAATGACACATGCTTGTAGTTTTGTTCATAAGAATCATCTGAGGATGGAACAAACTTAATCATATTTACACGATGATTACTCGAAGATTCTCCATGTGGAGTCAGAGGATCTGATGAGAACTGGCAGAAGGTTTTTGAGCAATGAGGATGGTCACAAACAGAACTGGAAACTGGATTTGGATTTGACTGTGTAAATAGTTTTCGAAGTGACTCATAAACCGTTGGATCAATTACAATTTGTTGAGGAGGATGTACAGGATGTAATTGATTTGTAGGGACAGTGGGGACAGTTGTAATAGAAGGTCCACCACGCTCGGCTGTAGAGACTCTGGGGAAACAAGTAATCACTTGATCATCTATCTCAGTAATAATGGATTGGGCAGCAGCAATGGATTTTCGAACTGGCTTTTTCCAACTAGTAACCCAATCTTCAGGAGGAGATAGATGTTTTCTGGAGACATAAACTGGAGCAACAGGGTTGCAGGCAGAGTCATATTGTATAACACCACAATACCTGCTGTCTTAAAGTTACCAGAACAAGACTCTGGTATTGTCACTCTTTGGGCTGTCACCCCCACCCCTCTGCAATACAATACAACTAAATATATAAATAAGGGAGGTCGGTTCCTGGGAACCCTACCCCCACGTTTATCATGTCACATATGGTGGAAGGGAGCCAGCAGGGGTCGAATCCATCGGTCCACATGGCTGGTCCCCAAGCGGGTGGCTCCAAAAAGCGAAACAAAGTGTAATGTCAGTCAACGTATGTAATGACGAACCAAAATAAGGAGGGGTTGGATTTGATCCCTCGACCCCTCCTCAACCACAAACCATATTTACCATTGCGCTAATGGTCATAGCTGTTAAACTTCGTCGCCTAGTTTGTATATGAACTACAGCTGCAGATGTGCCCGGGGAAGAACCGACACTTTTCAACGTTTATTATTTTTTTAATGGCAAACGGACTAGCGGGAACCATGCCCAAAAGGAACCATGATTTGTAGTTCTATGAGGCAGAACCATGATGGCACGGTTTTCGAGACAAAGAATCTTTTGCAGAAAATATTCCTTGATGCCTAAAAGATTCCATGGCGAGGTAAATTTTCATTTTGTCAGAACGATATGATTTTTACAGTTATTTTAACTGGAATTTTGCAAAGAATGCGATGGTGAAATCAGAATCACCATCTAAGTAGAATATTTACAGATTCCCATCACAGCAGAATCTTCAAAGAATCTTGAGGGAATCTTCCAGATTCCTTGGAGGCTGAAATTCGCCAGAGTCAGAATGCAGCCAACTTTATATTCAAAAGTCTCAGAATCTCGCAAGGATCACGATGGCGAGATCAGATTCATGATTTGAGCAGCATATCTCCAGTCATCCCAGAGAAGGGAATCTTTGGAGAATCACAAGGAATCTAAAAGATTCCCACAGGCCTAGATTTTGACAGTGTCGGATTTCGACGAATGGATAGTCGATTTTACACCTCTCAACGACAGAAATTCAGTGATGTAGTCAGATTTTGCACTTGAGCCTTCCACTTTTCGGCCAAATTCAGAGGTGAAGGTACATGATGTTATGTTGTGGGATCTCTTCTGCCACATTATGTAGATGTATTTTAGCTTGTCATGCTATGTCTTGTTGTTGATATCCCTTTGTAACTATGTTGAAGGGATGCTCATTGCCACATTGTGTGAGATCATGTTAAGTTGTCATGCTAAGAGGAAGCCTTCTTGAGTGAGAATTCCTGTAAGCGAAATGTCTCGTGGAGAGACAAGCCACTCCTGTTTGAGGGTGTATGTCATTGCTATAACAAAGAGTCTTCCATGTACATCGTCATCTCTTTCAGCATTATATGAAGCGACCTCCACCATCTTGACACTAGACCCAGAGACGTAGTCCACATTGGATGAACTCCGTTATCAAATGTCTTGTGTTTTATGTTGTTGATTCTTGTCATGTTATCTCTTCTTTACAACATGCATATATGTTCATTTATGCTATTTTAAATGCAATTCTAACAACATCACAGAAGTAAAAGATCTTGGATGATTCTGGTCGCTGAAGGAACCCAAATCAAGTTTGGTATCAGAGCGATATTCTCGCTGATGTGAATTTCAAGCATGGATAATTGAATGTAAAACAATGGAGGATGAAAAGGAAATGTATGAGACCTTCTTGCAAATTTCCAAACTGGTGGACATCATGTATGAAGCATATGAGAAGAGAAGAGAGGAGGAGGAAGAGAGATCGGAAAGTAATGATTCATCCACATCTTCTAGTATACACTCATAGCCTTCATCATCTTCTCATCATTCGAATGAGGAGATCAACCAGAGTCTTCAAGCAGATAACATCGAATTGAATATGCTTCTATGAGAAGAGAAAAAAGAGAAGCATTGATTGCAGTTTCAGTTGCAAGCCGCAGAGGCAGCCTTAGAAGAATTGAAGCAAAACGACTGAAGTTGTCAAGTAGAGCATGCTAAATTACAAAGGCTTATATGGGAAGAGAAAGAGGAGAAACAAAGGTTGCTACGCCAGTTGCAAGCTAAGGATGAGGCCTTGGAAAAGCTGCAGCATGACCCCTGAGAGGTAAAAATTAATTCTTCGACTTCATGTATGTTTCTTGATGATGATTTCATTGTTTTTGAAAATCATACCACAAGAATCAGCTCCAAACTGTTAAAGAGAATGGGGCATCAGGGGAAGGGCCTCGACATTAATGGCCAAGGCATCATAAACCCCATCAAATTAGAGGAATTACCCCGCCGGTTAGGAGTCAAGAAGGAAGTTGGGGAATGTGCCAAGACAACTAGCAAACCACTAACAATAGATGATGAGAAGTCGTCATCAGTTCTTTCCAAATCGACAATGGAGGTAAAATATGTTGATTTCCTTTCAATTTCATCTTCACATGGTATAATTTCTATTGGAAATGTGGAGAAACCAATTACAAGGACAAACATGAGCCTCCTTACCAAGACAAGGTACAAGGAGGAAGAAGGACTTGGTGTTAATAGCCAAGGCATAACTTAGCCATTGGAGGTTGAGCAAAGACCTTGATTTGCAGGTTTGGGATACATAGAAGGAGAGTGCTAAAAGATGTCAGAAGCTTCCATGACATTGTTGAAATAGTCGAGAAAAGAGGATGATGGGAATACATCACCATAAACCTATGGTAGTATGGATTGTGGAGAAAGAGCTGAGGAAAGCTCTTGTTCCCATGATCATACCATAGACCAACAAGAAAGGTATAACCAATCTCAGTATTTTAATGTTCATTTTGATTACAACTGCATTGTTAATAATGAACAAAAATCATGGCATAAAAGAACTTGCAGTTTTTATGGATTGTATAACCATATGTTTGTTGAGTGCTGGAAAACAATAGCAGCACAGAAAAAGATGAGGCATGAAAGACCCTCTCAACAGCAGGCAAAAAAGAAGGTCAAGAAAATTTGGAGGAAGAAAGCTTATTGTAGTCATTGCGATAGAGATGGTCATCAAAGAGCCAAATGTTGGAGGCTCCATCCAGAACAACGTTGCAAGGACAAAGCATCCGTGCATGAACTAGATGAAACAATTGTTCGACTAGTGAATGCGCCACAAGGAGGCGACCCATTCACTTTGATAAATGAGAAATGGTTCTTCTGGTAGAATTTCATGGCCTTATTTTTGTAAATCATGTGTTGCAGATTATATTGTAAAAGTGATGATGTGTTTTCCATCATGTGTTGAAGCAGCAATGATATTTTGGCCTTGTTTTCATAGTTGGGGTATTATTTCCATTTTGATGTAAACTTGACCACAGAGTATGTGTTATAAACTCGTGGCAAGTATGGGTTGCTTGGGTCATTAGTTGGTCATGTTTATAAGCATGTAATTTGCAAAAAAAATGTACTATAGGTTTGCAGGGGATGCAGGTGTCAGCTCATCGTTTATGGCTTTGAAGAACAAAGGTGAAGGATAAGGAAGGGTGACCTATCAGGACACTTGTGGTGTAGACGTTGTACAATGTTGCAGATTATTTTCATGCTTTTGGAGGACCAAAAGCTCCTCAGTGAGGAGGATTGATCCAGGTGGCTCCATACACATGCAGAAGTCCAAGAGGGCTCAGAAATGGTAAAAATGCAAAGTGTTTAAATTTCAACATACTCAGAACCGATCGAAGTTATCATCGCCCTGATTCCAACAGTGCCAATGGAACTCAAATCCGAGCTTGTATGGAGGAGATAGGGCCAGTAAAAGTTCAGGGTTGACTTGGCCAAGTGGCAGGGTTAATGGTCCTACAACTTGCACCAACAACGGTCACTGAAATCCATCCAGTTTCCGAAAAAAAAAATTAGGACATTTAAAATGTCCAATAACAAGCAGGCTCGAAAAAATCTAAAATGAGGCTACGGTTATAATAAAAATATATAATATTAGGTGGTGGGCCACCAACCCCGCCACTTGTAGTCATCATATACCATATGAAATGGAGGCGGGTTGTCCACCCCGTCCCCTCTGCAATAAAATAAAAATACATATATAAATAAGGGAGGTCGGGGCTCGAGAACTTCGCCCCCACATTTATCACGTGACATATGGTGGAAGGGAGCCAGCAGGGGTCAAACCCACCTGACCCACGTGGTTGGGCCCCAAGCGGGCAGCGCCAAAAAGCGAAACAAAATGTAATGTCAGTCAACATATGTAACGGCGAACGAAAATAAGGAGGCGTGGGATTTGATCCCTCGACCCCTCCTCAACCACAAACCATATTTACCATTATGCCAATGGTCATAGATGGTAAACTTTACCACCTAGTTTGTAAATGAACCGTAGTTGCAGATGCACCCGGGTAAGAACCAACGCTTTTCAACGTTTATTATTTTTTTAATGGTAGGTGAACCAACGAGCACCATGCCCGGACGAAACCATGATTTTCAGTTCCAGGAGGCGGAACCATGATGGCACAGTTTTCGAGATAGCGAATTTTTGTAGAGAATATTCCTTAATGCCTGAAAGATTCCATGGGGAGGTACATTTTCATTTTGTCAAAATGATATGAAGTTTACAATGATTTTAACCAGAATTTTGGAAGGAACGCAATGGTGAAATCAGAATCACCATCTGAACAGCAGATTTGCAGATTCCCAGTAGAGCAGAATCTTTGAAGAATCTTGAGGGAATCTTCTAGATTCCTTGGAGGCTGAAATTCGCCAAAGTCAGAATGCAACCAACTTTATACTCAAAAGTCTCAAAATCTCACAAGGATCATGATGGTGAGATCAGATTTGTGACTTGAGAAGCAGATCTCCAGTCAGCCCAGAGAGGGGAATCTTTGGAGAATCACAAGGAATCTAAAAGATTCCTACAAGCCTAGATTTTGATGATGTTGGATTTCGACGAATGGATAGTCGATTTTACACCTCTCGATGACAAAAACTCAGTGATGTAGTCAAATTTTGCACCCGAGCCTTAAATTTTTTGGCCAAATTCAGAGGTGAAGGTACATGAATCAGTCATGTCATGTTTTCCTTCATAATTGCTAAGATGATGTATTATGTTTTGAGATCCTTGTTTGATGTTATGTTGTGGGATCTCTTTTGCCACATTATTTTAGATGTATTTTACCTTGTCATGCTATGTATTGTTGTTGAGATCCCTGTGTAACTATGTTGAAGGGATACTCATTGCCACATTGTGTGAGATCATGTTAAGTTGTCATGCTGAGAGGAAGCCTTCTTGAGTAAGAATTCTTGTAAGCAGAATGTCTCGTAGAGAGACAAGCCACTCCTGTTTGAGGGTGTATATCATTTTTATAAAAAAGAGTCTTCCATTTACATCATCATCTCTTTCAGCATTATATGAAGCGACCTCCACCATCTTGACACCGGGCCCGGAGACGTAGTCCACACTAGACGAACTCCGTTACCAAATGTCTTGTGTTTTATGTTGTTGATTCTTGTCATGTTCCCTCTTCTTTATAACATGCATATATGTTCATTTATGCTCTTTTAAATGCAATTCTAACAACATCACAAAAGTAAAAGATCTTGGATGATTCCAGTAGGTGAAGGAACCCAGATCATGGTTACATACATGATAGATGCTAATTGATTAGTGTAGTCATATGCACATGCCAGATAGTCATGAATGATAGTAACATGTGGTTGTATGCATTGTTATCGTTGGTTTATGTTAGATAACTTGATGATTATGTTATATGTTTTTAATGAGCATGATATATAACTTGTTGTTGTTATATGCTAGTAACTTGATGGTTTGGGTTATTACATTAAGATCTTGATGTTATATGTATCATACGAATTTGGATTGTTCTATGCAAATAGTTAGGGTTATGACATTTAGGTATGAGTTAATATGTTATGATATTATGTCATACTAATCTAGACTGACTGCGTAGATGTGATTATTATGTATGAATGATAATTGTTTATGAGTTTATGATGTGAACATGTTAGCTAGTGACTATTATGGATGTCATGACCTTATTTATGTTTGAGTTGATATGTCATGAAGTTATATCACACTAATCTGGATTGATTGTGTAGACAAGATAACCTTCATATTAGTTTGCTTATGTCGTCTACTTTGCGCTTGACTGTTTGATCATTTCGTCTATTTGGTGTTTTAGTGTTTGGTGTCTATTATGTCGTCTAGTTGATTTATCCAACATGGTACATTTATAGTTTGTTTGAATGTTTGATTAATTGCATGATATGAGTATGTGTCTATGAAATTGCATGAATAAATGATATTGTTTTAAGATGGTTGTACTAACACATATGTGTTGAGATATATGATATGTACTTGAGTGTAACATTATGTATTATGACTGATGAATGTGAGTTCATTTTCATTATTACATGATTGTTAGTCTTGGTAAAGGTTTATTTCAAATTGATAGATATGGTTGTCTTGATATCTGGAACATGTAGTTGACATGTGTGAGAAGTTGTCAGGTAACATGCTTGGCATTAGTATGATAAGGTAAGGTAACTAGTATGTTGTTATGTTTACTTATGCACTGACAGTCATGTGTTTATCGCTAAATGATGCAGAGGATTGCATGGAAAAAGAGATTGCCATGAAATCTTAAAGAAGGCTTGGGTTGAGCTTTCACTTGGAGGCACTGGGAACCATGAGGATGGTGTCACAGTGTTTGTTGCTAGTCTTGTGCTTTTGGTATTTTGTGATTTGTTGAGCTTGATTTGTGGTTTTGTTTATGTTTGGTGCAAGGCCTTTCCACTTTGTTTTCGGTGTCGTATTGTTATTGATTTTCATGGTTTTATTCTTGTTTGTTTCTTGTCTTGCCTTTTATGTTTTGAGTCTTGGTAATTGGTTTGGGAAAGAGGAAAGTTAATGGATTTCAAGGAGAATTGTGTGGTACCCAACAAGTGATCTAGGGCTTGGATGAAGCTCAGGGCATGTATAAGGGCAGCTGAAGGAAAGCATATGACGGCTAGTTGGATTGGTTTGGGCCACTGGGATAAATGGACGGTGATAGGACAATCATGAGAAAGGTAACAGAAAGGGTAAAGTAAATGGATTTGAGGTTTCATATGCCTAAGATATGTTGGGAACTGTTGTTCTCAATATTGTGCATGTTGTGCATGAATAAAGGAAGTTCTCTTAACCTTGGTCTTATGATATCTAGTAATTATGTTGTGATCATGATTGTTTTATGCTAATTTTTATATGCATGTATGTATGTATGTACATTGTTATTTGACAGGGTCATCAGGGATCATGATTGTTTTATGTTGATGTTTCTATGTATACATGTATGTATGTCATCTAACAGAGTCACCAGGGATCATTCTTATGTAGGAATGATTGCTTATGCAATTGAATGGCATGAAGAGGTTCCTGGTTTATGACGAATCAAGTGGAAAGAGTAGTCATGACAAATATATGAGGTTAGTGTCATGTGGATATGAATTGATATTGTATGCTTGTATTATGCGTACGATTATGTTATGACAACTAATGTTGAAGGACACATCAGTAGAATGAAAACAATGTGTTGTGTGGCATGCTAGGATAAGCATGGATGGCAGAGAGACACTGGAAGCAAAGTTTCTTGGTAGAGGCAGTATGGTTTTGGATGTGCAGTGCTATTGTTGTGGATATGTTGTATATGTTGTACATGTTGCATTTGTGATGTTGTATGCATGCGGTGTTGTGTATATATAGTGAGTGTACATGTTTTTTTATGAAATTTTATGTACATGGTGGTACAAATAGTGTTGTGTGTGTATTACATATGAAATGTTGGTATAGGTGGTGTTGTGTACCTGTTGTGCATGTGGCATCATGTACATGTGGTGTCGTGTACAGATGGTATTGTGTACATGTTTTACAGGTGGTGTGAGGTACATGTGGTGTTGTGCACGCATTGTGCAGATGGTGTTGTGTACGCGTTGAGTTGGTGGTGTTGTGTACATGTGATGCTGTGCACCGTTTGTGTAGGTGGTGTTGTGTACAAGTGGTATTGTGTGCATGTCATGCATGCTATGTTGCAGCCATGTGGTACTATGTATGTTCATTATGTAGTCGTGGTATCGTGACATGTGCATTCATTGTGTTGTATTTTGTGTATGTATATGTGTTGTGTCGTACACCAGGTGTAGGTGCATGTATGTATTGTGTTGTGTTGTACATTGGGTGTAGGTGAATGTATGTATTGTGTTGTGTCATACCCCAGATGTAGGTGTATGTATGTGTTGTGTTGTACACTGAGTGTAGGTGTATGAGTTGTATGTCAAGTGTAGGTGCATGTATTGCATGGTTTTGTATGTCGTGTGTGGTTGTATGTGTGGAATTTACACTGTGTATGTGTACATGGTTGAAGAGAAGGAACTGGGTGTTTGTTAGGTGTGGCAACCGACCCAGTATGTGTACAGAATAAAGACAAAGGTAGATGCCAAGTATTGATTAAAGGATAAGTATAAGTATTTGTAGGTTTTAAACCTGTATAAAAATTACATGTAGGCGAATTCTAAAAACATAAAATAAACAATGACGAGAATATAAAACAAATACACAAATATTTTCCCTTGGATCCGAAAACTGGGACTACCAGATTGATTTTTCTTTATGCTCCTTTCAATGTTACAATACATATATATACATGTTGAAGCATTCATAAACCCCGATCCATTAACCCTGGATTAGAACATAACCGTAGTTCTGTAGACCGGATTTACAAAATACCATGGGCAGAAAACCATCATTCCTAAAACCATGTGCAAAACCCATGCACAAAACCATAGGTAGGTTTGTCCACCTAATATAGTGTCCAAAAAAAACTTCTCGGGGCGCTACCGCCCTCCTGTTGCACCCAATGTAACGAACAAAGAGGGTTTTTTCCCCCCATGTGACCCCCACCCCCGTGCGTGTGATTAGTCATGGAAAGAATATAACACACACCCAACAATATTTTATTTCAGTTTTATTATGCATGTGATTTATGATTATGGTCTATGATGATTACATGTGATCTATGATTTTGGTCTATGATGATTACATGTGATCTATGATTCTGGTCTATGATGATTACACATGATATATTATTTTGGTTTATGATGCGTACATGTGATATATAATTTAATTATGATGGTTGCGTTTTGAGTTAACCGGATGTGATATGTTTATACATGATGATTTTATCAAAGATGCTAGTTTGACTTGTTGTGATAGGAAGTGAATAGAATTGCAAGTATATCTTATTGACGGGTCACTAATGAGGTATGATTTCAATTTATTTCAATTTATTTTGGATCTGATGGAAACTATGTGCTTGGCACATGAAAGCATGAAATGCTTGGTTGGGTGGTTGAAACTGACTACAAGGATTAGCAACAACAACAAAAGGAATTAGAACAAACAACAGTATGTTGGTAAAGCATTCAGGAGCGGGCCATTGTGGGACACTAGTACCCAATAGTGTCCATTGATTTCCAGGAGCATGTTATGACCAATATGATGGTTTTGAGGCAATTATATGCCTTGGTTGTCTGACCTTCCAATGCAAGGAAGCCTTTCCAAGGGATGGATTTCTTGGGATAGGGGATGTCAGGGAAGTTGTAAGGTGAGTGACTGCATGAAGGGGGTGACCAGATTTCTCTGGGGATTGTGTAGCATAGAAGGGAAGGGATGGATGTTTTTTGGTCATTAGCATTGCTAGATGGCATCAGATGCACATTGGGAGTATGACCTGGAACAATGAGCTGGTAATTGTTCACTGAGAGGACAAGTGGCACAGGATTGTAGCGTTGGACATTGGATGCAACTTTGACTTTGGAGGTGGATTCTGGACTTCTTGGGAAGGAAGTGAATCGTGACATTACTTTTGAGGGTGGACTTGTAAGCCTTTGGATTCCCTTGTTGCTAATGCAAGCATCATATCCTTTTATTTGTTGGTTTAGCTAATGTGCATATGTGTATATGTAGTTACTGTAAATATCATAATGAGCTATGTTATAAAGCTCGAGTAAACGGTATGTTTGTCATGTTTCAGCAGTATTCATTGTAAATACTACAACGAGCTAAGTTATAAATCTCCATGGGAAGTATGTTCGGCTGCAGCGTTCTTGTTGGTTATAGGTGTCACTGAACACTGAGGACAGTGTTCCCCCAAGGGGGAGGGTTCTATAACAACCCTGGTTAAAAAAACACGTAAAAAAATATAAGACCAAGGTCATGGGACACGCATTCCAAGCTGAATAGTGGGCAAAACATCCTATTGGGTGTTCATTTAAGTTATTATGGCTAAAGGAAATTGGCAAAGGAAATGGAAAAGGCTTTGGAAAGGCAAAGTGGAATTTTGGAACATTTATTTATGAAAATAATGGAAATTAGGAGAAAAGGAAGGTGAAAGGTCACAGGTTGCATTCGAGAAGGAAAATAATGGAAAATGAATAAAATAGAGGCCTCATTGATAAAAAGGATTTTGAGATTTAGTTGGAAAGATTTTGCTCGGGCTTGGTCAGTGTAACCTTTTGTCAATTCAATTTTGGAGCTCTCTCATTATTCTCTCTCTCTCTCTCACTGTTGGACACTTAGAATTTTCTTGGAGCATTATAGATTTGGAGCAAGGAAGGAAAAACAAGCAAAGGAAGGAAAAGGAAAAGAAAGGAAAGCAAAGAGAAAGCATGGAAGAGCAAGATTAAGCATCTTCAGCAGGAATACTTGCAGGTAACATATTGCATGTGTGATTTCCTAGCTGGTTTTGACATGTTGGTATTTGGTTCTTTGGTTGTTGGTGGCATGGTCTTGTTGGGTTATGACAGTGGTTTTCAGCCTTGTCTTTCCTTTTTCCGGATAGCCATGGTGCAATGGGATTGTTTCTCGGTTTTAAGATTTGGAATTGTAGATGGTTTCAGAATCCAGGTCGGAGGTGGTCTCAAGAAAAATCCCAAAGGCCTAGGAATCCCTTGACCAGTTTTGGCGAGATACACAGTAAATCTTGAGGGTGGAGTCTCGGTTTAGGGCCTAGTGATCCGGTGTGGATTATGGTAAGGCCTGAGAGACAAGGAGACATAAAATTCCTCAAGGATAGTGATCGAGTCCGAAGGCATTCCAAACTTGGCTTTGTTTTGTGATCTCAGTGTCGGTTTTGGTGAGATCACAGTTTGGTGAGGGTGGAGGTGGTTTAACCTCTGGATTCCCTTGGTTGTTTTTAGATTTATTTATCCATGAGATCCCACATTCATGCTTGGAATATGGCATGGGGGTGATTGACTGAAAGAAAGATTTGGTTCAGCCATGTCTATGGTCAGGTGGTACGTGGAAGTCCCGAACCTGGTTGGCTCTTGCCTATGTTTAATAAAAACTAAGTTCTCTTGATTTTGTACTTGTTATTATGTGACCTTAATGGTTGTTATCTCATTTTTATTTACATGGTTTGATGCTTGTAATAAGCATGGTTATATGACTGGTTATAGTCATGGTCATTTCATGTATTTACTTGTAACTGAAAGGATAATGGATGCAATACCTAATTGATGTCAAAACAGTTAAGGGAAAAGGGTGGTGATCCTTATTGTCAAGTCTCATATTAATTATTGGTGATTTATGTTTTGCCTTGTATTCATGTCTTATAGATTGCATTGATGCCAAGTGTTTAGAAAAATGTCAATCCCGATTGGGGATGGTCAGGCCTAGTCCTGGAGTTAGTTTTTGGCTTGCAATTCTTAGTGTCATGTAAATTATGGATTCTAAAAGCTATAGGGGTTTTTGGGAAGTCACCAAGATTCTGGGCTAAAAAAGCGGCACAAATCTCAGAGTCATGGGCACAACACTAGGGAAAAAATTCCCTGGAATCTCCCTTGCACTTATTGTGGGAAATATTGGAGCCTCCCAGGCGCACCCTTATCCATATCAAGGGAGCGTCTAGGGGTTTGATGAACTAAAACTTCAATTGGTCTTAGGGGATGGTTACCTGAGTGGTTGGGATGTCTCCTGGGAGTTTTGTTGCTGATGTGGAAGGTATGTGTGGTGTGTTTCTGTCAATTCCACTTCCTTAAGGTGACTTTGGAGGTTGAATCCCATTATAGTGTCCTCTTGTTGCATATTTACCTCGGTTGGTCGGTGACTTGGGTAGATGTGGGATGATGCTGTTAAAAAAATGCTAATTGTAATTTACTAAAACAATAGACTTAAATCTACTCTACTCATCAACGGAAACAATTAAACAATCACGAAATCATGAAGCATACAAGAGAAGGAATTCAATCAACACATTACACAATGATTTCCTAGGGAAAGCCAGAGCTAAAAGCCCCTTCTAGCTGTATATTGCATTAGTAAAAAAAATATGAGAAGATTATAATACTTTGCTCAAGCTTGATCAACCTCTACACTATCTCTATCTGTCTCACAGCTTCCTAGACAAGCCTTGGCCAATACTTAACCAAATTTTTGCTTGCCTAAGTCCCTATTTCCTTGCATTGTTTCCTTGGTAATTAGCCCCTATTAATTAGAGAAATTCCTCAATTGGAATTGCACAATCCATCATAGGCCTTCCTCTAACTGCATGCACCACTTGTACAATTTGGATGATTATACAATTGATAATACACTTCCCTTGAACTCTAATATAAACTAGGTAACTTGTAGCTCACACATGCATGAGTTATTTATGGTTGAATTATCAGTTAACTTGTTAAACACATGTGTTAGCGCTCAAATTTGCCTCAGGCTGAGGAAGGCAAAACTCGAGGCAACATCATACCACGCTCAGCCTCGTAGCTAGCCCTACGAGGACAGGAGAGGGCTCTCTCCGGGTCTATCTCGGCAAAATGTTTTCAAAGGGGCTGAGATGACCAATAAGGAATACTGATCTTAGGCTAGATATTAAGTACAGAGGTTTAAAGGTGATTTTTTGGGGGTTTTTTTTGAATCAAAGGGAAAAGCAATTTTGGGTGCGGGGATGAGACACAGTTTCTGCAGAGGTCTGATTGGAGCAAGGTAGGCAATTGTTTTGATGCTTTTAAAGTGATGAGGTGAATAGATCAGACAGGTGAGGAGCTAAGGAGAGAAAGCAAGCTCAAGGGTTCTCCTTAAACTGAAGAAAACATGGAAAATTAAACAAATTTAAAGGCAGAGCATAGCAAATTTATGGATTCTACCTTAACACTTCATTTGTTCAATTGCAGAAGATGAGAGAGAGAAAATGATACACATAACAAACTTACAAGTACTGAAAGAAGCACACCATCAAGACATAAAGCCACAAGAATTCCAATAGTGCTACAAATCCCTGGTCTTCCCTTTGCCAAAAGTGTTATAGACAATTTTGTGCCTTACAGCAACAAGCATGAATTGTCAATAATCCAAGGGATCCAAAGTTCCCTAAACATGATGTTCCTACCCCTAGAGGAACAAGGTCAGCAAACCAACAGCTCTCAGATCAGTTCTCCACCTGAAAACACTCAAAAACAAGCAATCCTGAAATCAAAGCAGGTGCTCCACTAGGCTTCTGCGCTGAAACACAACTGCTCCATGGTGTACCTGCGTTGCAAAGCAGGTAGAACAAAGCCCACCTGCGTTGAGCGAGTTTGGACATGTGGCACACTGAGTCATTGCTCTGGAATCTTCCAAAAATGACACTTGGATCAGGGATTTCGCCTTGTGATGAGTCAGAGGCTTTGTTTCTCCAAGTGGAAGCAAGGTTCACCAAGTGGACTCAAGAACTGAAGATCAACTAAAGATTAACTGAAGAGAGAGAGGACACAAGGCAGCTACACATGAGTTGCAAGCTGACTCATCCTTCCTCAATTCATCTATATATTGAGCTCTCTCCTATGAGCTCAGGAGGCTGGAATTTTGTGCAAAGTAATGATATGCTGTTGGTTTCATTATTGAGTTATTGAGTGATTGTTTGAGAGAGGTGAAGAAGAGCAATTCTTTCTGCTGGGAGGTGTTGCTGGGTTGGAGCCTGCAATGGTTGTAATACTCTCAGAACCTTTATTTCTTCATTAATAAAAGCTATTGAGGTTCTTCTATGTGCTCTTGTTTCAATTATATATTGTGATGATTGCATGTTTGGTTTACACTAATCCATGAACCAGTTATGATTGCATGCCTCTTGTAGTTTCCTTCTTTGTTCTTGTGCAGGATCTCATTGTAGCTGGGCGAGCAGAACAACAAAGAGCTAGGAGCAAGCGGCAAAAGAGAAGAGTTTGGATTCGATATTAAGCGCAAGGCAACGGTTAGTGCTTTCTCCATTCTCTTTTGCTTTCGTAAAGAAGTAAACCTTAAGTAGTTTGTTTTACAGTTGTTGCTAAGGAACTGTCACCCTTAGAGTGGGTTAGGGTCATCCGAGTCGGATACTTTTCCCTACAACAAACTGGCGACTCCACTGGGGATCGTATCCGTTTGATTGTGTTTGTAGTATTCTGCTATTCATTTCCTGAACAAAAGAGTACCAAATCGAAAAGCTTTTGACTATATCAAAAGCGAAGTAGAGGGCAAATACTCTTGCTCATTTTCTGAGCAAATTCATGATTTGAAGAGCTGATCTACAAGGATCCTTGTAAGCTCTTAGTGATAGCTTTGCACCTTCTAAATCATCCCTTTGAGTGTGCTTGACTGATTGCTTCTGATTTGAGCAAAAACCGTGCATTTTTGAGAAAATTATGACCCGGAAACTGTGAAAACGCAATTCTCGTTTTCCAAAGCAGGTAGTACACAGGCTACCTGCTTTGCAACGCAGGTCCTGAACTAGCTACCTGCGCTGAGAGCCAGTTTGGCTGTGCAGAGCCTGCGTTGGCCCAAATTTGCTTAGTGCATTTGGGGTTTCCTCCTTTCTCTTGCCTGTTTTCACTTAGTTTTGCTGCTAGGTGTCAGTCTTGTGCCTGTTTTGAAACCAATATTACTTGCCATCATTCTGCCTCTGTTATATAACGAAATTGTACTTGTTCTTTGTATTTCTTACTCATTTACAATTTCCCATAACGAAAAGTAAACTAGTCATGCTTTTGGCCTCTTAGATCTGAACCTGTGTTAGGCATTTTGCTGGTCTAAAGAGTTAGCTTGTTTGCTGTCCATAGCTGATTAGTCATTTTACTTTCGTTAGTATGGTTTGATTTCATGTATTTCCAGTGATTAAACAAGTGAATCTTAAGGTGTCTTTTGGTTTTGGACAAACTTGTTTACTTTCGCTTTAAATCGAAATCAAAGTTATATAACCACTTTCTTTTTGTATCCATCCACATTAAGAAAGGGAAAAGAAAATACATGCATTGTGCATTTTGCATTTGACTGTGTGCTTGACGATTTAGGAAAGATTTGCATTTTAGTGTGTGCTCTATGATCTGTGTGAAAAGATTTGCCTTTCTTTTCCCTCAGTAGTTAAGGTTTTCAAAGTTGAAAGATTGAAAAGTTTGCTTCTCATCTTAGACTGCATTCAGGAATTTGTTATATACATCTCGTGGTGATCCTTAAAGGCAAACTGATAAGCAAGATCAACATTAAAATAAATCCAATTTACATAACAACGCTTTGTAACATAACGCAAACACATAGAGGTCTAGGTAGAGACGTGTTCCGGCGTCGTTAAACATAGTGACTGTCGATCTCTACGAAGGTGGGTGATTCCTCCTGAGAGTCGGTGGCACTAATACGGACTTGTGCTCCCACGTACCGTCGCGTATATATTGGGAGACCCCTATAGGCAATTATCCTTTATCCATAGGAAGCCGTGTCGACCGCCCTACTGATCGCGATGCAGTGAACACAACATTCACGAAGATCGACCACCCGTACCGTAAAACGTATTCTGTGGTTTCGCGAAAAGTTTGGCACACCCTCTGCCTAGAACTCCAGAGAAGTTTCTTTTGGCCTTTTTCAAACTCTATAACTGAAAAATTCCATCCGAGCATTTGTCACTTCGGGCTCGTTAAAACATCGAAGGCGACTAGAGTCATCTTTAGCTTTTTCTCGACTCTTAAAACATGAAAAAGCAAGTTTGTGTCTAAAAGCGTCGTTAATAAAATTTATTTTAAGCGGAACATAATCACCTGTTATTCCCACGTTGATCTTTCAGTTGAAAAGTATGGAGCCCACCAACCAAGGAAGTAACCTTGGCGGAAATCCAAATCCCTTCTCCTCTTGGGGAGATGTTGGTGCGCCTCATATGGCAACATTGTCACTTCCAGGATTGACAATTGGCCTACCTGTATGGCTCTTTTCAACTAATGTAGTCCAGATCGCCACTAATCCTGAGCAGTCGAATCAACAGTCAGATCAGTCTAGAGCTACCCACCAGCCTTCCACTTCTTATAATTCTTCCTCTGATCCTTCATCTTCACAAGGTAGAGCCGGCAAAAGTCAGCCTCCCAGGGAGAAGAAGGAAAGGAAGAAGAGAGAAAAGAAGCAGAAGGAGCCTATGGCGAAGGCGACTGGGGGCAAGCAAAAGACAGATGACAAAAACCCACACACTGCACCGACCGGGCCTAAATCGCCATGTGTCATTTGCAAAGGGGCCCACTTCCATCGTGATTGTCCTTGTATTCCCCGGATACTAAGGGACTGGTCCCCAAGGTTGCACAATCCGGTAGCATCAACCTCTGGTGGTCATGTTGATTGCAGTCCATCAACTAGCGAGAGTGAAGGACGAAGAGGGAGACCAAGATCACCCTGTATATTGTGTGAAGGCGAGCATGCCATCCACCGATGTCCATTCTTAGATGAGGCAAAGAGAGTTTTAGAAGATCGTCCGGTTTCACCGTTACGACTTCCTCCTGGATACCAAAAACTCGCGCCTAATCCCTCAATAGTTGAAAATCCAGCTGACCCGCCCAAGTGGTCAGCTGAAGTGTCGGTCATTGAGAATGAACCTACTGAATCCAGACCAGACGAAAGTCTAAAGGTCGAAACGGCAGTTGACCCGGTTCTTCCTTCAGAGGTTTCATCGTCCAATGACTCCGTCATTGAAGACCCATCTTCAAATGACACCCTCACTGAAGAGGATAAGGATGACACCGTCCATATTCTTTTCATCAACACAGACTCTGATGAGCATCAGGGCAATGCGCCCATTCCTTTATCGCAGGAAGGAACATCGTCAGGGTCGTATCCGGCCGTATATTCGGTCCCACCACCAAGCAACCTAGTTGTATCCTTTGATTGGAATCAACTAGGCAGACCCCGGTTACCAGCCAGTATCCCATTCAGAATCATAGTCCAAATCTACAGAATGGTGATGGCTGGAACTATCATTGATGAAGGGGCATCTGTGAGTATCCTTTCCTCTGTTGCTTGGAAAGCACTGGGTTGCCCGGCGCTTTTACCTGAGATGAGAAATCTATCAGGTTTTGATAAAGGAACCAGTCACCCGTTAGGGATTCTCCCCAATGTTCCAGTTACATTGAAAGGGAAGACAGTTCGCATGAACATCATGGTCGTCCAGGGACCCTTGGCATATAACTTACTCCTTGGACGAGACTATATATATTGCATGGAGGCAATAGTGCCCTCGCTCTTTAGAGTCATGTGTTTTCCACACGAAGGAAGAATGGTCAAGCTCGTAGACCAACTTTCATTTCCAGGATCACGCATTGCAAATAGTCAAATACCATCCCTTAACGGTTTATTCACTCAAGGAATGCCACCGCCCCCGGTTCTACTTCCCGATGAATGCGAGTAATTCGAGAAGAAAAGAATGGGGACCCAGGGGGCATGCACCCTGGCCTGCCTCGGGCAGAGAAAACCTTAGGTATAAAGTTAATTTCCGCAGAAGGATGGACTAGTCCGTACCCTGTCCGGCAGAGGAAGAGAGGGTTGTTCTAGGATAAAATTCTTTTGTCAAAGTTATGTGAGCGAAAAGATCGTCTCCCTTTGTCTAAAAAAGTAGGCTCTCCTAAGGAGGAGATCCATTTGTGGCAGCAAGTAGCCACCATCTTTGAATGTCAAGCCTCACCCATTAAAACAATATGTTTTGAAGGATAAGTAGGGGCAGTCTCCAAAGAAAGAGATGAAATTGCTGCAACAAATAGTCACCATCCTTAGCAACCTAATGATAGACATCGCCGAAAAAAGAGTTTAGTTTGCGGCAGCGAACAAAACCATTTTTCGGATAATAAGTAAGAGGGCAGTCTCGAAATTATACTTTATACCTGAGGGCATGCAAACCTTTTGGAGTGCAAGCACGGGACGACTATTTATTTTTTTAAATTTTTAGGTCCTCCCTTTAAACCTGTAGGTCTAACCCGTTAAACTCGTAGGATTAGCCGTTTCCAGCTTGCATAAAGAAAGGATGAAGGGCAAAAGTTAAAACCTGCCAAATTGGAGTAATTAGTGAGGTATCGCTCCTTAAATAAGATTACCTCACCTAAAGCATTCCTTGTATTAAGACTGGTATAAATCGAGCAGTTTTAGCAATGTTCATGCTCGTTAAAAAATAAACGCAAAAGATCGAGCAGTTTTTGTGTAGAGTTCATGCTCGTTAAAAAATAAACATAAATTGTGAGCAATCTTTCCCTAGCAGTTCAAGCTCATCCAGAAAAAATGAACCGGTAAACAACCTCGAGAAATGTAACCTTTGAAAGCCATATTAAAAACCCTTGGTCGTGTTTATATGCCATCACCTCCATCCGTTCATTTGGCCAATCGTTCACCTCCATATGTTTTTTTACCCATTTTGAGGAACAGCTGCGAAGAGTGATTTCATTTAGCCATCCTTGTGACACTGCCGTGATTGGAGAATTCCAACCTGTACCTGGAATCTGCTGCTATCCCTGTTCATCACTCGTTCCTCAAAAGACGAGTCTTCTTTGAGCTCTTTTCACTGACTCGTAAAATATGAAAAGTTTGCCGAGTTTTGGCCTTCCAGCTCGTTAAAGCGACCGGAAAGCTATCCCTCCTCTAGATTTTAATCTTTTTGGACCTGAGGGATTATTGCACAAAAAGATCGAGCGCTTGTTTTGTTCGGCTCGTTAAAGCAATCGAAAATTCATCCCTTCTGTATTGTTTTATACTTTTTCGGACTTAAGGGATTAGATGACGAAAAAGGAATTTTGGAGTTAACTTTTCGTACCTTTTCAGACTCTCTAAAAATGAAAAGGACCGAGTTTTCCTTGTCGTTAGACTCGTTAAAATGATTAAATAGCGACAAACTTGTCTTTAGACAAGAACGAGTTTCCCTATCGCTAGGCTCGTTAAAACATAGCGATGGGCTTGCCCGAAGGGCAGGTTATAGAACAAGCATATGTTATCCTCCTCAAGCTTGACAAAAAATAAAGAGGTACTGGTCAGCAATGACTGGGGAAAAATTGGGAGAACCTCACAGCATTAATGGTAGCAAGTCGCTCTTGAACATGACACTTTGTCCTCCGTATCACATCGGGTTGGGTTGTTTCATTCACCGGTCTCATAACCATGGTCCTCGCCACACCATCCGCAATTGGGGTAATGCTACCAATCCATCACATCAGTGTCGTTATATGTTCAAGAGATGTGGTTCTGTAAAGAGTCAACCGTGTTCCACCCACTGCCATACATTATCCTTCATCCATTTCATGACCGCCACCCTGAATCATACATCACAGTTTGTTTTCACCTCATCACAATCGCTAGCTCCGTTCCGTGTCACTGATGTGGGATTCATTAAGGCCCTCCTTTGACGGATCACTCCTTGTCGACATCAGCTCATTATCCAAGGAGTTGATCTAGGAACACCCCCCTCAGTACTTTGAAGCTTGCATGCCTCAATGGCAAGTTTCTCACTTCCGGCGACAGGTATACATCAATGACCTTCAACCAGAAGATTTTGCATGGTGGTCGACGCCAAGTCCTCTATTCCCACCATGTGGATTGTACTACAGTACCTTGAGGGTCATCATCCTTATCGGTGATTCCTCTCGCGCTTGTTAACGGTTTACATCATTGACCAGTAATCAAGCGATGTCTTTCCGTGTTCGACTTCAAGAAATTCTCACATGGATCGACTTGTACATCGAGTGAAGATCGGAAGAGATTGAAGACCCCAGATCTAGTTTCATCCATCCGGGCTGCGATATATATTCAGGACATAAAAACATTTGATATGAACATCATTACAGCAGATGATCATCCTTCTCAAAGGATGATAATGTCGGCAGAGAATTATCAGTCTACAATCAGACGATCGTCTGTTCTATGTACCAAAATGTATTTATAAAGCTGAGCATGGGAATGCCCGCCTCAGCTAGATCATGAAAAATGTATGAAAAATAATGTATTGTATTGTATCTTATTACAGGACACTTCTCAGCAGATTGAATGAACTTCGGATCCTCTCAATAAAGCATTTCACCCGATAAACGACCTCATACTTTAGGGGGCATCTGTTATAGACAATTTTGTGCCTTACAGCAACAAGCATGAATTGTCAATAATCCAAGGGATCCAAAGTTCCCTAAACATGATGTTCCTACCCCTAGAGGAACAAGGTCAGCAAACCAACAGCTCTCAGATCAGTTCGCCACCTGAAAACACTCAAAAACAAGCAATCCTGAAATCAAAGCAGGTGCTCCACTAGGCTTCTGCGCTGAAACACAACTGCTCCATGGTGTACCTGCGTTGCAAAGCAGGTAGAACAAAGCCCACCTGCGTTGAGCGAGTTTGGACATGTGGCACACTGAGTCATTGCTCTGGAATCTTCCAAAAATGACACTTGGATCAGGGATTTCGCCTTGTGATGAGTCAGAGGCTTTGTTTCTCCAAGTGGAAGCAAGGTTCACCAAGTGGACTCAAGAACTGAAGATCAACTAAAGATTAACTGAAGAGAGAGAGGACACAAGGCAGCTACACATCAGTTGCAAGATGACTCATCCTTCCTCAATTCATCTATATATTGAGCTCTCTCCTATGAGCTCAGGAGGCTGGAATTTTGTGCAAAGTAATGATATGCTGTTGGTTTCATTATTGAGTTATTGAGTGATTGTTTGAGAGAGGTGAAGAAGAGCAATTCTTTCTGCTGGGAGGTGTTGCTGGGTTGGAGCCTGCAATGGTTGTAATACTCTCAGAACCTTTATTTCTTCATTAATAAAAGCTATTGAGGTTCTTCTATGTGCTCTTGTTTCAATTATATATTGTGATGATTGCATGTTTGGTTTACACTAATCCATGAACCAGTTATGATTGCATGCCTCTTGTAGTTTCCTTCTTTGTTCTTGTGCAGGATCTCATTGTAGCTGGGCGAGCAGAACAACAAAGAGCTAGGAGCAAGCGGCCAAAGAGAAGAGTTTGGATTCGATATTAAGCGCAAGGCAACGGTTAGTGCTTTCTCCATTCTCTTTTGCTTTCGTAAAGAAGTAAACCTTAAGTAGTTTGTTTTACAGTTGTTGCTAAGGAACTGTCACCCTTAGAGTGGGTTAGGGTCATCCGAGTCGGATACTTTTCCCTACAACAAAAATGCTGAAGTAAAATGTACAATAAAGTCTCAAAGCCTCTTCCCAAAGAGTCCAACCTTGAAAATGACTAAGAAAATACATAATATAGGCAATCTAACACATTCCCTTACCTCTAGGGGTCGAGCTCATCATCCTAGGAGCTGTTTCAACCAATTCTAAACAAAGCACTACAATCTAGGCAATCAAAACAACCTGCCTCTATAAGCTAGGAAACCAATTCATTCATTAAATTTTTGCTATTTTATGAATGAATCATCTAGAAAAGGTAAATAAGTGTCAAGTCAATCATAAATTTACATTAATTACATCAAGGAGGGTGAAAAATCCCATCACAAGTCAAAACTGGGCGAATTCCTGAGCTGGAAGGTGAAAAATGTGCAAAAAGTCCTGATGCATAGCGCCTGAGCTCTACACGTAGCGCGCCTTTCCACCTGCTTTTGGGGCACTTCCAGGCATCCAAACTGAGCTCAGGTTGGCTTGTTGGAAAGCCCTAGATGTCTACTTTCCAACCCAAGTGGAATTTTCCAATTTGGTGTCCATTTGCCCCTCCAAAAGTGCATTCTCCCAAGGCTGCTACCTGTGTGTCGAAAAAGGGGCAGTGAGGTCATTTTTTGCATGTTTTTTGACCTTTTGGGGACCCAAACCTTGATGAAATTTCTTGGCAGTGGCTGAGCAGGTGTATTTCATCATGAAAAATCCAAAAATGCAAACCATTTGTGATTTGGACCTCCCAATTTTAAGGGTACCGCGCGGCGCGCTATGCGTTGAGCTGAAAAACCTGTTTTTTACACAAAAATTTCAAAATTGACAAAATTTTCCCCAAATTTCTTGAAATTTGGGCTGGGGTCCCCAATCAAGTACCATGCTCAGCCAAAGAGGCTTCGGCCAAAATTTGGAGTGGATCGGGCCTTTTCCGCCGTTTTAGTGCCTTGCTCAATCCCCTCTTGAGGATCTTCATTTTCGCTTTGCAAACATGCATGCGGGCCCAATAATGATTCTTCATGTGCTGAAGCAAGTCTTTGTCTCTATTGGCCTTCACCAACAACCCCTCCAAGTGTCGGTTGACCTTCTCAAGCACAAATTGTCGCGCAACAGGTGTCAAATCACCCGGTCTTTTACGGGCCAACCTACGGTCTTCACAGATTCGTTGCAGCTCTATAAGTGTGTGGTCGTCCTCTAACTGTTTGTTGCGCTACTCTAGATACCTGATATATGAAGCTGTCTCATCATGACTAGTAACAAAACCTGATGGCTCACCTAAAGGCCTCTCCTCATGCTCGGGCTTCTTGCCCTTATCCTATACCTGTGGTGCTGCTGTCGAAAACGAGGCCCCTTCCACATGAGGTGGAGATAACACTTGTTGTGTTGATGAAGTCAACGAGACCCCTTCCACCCTGGGTGGAGATAGTACTCGTCGTGTAGATGCAAATAAGGCCCTGTGTCCTCGCTGATATGTCACACATGCTGGAGCGCTGACATGCTCTATCTCAGGAATGTCAAACTGATGTGAAGGCCCTCCCTCATCATGAACAATCTCAGGAGGTGGTTGTGGCGCTGTGAAAAGGTCACGAGAAATAAAATCCTCCCAAGTAATGCCCTGTTGTGCCAACTGATGCATCACTATGATTTTGATCAATGCATAATGATAGATGCTTTTATGCTGATGTGCTGGGCTCTTCCTTTTTACTAAAGGCACCATCCTCTCTATGTTGCGACACATGAAAAATGGAATATTCATCATACGTACCCTTGTGAAATGCATCAACAAACGGACATGGTACGCGTAGAGACGTGAGAATCTGCCCTCGCAACTGAAATATCGAATGATGAGTTTCATCAATGGTGCATACTCATCCCTTAGGAATCTGAAAGGAAAAACTGCAGTCAAGTGTCTTACACATCCGGGCTTAATATATGGCTCATAGTAATATCTGTCTAACTGCTGGCGTTTACTCCATTCCTCCCCTACATTTGGTATCCCAGTGGCCTGAGCAATAGTCTCGGGTGACAAGGTGAAATTCACTCCGGCAAGGTTTACAATACCATCCTGCAAATGTAGAACAAATAAACGGACTAGTTCCCGATGATGCTGGATTTGTGAGATCCGCTCACAGTATTCAAAACATGATTGATACCGAAAACAGTCCATTGCAAGTGGACAAGCTTGCAATTGAGCCAAAGAGGTAGGCTCCTCCCTGACATGCCGACCACCTTTGCCACCTTTGTGATACCTACTTACCTCTGGTGTAGAATCACTATCATAATCCTGCTCATAATCTGACTCGATCTCTGACATGTTCTTTAAAACCAAGGTAGCTGGAATATATATGCTGATATACAACTGTGTGCAAAATGTTGTGACCAAGGGGACACAAATATACAAGGGAAATGTTAGGAAAGGGGAAACATTAGGGAAATAGGGGCAATGAGAATAAAACAAGGAATTTAGGGAAGGGAAAGGGCATAGAAATTCTGATATTTTAGGGTTTGGGGTGAAGTAGGGAATATTATGGTTGTAATAGAAGGGAGGGGTTAGAATTTTGTAGGGGGATAATGTAGGGTTTTATGAAGAATTTTTGAGGAAAATGTTGGTGAATATGGGAGGGGTAGGAAACACAAAAGTGGGAAAACCTTGGCAGCATGTAATTTTGAAACCCTAGCAAACTAGGCCTTTGAATCCACACAGCAACTTAGGGTTTTTACATTTAGTTTTCATGGCACATCTATCATAATTTTTTCACATTAATCTTGCAAAACCAAGAACCAGCCATGGAAATGAAGCCTACCTGTGGTTTGCTTGAGTTAGGAGAGGAGTTGAATACTTGCTGGCAAATTTCTGGGCAGAATTCCCAACGCGTAGCGCGCCTCACCCAATGCGTAGCGCGCCCCTGGTGCGTAGCGCACGATTAAATTTACACCGAGAAAAGTGTGTTGATGCGTAGCACGCCCTGGGTGCGTAGCGCGCCCAAGTGATGCGTAGCGCCTTTTGCAGGCCTTCCCGGTGTCGAAAGTAGGCGCAGGATAGCTCGTTGGAAAGGTCTTTGAGTATACTTTCCAACCCAACTAGAATTTTTCAATTTAGAGTTCATTTGAATTATCAAAAATCAAATCTTCCAAGACTGGTCAAAATGTGCCAAATGAGGCTGCCTCAAGGCAGAGTGCTGTTGCAGTCAACTTTTGAATGACTTCCTCAACTCCAAATTGAGCTCATGATAGCTCATTGGAAATATATTTGTGTCTAGTTATCATTTGACTCATAAATAAAGTCATTTGGCCAACCAAGCTAGGAGAAAACTTGATTTTCCCAAGGTCACTTCAGAGGTGCATTCAATTCTCCTGAGGCGATTGTATTTTTGACATTTCTCTAAAACCATGACACCTGTGTAAAAAGTGAAGGAGTTTTTTTTTCCTTGGCCTATTTTGAACAAAAACCTCTCTCAGTTTTTTCAAATTCATCTTTCCTTGCTCAGAAAAATTATTTGAGTGAAACCTATCCCGATGTGTGGAACAGGGGATTTGTCGAAATGAAGCGAAATGAAGGGGATAGGGGGCTTCTAAATTCTTGAGGAAATTTTGGGGAGTAGGGAGGGATGTTAGGAAGCAGGGGAAAGTGGAATCTCAGAGATTGAGTGAGGGGAAGGGGTCCAAAAGGGAAAAACACAGGCCCAACCTAGAAAATTGCCAAGTTGTAGCAAGAAACTAGGGTTTGTGCGAAAATGAGGAATTTGGGGGATCTCAGTGATGGGAAGCATTTTATAAGGTACTTTAAGGATAGGGGAAGGTGTATGAACATCATGATACAAGTTTTGCTGATGATTTGACCATCCAAGAGAAATTGCCTTCAAAACCCTAGGAGAGGGAAATGAACATTGCCTAGGCGCAACTGAAGCATGAACAAGGTGTAAAATGACCCAATGGACACTGACATGATAATGAAAACCCTATGAATGATGATAGACTCAGCTGAATAGTGACATAGAATGACATTTGGGCAATTTTGAAAAGAGTGAAAGCAAACCCTAGACCTAATTCCTAGTGACCAAATTTTACTTGAAGACTCACTGAAATGACAAAATTTGACCTTGACACTCTGAGACCACTTTGTAAGAGCATATTTGATCACTATAGGAAGGCTGGAAAGACTGACACTAACAACATGAAGCAACACCCCATTGTTAGACCTCCTACTAGTTCCTCCGTCAGTTGGAAGTATTTTAATCGACTTTAACTCAGTTAAACTGAATTAATTAATTACAACTCAAAACAAACCAAACCAAAGCTCCTATAAAGTAGGAGACACTCTACATGATTCATGTGACACCCTTAACTCGAATTAACTGAACCAACTAAGTCAAATTAACTTAGTTAACTCGTACAAGTTGTCTTGTGAAATGGAATTACAATTTTTCTCCTAATTTAATTCAAGGGAAAATTAAATTAGGATTTTCTTGTTGTGTTTTCAACACTCCCTCTCAACAAGAAGGGGATTCACATATACCCCAACCCAACACCTTTGGAATTTATTGCATGCAACACTTCTCATTGTTGTTGTTGCTACTACAACATCTGCAACTGAGAAAAATAATCATTGAATCAATTTGCAACTGTCTACTAGGAAAACTGTGTTGTTGCTGACTTTGCTACTGAGCCTCCTACTTTGTTGTCAACTCTGATCTGCACTCCTCAGTATTTGACTGACATTGATCCTCCTTCTATTGAATATTGTGGCCCCCTCGTAGCAAGGTAATGATCCATGAGACAAAAACACCTCAATGGACCTTGCCCAAATTTCTGCAACTCTTGGGACTATTGCTTCACATCACCCCACCTCACACCTGGAGGTATGGTTGCATGTGCTCCCTCTGCCCACTTAGCTCGAAATTTCCCCCTACAGGAGGTCTCTGCTTGAGTTGATGTTTCCACTCTGTCTTCTCTTTTCTTCTCCAATTGTGGTTGCTCCATGACTTGCTGAGGTTGCTTCTGAGGCTCCATTTTGAGAGGTAAATTATTCTCCCTCTCAACCGCCAAGTATCTAACCTTTTCCTTGCTCCTCAAGGCTTTGCATGCATATTTGACCTCAACTTGATACAGGTTCTTGACTTGCACATCAATCTACTTCACCTGTCTCGTGGCGATGTGTCTAAAGAAAACATTTCCTTTGTTAAATATCACAGTGTAGCCATGGTCTTCCAGTATGGTGACAAGATTCTTCTTTACACCTGGAACAAACATCAGATCCTTAAGTCTGAGAGGGGAGCCAAACTCCCTCTGAAAAGTAATTGTATCGATACCGGTCGCGTTACACCTCTCGTCGTCTCTAAATTCAATGTTATGCTTGAGGTCTTTCTCCTCCAAGTCACTGAATAGATCTCTATTCCCCATCATATGGAACGAGGCACCATTATTGAGATATCACATGCTTCCCATTACTGTGCTTGTCATGCATGCAATGAAAGTAAAATTGAGCTCGAATTGTGAAGCTAGAGCTTCACCTACTGCTGCTATTGCAGGCTCCTTCTTGCTTTCCTTCTTCTGTGGACATTTCATGGCATAGTGCCCAAATTCATGACAGTGAAAGCACTCGATGTTGGACAAGTCTTTCTCCTTTACCTCCTGGCTAGAAATAGCCTCACCTTGGGACTTCTTCCCGTTAGCCTTATTTCCCTTGCTGACTAATGCAAATTACTTTTCCTCTTCTTTGGATGAGGTCCCATCTGTTGTGCTATGCCTTATCTTTTCTTGCACCAATTCAGACCACAATCTCTCCCAATTTGGTAGCTTCTCCATCCCACTTACCGAATCCTAGTAGTTGTGCCAACTCTTGGGAAGTCATAGAAGTGCTAGGCTGAACAGATCATCTTCAACCATTGTAATACCAAAGCTCCCAAGTTCATCCTAACATTGGGTAAACTTGCTCAGGTACTATGGTATTGTGTCACCCTTCTCCATCTTCATCTTTCGAAACTTGTCCTTCAGTGTCAGCTTCCTATGGTCACTGTTGTTCTCAAAAAAGTCTATCAAGGCTTGCCACATTGCATATGGTGTATCCTTCTTGTGGAGATTCGAGACAATATGACTCAAACTCCTTCTAGTATGATCTTCCTCGCCTTTGCCACATTTTTTCTTCCACTCTTCCAGATCTTGAGCATCGGTTATTGGAGGCTTAGGAATATCATTGTTTATGAATTCCTTCATCTCGTTGTCTTCCAACACTTCTTCTATCCTATCCTTCCAAGAAATATAATTTGAGCTACACTCAAGGGCATACTCGAGTCTCAATCCATAAAACGACATCCTGTTTCCTCTGAAGAATGATCCTGCAAATTCAATTTCACCTGCAAGGACAAACTCTTATTCTTCTCTTCTAGTGTGATTTCAGCTATGATACCATGAAGAAATTCCTTGTAGATTCAAATTGCTAATTGTAATTTTCTAAAACAATAGACTTGAATATACTCTACTCATCAGCGAAAACAATTAAACGATCACGAAATCATGAAACATACAAGAGAAAGAATGCAATCAACACGTTACACAATGATTTCCTAGGGAAAGCCACATCTAAAATTTTATGAAACCAGCTCACAAAAAGATAGAAAAGATAGATCAACGCCTTAGAAATAAGCCTCTTCGAGGGGGCAAGCTCCTTTACATTACACAAATGAACAATTCTTAGAAGATTCAAATGAAAAAACCTCCTTTCTATATATAGGAGTCTAAGGGGTCACAATATAACCAAAGCCGACCTAACAATAATAATATAAAGGCACAAAAATAACAAGAGTGGGATTCTATGGGGCACAATAATAACAATATGGAGGCAATAGGGGCACAACAATAATAATAAGGGATACAACGACAATAGTAATGGGGGAATCACTAGTATTATAGGTACCTATCAGAGTATCTCCAAAAAAGTGGTGTCCTCAATGCTTGAGTAGTTCTGGATGCTTCTGTATAAAATTCTCATCCTCCCATGCAGAATCTTCAATGGGTAAGTTCTTCTGCTTGATGAGATACTCTGAAATTGATCAATTTCGTCGTTGTTGAGTTCTTGTTTCTTTAACTGCTTCAGGTTCCAATATGATTTTTCCTTCCTCATCATGTTCTGGCAATATTGTTTGAACTGGAGGCTTATCACCTATAACCTTCTTTAAGCATGAAACATGGAAAATTGGGTGCAATCGGGAAGCTGTAGGAAGCTCCAATTTGTATGCCATAGTACCTATATTTTGCAACACCTTGTACGGACCATAATATTTTGGTGATCATTTATTATACTTCTTAGCTTGCTTGAGGTACATTTGTTTATATGGTTGTAGCCATAGGAATACCCAATCACCTACATTAAAACTTATTTCACTGCGATGTTGATTTGCCTATTGTTTCATTCTATTCTGCTCTAAGGTGAGGTTATCCTTTAAGAGTTGGAGAACCTGTTGCTGATGCTCGACGTGATCTTCCACTACTTGAACCTTAGAATTTTCTCTTAAATATGATGTGATGTATGGTGGATGATATCCATAAAGTTCCATAAATGGGGTCATTTTTTTGCAGTATGGAAGGAAGTGTTATACCACCATTCAGCCAAAGGCAACCATTTGACCCATCATGTCTATTTATCAGATACAAAGCAACGAAGATGTCCTTCCAAACATTTATTTACTATCTCTGTTGCTTACAATAATCTTTGGTTTTCCATGTAGCTTTTGAATTGTTTCCATAAATGGAGTAGAAACTGTACTTGCTTTAAATGGATGAGATAATGCACAAAAGTGTGCATACTTGGTAAGTCTGTCAACTACCACCATGAGAACACTCTTTCCTTCGGACTTGGGTAAACCTATGAAAAAATCCATTGAAAACTCCTCCCAACATTGGCGTGGAATGGATAAAGGTTGTAATAGTCCTGGGGTCTTAATTGTTTCAACTTTATTTTGTTGGCAAACCAAACATTTCGCCACAAACTTTTGAATATCCGATTTAAGGCCATCCCAAAAATATCCTTCTTAACCCTGTGGTAGGTTTTTAGAAGTATTGAGTGCCCTCCTAAGGGAGAGGTGTGCAATTCCCTAAGAACCTTTTGTTTGAGTTGTGAATTCTTACATAGGTATAACTGATCCTTGTACCATGACGAATCATTTTTCCAGCTAAATGTATCAGATGTACTGGGATCTTGTTGTATCTTTTGAATGAGTGCCCACACTTCCTCGTCATTCTTCCATTCATCCCTTGCTTCGTTTATCCAATTTGGTTGGATAATAGAAATGGCGCAAAGAAATGCTTCCACATCCTCATCCTTTCTTGAGAGTGCATATGCCACAAAATTTTGCTTCCCATTTTTGTATGTGATTTCAAAGTCATAACCCAACATCTTTATGACCCCTTTTTTTTGCTCTTCTAAAGATAATATTTGTTCTAAGAAGTATTTAACACTATCATGATCTGTTTTTACCTTGAAATGTCTTCCCATTAGGTAGGGTCGCCATTTCTTAAGTGCATGTAGTATTGCCAACATTTCTTTCTCATAAGTGTAAATACTTTCCTTTGATTGGACGACTTTCGAAAGAAATGGGTCTTTCTTCTTGCATTAAAACAACACCAATTCCATTTCCTGAGGCATCACATTCCATAATAAAGGTTTTTGTGAAGTCTATTGTAGCTAGGACTGGTGCTTGGCACATTGCCTCTTTAAGATGTTCAAAGGTCTTTGTTGCTTCTGGAGTGAGTCCATGAAAATGCATCTTTCTTCAATAATGTTGTTAGAGGTGTTGCTATTCTCCCATAATTGTTAAAAAACTTGCGATAATACCTTGTCAACCAGAGAAATCCTCGTATATGCTTTATGGATGTAGGGATTTTCCATTCCTTAATGGTTTTAATTTTGCTAGGGTCTACCTTAACACCTTCATGAGATACAATATGACACAGATATTCCACCTCTTGTACTCCAAAGAAACATTTGGATATTTTTGCATATAATTGTTTCTTCTTCAATAGTTTGAGCACCATGTCAACATGTTGGACATGATCCTTCCAAGACTTGCCGTAGATTAGTATATCATCAAAAAATACTATCACAATGTTTCTAAGGAAGGGTTTGAAAATGCAATTCATCAAACCTTGAAATGTAAAGGTGCATTAGTAAGGCCAAAAGGCATGACCAAAAATTCATAATGACCCTCATGAGTTCTAAATGTTGTTTTTGGAATGTCTTTAGTCTTCATTCTGATTTGATGATATCCTGAACAAAGATCCAACTTGGTGAAGTAATTGATCCATGCAATTCATCCAATAATTCATCAATTGCACGAATGGGAAATTTATCTTTAATAGTGAGCTTGTTGAGCTCCCTATAATTTGGACACATGCACCATGATCCATCCTTCTTGTGAGCCAATACTACTAGAGCAGAGAAAGAACTTTGACTAGGTTGAATTATAGCAGCCTCTAGCATTTCTGCAACCATACGTTCAATTTCACTCTTTTGGACATAAGGATATCTGTAAGGCCTGATGTTTGGAGGAACACTTCCTGGAATCAAATTAATAACATGATCATGATTATGAATAGGTGGGAGGCCTTTGGGAGTCTCAAATACCTTGGAATGATTGTTCAAAACTTTTTGGAGATCTGGAGAAATGGATGATTTCGATGTGGGAACTTCTAGTGAACATAATTCTGCAATTATGCCTCGTTGTTCTTTCTTTAGAAGATTTGTCATTCCGTTAGAGCTGATTATCTTTCTTGGTTTCCATGCGATATGCCTTAATTCAACTTCCTTTCCTTCTGAAGAGAATTTCATGAAAATCTCTTGAAAATTAAAAGCTGTTGTACCCAAGGATTGTAGCCATTGGACTTCTAGTACAACATCAACACCACCCATTGGAATGGAAAGCATTGGGCTATTCAATACATATTCTCCCATGGATAGCTTGATATTATGGCACTTTCCTAAGAAATTTATAGTTCCTCCACTTGCAACCATCACTTGACACTCTGGTGCTGGATATAAGAAGCAATTCAATTCCTTGGCTATATTAAAATGAATAAAATTATGGGTACTTCCCGAATCTATCAACACTATTACCTTTTTCTTCTTGATATGCCCTTCTATCTTGATAGTTTTAGGAGTGGTAATTCCAGCCAATGCATTACAAGATATGATCGGATTCATTTCTTCTTTTTCTAGGGTTTGTTCCTGATGTATATCCTCTTCTTTTGACGTTTCTTGCTCATTTTCTTCCTCCTCTTCAAAATCTATGTAAAATAATTTCTTCTCAGCACACTTATGACCTTTAGTGTATTTGTTATCACAACTGTAACGAATCCCTTTTTCTCTTTTTTATTCCAATTGTTGTGGTGTCAACCTTGTAGGTTGTGGATGGCTAGGGGTAGCAACACTTCCATCTTTATGATTGTGAGTGGTAGGCTTCCTTGTTTCCATAATTTTGCTTTCCATTTTTCTTTCCAACCTGAATGCCTTCTCCAATGAATCTAGTTCCCAAGGGTGAACCTCATGTTGGATGTTATCTTTTAATGTCTTGTGGGCTCCAGTATTGCAACAATAATGCTGCAACTCCTGGGACTCCCTTCTTTACTCTTATCAACCTGGTAGTTCGTAAAAAACTTGGAAGCGACGGTGCTGTATGCACAAGTACTAGCTCTTGCCGCAATTGTCACTTGGTCAGCTGGTACAAGTTCGCTAGGAGCTTAAGCCAACTTCTATGAGCTCTAAGAAGAAGCTTTTTAATTGATGGATGAAAGCTAACTCAAAGAAGGCTAATCTACTTGCAGAAAGAAACTGGAAAGCTGCAAGGAAACGTAAACCCTAGCAAACCCTAATTTTACCAACTAGCCCTACTGATGCAAGAAAGAGGATGCAAGCTACTGAAAGAGATTCCATTGACTTATAGGAAGGTAAAATGCATGTATCTAAGCTATTTCTATAGTAACATCTGAAAAAAAACATCTTTTTGTATTTTTTAATAAGTTGTCAGAATTATCATGCATGTGCTTTGACTGTTTTGACTGTGCAGAGGTGGATTGGCGAGAGGAAATGCTTGCAGAAGGTTGGGAAGGTTCAAAGAGGGCATAAGGGGTCCCTAGCACCCTTCCAGAGAGTTTCACGAAGTTTGGCTATCAAGAAACCGCTTTCGTGAGCTTCTACAGGAAGTCTGCAGGGGTTCTACAGGATGCTCTGTATTTTCTACAGGAAGTTCTGTAATTTCTACAGGATGTTCAGAAATGGGATTTTGGAGGAAGGATGGAGAGAGAAAGGTGGATAAGTGAGTATGGGTGTAGGATAAGGGTGTGAGGAGGTCCAGGACTTGGTGGATGGAGCTGCGGAGTGATGAGGATGGTTGGATTTGTTCAAGGAGGAGTAAGCAATGTTGCACAAAAATATGGAAACTAGGTTGAAGTGAGGGAACGTGACAAGTGTGAGGCAAGAACCAGAGTTGGGGAATGGAGTAGATGGGATTGATGGAGTACGGGTAGATGGAGAGGTAATACAGTTGCTCTGCAAGTTATTCTTCAAACTGAACAAACAATGACTTGAAAAACCAAAGACCTAGTTACGTTAACCTAATCTGATCTAGCTAACAGTAAAGAGAATGAACAGAAGGTTATTTGCAACGAAACCATGTGAAATAACTATGCAATGAAGCAATCAAGAATCTGAACATGTAACCAACTTCTGCAAATAAAAATCGAACACTAATGATTGCATGGTGAGGCAATGACAGTGTTTTTGTTGGCAGCAAGGTCACCTTTGTCTCAGCTCATGATCCCACTGAGGGAGAGGTGAGACCAGAGGTCCTTGATGGCCTTTTTCTAGATATCTTCCCTGTTAATAACCTATGAACTCAATCTGAACATAAAAATCCTTTCTAAGCATCAACAGTGACCTAGATAATCAGTAAGATTTTAATCTACTTAACAGAAATTATTTTGCAAAGACATAAAAAACAAATAACAGTACATAAAGGAAGCCTTGGAACTTGGGTTGGGCCCAACCCCAAGAGCTACAGGCTCCTAAAGAAAACTCAAAACTGATGCCAAGTAAAGCTTCTCTTCATTACTCAAAAATACTCATGTCACAAGAAAGTTATACAGCAGTAGCTACAAAAAATGAGCTGAGACAATGAGAGCACTATAGTGCAAAACCCAACAGTTCCAAAAGTAAACTACGAAGATTGAAGCCTTCCTATTTATGCACTATGAGGGTCCTAGCAGCCCTCCTTAACTCAAGGGGCTCGGCTGTTCAAACTGCCAGTAAACAGTCACTCTTCATAAAGCTGCTCGGCTGCCTTTAGGATTCGTTTTGGTGGCCTGTTGAGCTCCGAGTTGAGGGTGGAGATTTCGAGGAAGGGCCATTGTTACACTAAAATTTGTCACCATGAATATTTGCAGTTAGTATGGCTCCATCAACTGTCATACTATCCTCCTTGGCAAGTCTTATACCTCTGCTCCTCATGTCAAACTCCAAGAAAGAGAGAAAGTCCTTAAAAATCAATATAACTCTGGTTACGCAGTTTCTCTTACCCTTACCTGCGTGTACGCACCTCAAGTTCATAATACCTACGTACTTGTATGCTCTGTCTGTAAAGGGGTGGGTGCGTACTCCTGTAAAGGTTAAAAGCCGCGATTTTTACTTCAAAAAAGTTACTTGTGGTCGAATCTAGAGCATTCTAGAAGATGGTTTGACGTGGATTGAGCGCCTCCAGATGGTTCATGCATCCCAAAGTAAGAGGAACTTATCCCATGAAGAGGGGAGCAATCCCATTGAAAGAGGGGCTTATCCCATTCATGGTGGACCTGATTAACTTCCTCCAAAGCATTATAAATACAGGCATTGGGCCAGAGGGAGGGGAGGTTGAAAGCTGAAGATTCATAAGGGTAGATGCTGCTGGAATTAGGACTTCCTTGTAGAAGCTTGTGAGGAGAGATTCCCATCCTTTCTTGTTTCATTTGGAAGTGGGTGAGCTGATCAGAGTAAAGGAGAACTCTTGTTGGACCCTGGGAGGGACCTGCACAACACCAAGGCTCAGGTTGTAAGGTTTCTTTTGTTTCCTATTAATACAAATAAGTCCATTCTTCTCAACAATTTGTTATTTATGAGTTGTTTCATATACTCCTTGGTCTGTATGTTAAATATGTTTTATTTTATGAGTTATTCAGGTGCTATTTAATCGTTTGCTTGTTAGTGAATGCAGGTTTCGAAGAGAAGGAGGAGCTCATCCGGATCGACGAGGCTGGACTACTACAACAACGTTGGACTAAAGGTAGGATCTAAACACTTGATTACTTATATTGTAAATGCATATTTAGAGAAGGATAGTTCTTAATTGTCTTGTTTGTCACTAGAAAGACTTAGCTTCTAGGGAGGTTGGTTTTGTCTGCAAAATTGACTCTTTCCGCTTGACAAAATGGCGACCATACTGGGGAATCCATGGATTTGATTGATTTATCTTTTGATTGATACTTTGATTTGAGAAACGTTGATTTGTTTCTGTTTTTGACTTGATGATTGTGGGATTGGGTGAATTTAGTTAATTTTGAGTTAGTTTTTATTTTTCATAGTTTTGGGAGAGGTACGCACCCTCTGAGTTAAGCACACTGCATACTTGTACGCACCTTTGCTTTGTGCACAGAGCGTGTACGCACCTGTGTAAACAGGCTGCCTGCGTACCCTGTCAAAAGTTTGAGAAATTTTAAATTTTTCTCTTTTTTATCAGTTTAGAATTTGTTTATAGGTTTTAGCCATTGCCCAGACCTGCTTGTTCCCTGTCAAAAAACTTTCCTTGGTTAATTTCATTGGCATTCCTACTTTAAGCTTTTATCAATTGGGTGTTTTGAGTCTCTTTTTTGAGAAATTCTTAATTTGATTTCCTTTGGTCATTACTTGGAGGTTTGTCTCAGTCTTTTCACAATTTTGCATCTTTTTGCTTTTGTTTTTGCAAAAAAAATTCCCCCTCATTCGCTGGGGGGGGCTAAATTGTGTATGAGTGTTAATCGCCTTTGAGTGTTTTTATTTTTGATCTTTGGAACTCTCGCCCAATTTTCTCGACTTGCACTTGATTGGTTCTTAGATCACATTAGAATCATCTTGTGTTTGAGAATTCTCTTGCATAAATCACATTTGCATAATTAGAATTCTCATTTTCAGAATATGAATGAAAAATGTGCATAGATTACATTTGCATACTTTTCAAGTGAATTGTGCATAGATGACAATTGCATAGTTTACATTCTGAAAAATCAATCGTAGATTTAGATCAGTTTTCTTTGATTTGAATTTACACAAAAATTAAAATAAAAAAACTATTTTGAAATTGCTTTGCATTACTTTTTCTTGATGAAATTAGTGCATTAGAGAATTTGTTATATTTTCTCTTCGTGATCAATTTTTTGCATTGTTGGAAGTGAATGGAAACTCTCTCCTTACTTTAGTTAGGATTCATCGAATTGAAAAGATTACGTTATCATATTCGATTGCATTCAATTGAGTCGGGTCATAACACCATTGGTTTCATATCCATTTACCCCTTTGAATAATAACAGCCTAAATAACACAACGCTTAATTAAAATTCATCTAGTAATTTTTACATTTATAGGGCTCTGATACACCAATCTAGCTTAGGATAGTGTCTTGGAATAGGTTTTAGTTAACTCTCTAAGACAACAAAACCAAACAAGTAGCTCATCTTGTGGTAGGATAAATCCAACTGTTACATTTATGCTCTGGGAAAGCTCCTCTTAAAGGAGAAGCACGAGATCGTCTCCGAACCAGTGAGGGGATCAATCCTCCTTCATTGGGAACGACGCCAGATATGCACGTACTACAAACGGTAAACCTCGGATTAACCATTGTCGAGGAGCCTGGGGTCACTTGTCGGTAAGCCTTAGATTATTGTCAAGGAGCCGGCAAGGGGATTGAGCTTGTTACTCTGCCCTTGCGTGCTATCGGATCGTAGACTGTTCCCCCAGGTATATTTGTTGCTGTTGGTGACCTTAGTGATTATTATCTTTAGGGTTCTACCCAAGGTGACGGTGGAGGGAAGATCCCACTGTACCTGGAGCAGACGTCGGCTAGACTCACTTGGATTTTCAGGGGGGTTCACTTCACTCGAGACGGTTAAAGTGGAGGAACTTGTGCCAGTCTATTCATTAAGCAGGTTGTCGGGGTAACTGTTCCACCCGCCACTTCTGTACTGAATTATGCGATGTTGGATTTCATCACCAACCAGTGTTTTCGGTCTGGAAAGTTACTGTTGTGTGGTTTGACTCCTAGATTTGATAGCGCGTGTTAATTTGTTTGTTTTTACTTTTAGAGACCATAGGTGTGAATTGTGAATTTTAATTGTTAGGTGTGAATTGTGAATTGTTAATTTTAGTTTTAAATTGTTAATAAAATTCACTGAAGTTGAATATAATGGCAAATGTTCCGGAATTTATCAACCTAGGAACCCCTCCTAACGAGAATCCTAGTACTTTTCCTTACTTTGGAAATGTTGGTCCTCCTTACATGGCTACTTTGTCATTACCTGGATTTACAATAGGTTTACCGATATGGTTATTTTCAGCTTCGTTGGCCTCAAATACTCCAATTGTTCCACCTCAACCGAATGCTTCACCTCAACAGAGTTCACCATCTCAACATCACCAACCTTCTATTGACCCTTTACCTTCTTCACCTAATTTTTCTTCCTCCATTTCTTCCTCTTCGCTTGGTAAAAGCCTTGATGCTAGTAACCAGGTGTCTAAGAAGAAGAAGAAAGGGAAGAAGAAGAAGAAGAAGAAGAAGCAAGATAAGAAAGAAGTCAACCAACCAACCACGACTGTAAGTGTTATTTGTGTTGAGGAAAACTCCAACATGCATCGTAAACCCAAATACCCTTGCAAGCTTTGTAAGGGTGACCACTTCCTTGTCAATTGTCCTGGTATTCCAAAGGTCTTGGAAGTATGCTCAGAAAAATTTCATCAACTTTCCATTGATCCATCAACCAGTGATAGTCAGGTTCCTGGGAAAAAGGGTAAAGTTAGGTTTCCTTGTAAGCTATGCAAAGGGAGTCATCAAGCTCACATTTTCCCTCACATGGATGAAGCCTCAAAATTGTTGGAAAACCTTACTGTTCCACAACAAGAATTTCCAACTGGTTACCGTAAACTTTCTCCCGACCTACCGTCAACTGACGGAGTGATTGATCTAATTTCAAGTACAGTCGATCACACTCTTCCATTGGAGAGTGAAACTCATGTTACTCAGGTTGATGATCCATTAGCTGATCAAGTGGTCGATTCAATTTCACATTCAGTCGATCCCACTTTCCCTCTAGAGAGTGAACTTCATACCGCTCAGGTTCTTCTTGTTACATCAGATTCTTCTATGCCGGGGGGCATTTCACCTGTTTCTACAGAACCCCCTCCAAGTACTGAGGTCTTTTCCATTGATTGGAATAGACTGACAGAACCTCGTCTTCCTTCCTCCATCCCTTTCCAAATCATTGTCAAGGCTGGTGGTATGGACATACATCATACTCAGGTAGATGAAGGTGCTTCTGTTAGTATTTTATCCTCAACTATTTGGAAAGCTTTGGGTTCCCCTCAGCTTGCGCCTATTACGCAGAATCTGAAAGCTTTTAACAGAACCATTAATGAACCTTTAGGGATCCTTCCTAAGTTTTCTATTACCTTGGAAGGTAAAACTGTTTGTATTGATCTTATGGTAGTTCGAGGTCCCTTGGATTTCAATTTACTCCTTGGGCGAGACTATGTTTATGCAATGAAAGCTGTCGTATCGACACTCTTTTGCGTGATGTCTTTCCCTCACAATGGCAGTATTGTGACTGTAGACCAGCTTTCGTTCCCTAGTCTTGTTTCAACTACCAATAATATGACACCCCTAAATGTTCTTGATTCTAAAGTGGTATCTACCCTGCCACGAGTTAATTATGTGGCAACTGGTCCCATGTTTTCAGTTACCGATGTAAGTGAGCCTCTCATTGTTTGCTCATCTTCATTTGATTTAGATCCGGTAATTGACATGGAAAACTCTATGGGATTACTTGAACACGATGTTCTTATCCATTTTGAGTCCCTTGACATGTGTTCCTTCCAAAGAAGTATTCTTCCTTCTGATGAAGACCTCTTGGAAGCCATGATCAAGGTGTGTCCATTGACATGTCTTTCTTTCAGTTGGAAGCCATGATCAATGTTGCGAGGATAGTTCCTTTTCCTGTGCCAACCTCGTTAAAAAATGAAACAGGTGTCCATGAGGATAGTTCCTTTTACTGAGTCAACCTCGTTAAAAAATGAATCAATGAATGTGAGGATAGTTTCTTCCAGTCTCGACCTCGTTAAAAAATGAAACTGGATGTCCTAAGCATAGTTCCTTGTCTTGTGTCAAGATCATTAAAAAATGAAACAAGGAGTTTCGAGGAAAGTTCCTTTTACTGTGTTGACCTCATTAAAAAATGAATCAGTGAATATGAGGATAGTTCTTTTCTTGTGTCAACCTCATTAAAAAATGAAACAACTCCCTTTTCAAGTCGAATCTTTTCAAGAACTTGAAAGTAAACCTTCATTCCATCCAGGTGGTTGAATGCAATGAAGCTTGGGGGGGTATGTACCTTGCTTTGCATCATTATGCTAAGGGCATGCGAAATTTATGACCATAGTTCCTTGTCTTGTGTCAAGCTCGTTAAAAAATGAAGCAAGGATTTTCGAGCATAGTTTCTTGTCTTGTGTCAAGCTCGTTAAAAAATGAAACAAGGAGTCATGAGCATAGTTCCTTGTCTTGTGTCAAGCTCGCTAAAAAATGAAACAAGGATAGGTTATATAGGTAGATTGTAGAGAGTAGGATTTCGAGGAAAGTTCCTTTTACTGTGTCCACCTCGTTAAAAAATGAATCAGTGAGTATGAGCACAGTTCCTTGTCTTGTGTCAAGCTCGTTAAAAAATGAATCAAGGTTTTTAGAGTATAGTTCCTTGTTAGGTAGATTGTAGAAAGTAGTTATGAGCATAGTTCCTTATCTTGTGTCAAGCTCGTTTAAAAAATGAAACAAGGATTTTTGAGGATAGTTCTTTTCCTGTGTCAACCTCACTAAAAAATGAAACAACTCCCACGAGGCTTTCCAAGATTTCAAAAGTAAACCTTCATTCCATCCACCTTGTAGAATGCAATGAAGCTTGGGGGGCATGTACCTAGATTTGCGTCATTATGTTGGGGGCATGCGAACTTATAACAAGCATAGTTTTTCGTTTCAAGCTTGCGTAAACATGAAACCGAATCCGAGCATAGTTATTTTCCTGTGTCAAGCTCGTTAAAAAATGAAACAAATCCTCCTCTAATTAAGTCGAGAGTTTGACTAGATCTCGTAAATGTTAAGTTGTATATTTAGGTTAGTTATTTTAGTTTTTGCATCTTTTCTTACAGTTTTAGGTCGAGTCTTTCATTGATCTCGTAACTCAACCTTCATTTCATCCAACTGGTTGAATGAAATGAAGCTGGGGGGGCATGCACTCTAGCAGTTATGCTTAGGGGGCATCAAGCACAGTTTTTTCTCTGTTTCAAGCTTGTGTAAAAATGAAACTACTTTGAAGCATAGTTTTTCTCTGTTTCAAGATTTTGTAAAAATGAAACCTATCTCGAGTCAATTTCGGTTATTTTCAAGACTCGTTAAACTCATGAAAGTCCTGAGATTATTTTGCTATCTTTTCATTCTCGTAAAAGAAAAAAATAAAATAAAAAAATAAAAAATGAAAATTCCAAGTTCTTTCCGTCTTTTCCTGCTCGTAAATTAAATTGAAAGTTGGCCATATGAGTACATTTTTATCATTTTTTCGAACTCATTAAAACTTACGAAAAAGTGAAAACCATGAGTACATTTTTATCATTTTTTCGAACTCATTAAAACTTACGAAAAAGTGAAACCTTGGAGTTCTCTTTTAAGCCCTTTTCAGACTCTCAAAATATGAAAAGATCGCCGAGTTTTTATTTTTAAACTCGTTAAAACGGAACTAAAAAGACGGTCCTCTTACAGCCCTTTTCTGACCGTAAAAACATGAAAAGATTGCCGAATTTTTGTCGTTTCAAATTCGATATTGGAAATAAAACGACGTGTCCTTGATCGCTTTTTACTTTTCAGGTCAGAGACACTAATCATGAAAGTACTCCTTGGTCGTAAAGATCAAGCGGTTCTCTCAAGTATTATTTTATACTTTTTCGGGCTTGGGAGACACAAATTTACGAAAAAGGTCAACCCTGGAGTCTTCTTAAGTTTTTTCAAACTCTCTAAAATTGAAAAACGTCGAGTTTCTCCTATATTGGACTCGTTAAAATTTCACAGTAAAGGGCTTGTTCAATTACAAACAGGAACGAACCACTCCTTCTTAGGGTTCGAATCTAAACTAAGTTGGAATCATCCGAAGGATGAGCTTATAATCAAGCATATGTTATCCTCCTCAAGCTTGTAAAAAACAAAGAGGTACTTGCCAGAAATGGTGGGGGAAAAGAGAGAAAAATGAGCCTATTTGTTATCCTTTGTCTCAGAAAAACCTTATCACCACTCTTGGACACAACACTTTTTCATTCACCTGGGTTGGGAAATCCTTTGCCTAATAGTTGATCAAACCACATTGAAAATCTTCAGCCGGTTTCTGGGTATTAACTTTGGGTCAATTGTCACCAAGCCATCTGTCGTGTCATTATGTGTTCAAGAGGTCGCTGCAAATAAACCATTCATCTACAAAATACCTGTCGTCCATCTTGACCATCCCTGAGTCAGTCCTTACAGCTACATTTCTTCAACTTGAACTATGATTTCGTGTTGTGGGCTTGCCTGCAACGGGTCGCTTTCTATCGACATCAGCACATTATCTAGAAAGATGACCTAGAAATCGTCAGTACCTTGAAATCTACATGCATCAATGGCAGGTTTCTCCCCTTTGACGACAGTTTACATCATTGACTTTCGATCGAAGGATTACGTGATATGTTCGACATCAATACATTCATTCACATCTCATGGATTGTACTGGGCACTTTGAGAACCATTGACATCACTGGTGGTCTCTCTCACACTTGTTAACAGTTTACATCATTGACTGGTAATCAAGTGGTTTCTACTATGTTCGACATCAACTCATTTATTCGCATGGATAGAATCGTACTATTTTGAGAAGCGGAAATGAAGACCCTGGATCTAGTTTCCACCATCCAGGCTGCGAGGAGTTTTGTATTCATTATACAATAGACTAATCATAAACAGATGGCTGCGTCCATACTGTGTCTACATGAGTATATGATTATGATGTATTGCGAAATCATTCCTATATCAGAGCAGTAGTTAGTTTGTTAGTTAAAGTTTTCAATCTGAGTATGGGAATGCCTACCTCAGCGATGATATGATCTTATATATGTATTTTTTGTTGAATATTTGCAGGTTCCGATTGGGTTCTCCACAAGATAATCCTTGAAATGATAAAGTGCTTCACCCTTTCTAGATGATATGAAACCCTAATCTACTACAGGCTTCGCACTTTAGGGGGCAATCTGTTACACTAAAATTTGTCACCATGACTATTTGCAGTTAGTATGGCTCCATCAACTGTCATACTATCCTCCTTGGCAAGTCTTATACCTCTGCTCCTCATGTCAAACTCCAAGAAAGAGAGAAAGTCCTTAAAAATCAATATAACTCTGGTTACGCAGTTTCTCTTACCCTTACCTGCGTGTACGCACCTCAAGTTCATAATACCTGCGTACTTGTACGCTCTGTCTGTAAAGGGGTGGGTGCGTACTCCTGTAAAGGTCAAAAGCCGCGAGTTTTACTTCAAAAAAGTTACTTGTGGTCGAATCTAGAGCATTCTAGAAGATGGTTTGACGTGGATTGAGCGCCTCCAGATGGTTCATGCATCCCAAAGAAAGAGGAACTTATCCCATGAAGAGGGGAGCTATCCCATTGAAAGAGGGGCTTATCCCATTCATGGTGGACCTGATTAACTTCCTCCAAAGCATTATAAATACAGGCATTGGGCCAGAGGGAGGGGAGGTTGAAAGCTGAAGATTCATAAGGGTAGATGCTGCTGGAATTAGGACTTCCTTGTAGAAGCTTGTGATGAGAGATTCCCATCCTTTCTTGTTTCATTTGGAAGTGGGTGAGCTGATCAGAGTAAAGGAGAACTCTTGCTGGACCCTGGGAGGGACCTGCACAACACCAAGGCTCAAGTTGTAAGGTTTCTTTTGTTTCCTATTAATACAAATAAGTCCATTCTTCTCAACAATTTGTTATTTATGAGTTGTTTCATATACTCCTTGGTCTGTATGTTAAATATGTTTTATTTTATGAGTTATTCAGGTGCTATTTAATCGTTTGCTTGTTAGTGAATGCAGGTTTCGAAGAGAAGGAGGAGCTCATCCGGATCGACAAGGCTGGACTACTACAACAGCGTTGGACTAAAGGTAGGATCTAAACACTTGATTACTTATATTGTAAATGCATATTTAGAGAAGGATAGTTCTTAATTGTCTTGTTTGTCACTAGAAAGCCTTAGCTTCTAGGGAGGTTGGTTTTGTCCGCAAAATTGACTCTTTCCGCATGACAGCCATTTAATGCAAGAGACAACCTTCCTACGAATCCTCACCCTTGCTTCCTCATGCTTGGCTGTCACCTGGCTCACAATTGCTTGGCTTTGTTCCAAAATTTGTCCAAAAAACCTGAAATAACCACGTATTAGCCTCCTTGGTAAAGTGACCACCCTTATTTGTTCAAATAACATAAACATACTCAAAAAACATGCATAATCTATGAAAAATGGTGGATTGATGAAGAACAGTAGGAAAAATGAGCCTAATAAGTTACCCATTTTTGGGGCTCATCATCACCCCCTGCTAAATGGGTTGCTCATCCTCTGAGCAACTAATCTAGCTCATCATCCTTTATAGCTTTGACCGCCTCCCTCACGTCCTAGGCCTCCGCAGTGATATCTTCTTCCTGGTCGTGAAATCCTGCTTTCCTTTCCACTTCCTCCCACTATCTGTTTTCCTCCTCTTCCTTAACTCCTTCTAGCAATCCCAAAAGCAAGGGAGGACTGAATTTCAGGCTGATCCAATTGGCCTGCAGATTTTGCATCAACTGTTTGTAGAGAGGTACCCTTGCCAAGGCCTCCCTCATTCTGGTGGGAGAGTGGTATTCTCTTATCTTCAAGCTGTGAGGCAGTGTGTTCCACCGCCTTGTGCAGGCATGAAGGTAGTTCTCCCCCAATAGCCTCTCCATGTCCTCAAAGTGGGCAATAGCTTGAGCCTGTTTCTCAATGTATTTTAGTAAATCCTGAGGGTTGTTGGCCAAGTGTTGGTGGGCGCTTATCACTGCTGAGGGGTCATTCGGCTCTGCTCTGATCATTAGTGGCTCACTGAGTTCTCTGCTCATAATACTGCGGACCTCTGCTGCTCTTTTTTCCTCATGATTCATCCAAGAGGCCATGGCCATAAGTTGGACATCTCCTATCATGGTGTTGGGATCCCATGAATTCATGTTTGGAAGGGCTAAGTTGTGCAAATAAAACTCTGATAATTTAGCCTTGTCCTCTGATGAACTACTGTCACATAAAGCCACAAATTGATGATAATTTTGAAATGGAGTGATGCCCCTTTGGGCCAAGGTGTTAATCTGAAACTGTAACCACTGATCCTTAAGGTATAGGGCGTATGATTTGGCAGGATGCCTACACTGTAGAGCTTCCATCGCCCAGCTGGCCATGTAGGCCAGTTGGGCCTCCTTTTCCTGTACTTGTTGTTTCAGAGACTGTATCTCCTAGCCTGCTTGCAAGTCTTTCTCCTGTAGCTGTCTGGTTAGTGTCTCAATTTTAGCCTGCAAGCCATCTCTTTTCTGTTGTTCATCAGGGGTTTCTTTGTCTGTTGTGGGCTCCTCCTGTTGCTGTTGTTCTCCCAAGGTGTGGGGCCTGTCTTCCTTATATTGCCCCTATAGTTGTAGCTGTTGTTTAAGCAGCTCGTTTTCTTCCTGTAGCTTGGCCTTCTGACAGCTTCCCACATGCTTTACCATAGCCAATTCTTTTCTCGCCTCTTTGAGTTGTTCCTCCAGGGGCCCTATATCTTCCACACCCTTGGACTTGGTGATTTTCATCCAAGTGTGGGTCCTCACTCTCTCTTCTTCTAGTGCAAAGAAAAGTGGCACTGTGAATTTTTGGGGAATGATCTTCCCGGCCTATAAGAAGTTATAGTAGGAGCCCAAGCTGGGCTGGGGGCTAGGTTCCACAATGTTCTCCACCTTTTCTTCCTCCTGTGGTGATTTAGCTGCCTCTCCTTCCATTTCTTCGGTCTCCTTTAGCCTAGCCAGTGTTTCCTGTAGAACAGTCTCAGCATCCTGTAGAGAGGTCTTTGTGTCCAACATTTTCATCCTTTCTCTCCAGGTGGATGTTTTTGGGCTTCCCCGTTCATAGGTGATGGATGCCTTTGAAGGTGACCTTTCCTTTTGTTTATCTGGGGTGTCCACAATCGTAATTGACTCCTTTGACTGTGGTTGGGGTCTGCCAGTTTTTATTCACATGCTCCTTCTGGCCTTAAAATATATGGAAGGCTCCCTTTTTCGCTTCCCTTTTTGCTTTGGAGATGTGCTTAGGGCAGCCAGCACTGCTGCCGCCTCCCTGGCCAAAATCTCAGGCGATTTCTCCCTTTGCTGCTCCGTTTCCAGACTTCCTGTAGAAAGTCCTGTGTCGACTGTTTTCATGCTTCCTGTAGAAACAATTTTCATGCTCCCTGTAGAAATTGTTGCAACTGTTTCGGTCTGCTTGGCTAGATGTGTCTTTCCTTTTAATTTATGTGTGGTTGCCTTGTTTATGCCCTCCTTGGTTTGGACTTTTTCAGTCCTCTCTACTCTACTCTGCAATCGTTTCTCCCTTGGTGTTTGTGCCTTTGTTCCACCCATAGTTTTGGGCTCAGCAGCTTGGCCTTTCCCTCGCTTCTCTTCTTGTTATTTCTGTGGTGGTCTATCCTGTGTTTCTTTTCCACTGGCTTTCTCTTCTGCCTCAATGTGTTCCCTTTCTTCACTGCTGGATGAAGTGAGTTCCTCGGCCAGAATTCGAATATCATCATCCTTGTACATGTTGCGGAAAATCTCCTAGGAGATAGGGACAGTGTAGGTATGGAGGGAATCTTCCACTAGAAGCTTGATAAGCCCATGATGGGCTAGCTGATCCGATGTCCCTTCCTTCAATTTTGTGCCACACTCAATTAATGATTGTAGGAGGAAATAGGGGATGCTTAACTTCTGTTCTGGAGGTAAATCCATCCCATGTCTGAGTTCGCTCAGCAACCGGAAGTGATAGCCGTAGACAATACTGAACCGCCCCTCACAGGTAATGTATTTCATGATCTGAAAGTTGACTTCGCTCCAAAAAGGATGTAGGCTGGCTCTCCGGACCCCATTCTTGTCTTTTGCAAACTATTCCTCTGGTAGAAAGAATTATTTCTTGGCTTTTTGGCCCAATTCCCTCTCCTCTTTGCTCCAGGGTATCCCTAATGGCAGATCAGTGACTCGGCTAATGAGTTGTGGGGTAAGCTTTAGGGTCAACCCTCTGAAATTCACAGTGGCCAGTGTCTTTGATTTAGGCTGTAAGGACATTAAGAACTCCTCCGTTATCTCATCGTCATGACCTTGAATTCTGTCACAAAAGGTCATCCAATTGGCACGGGTGAAGAGGTTCACCACCTCGGGATGTTCACGCAATTTCCTGGAATCCGAGGGTTCCTTCTGTTAGAGTCAGTTTAGTAGCCCTCCATTAGCGATCAACGCTCTTTGCATTTTGCATAAGTAGGTGTCTCATCAGTGTCATTTTTTGCATTCCATTAGGCATGCCATAACCCTGATGGAGGAGCTGGTGTCTTTATTCCCCTCTTGGCACTGCTGGATCAAGTTGTTTCAGTCATTAAACTTTTTCAAAGTTACTTGTCTTGTCTTGAGAGCAAAATTCTAGGTCTAGGGTTTTGGTCAAGTTTGTCTTCAAGGTCATGTTTCTGAAGGTCAATAGGTGCCCAGCAAGCCAGAGGGATGATTTTCAAAGTGTTTCTTCGAAAGATTCTATCTTGTACAGTTAATTTTCACCTTGGATTTAAAAACCCTGTTTTTAAAGCCAAGGTTATTTCTCAAAATTTTGTAAAAAATTGTAAAAATTCAAAGGGCCTCAAAGGACAGCATGTAACCCTGGCTCCCTTGCCAAGATCGCTCAGATGCTATCCCTGCAAAAATTATCAAAGAAAAGCATCAAATTAATCAATTTCAGGACAAAAGGAAACCAAAAAAGTCAAGTTTATAAAGTGCCATGGAAAAAACATTATAAAGTGGGTTATGATATGAAATTAATTCAAACAAGGTTATAAAAGCCCTAATCTCCCTCGATCAAGCCTCATTATGCATCCAAGTGATAGAGCAACTGATTGCAAGAGAGTTTGAGCGAAGTTTGTGAGTTGGGAAGGCGCGCGACCCATTGAACCAGGCGCACGACCCGTCAGAGGCGCGCGACCCGTCAGCAGCCCTCCGCCAGTGTTAAATTACAACGTGTGCGACCCGTCAGAGGCGCGCGACCCGTTGGGTGAGGCGCGCGACCCATCAGTGCTCTCTCTGCAAAAACAGCCAGCAAGCTTGACAAGGAACCACGAATTGCCAAATTTTGCAAGGTAGGCCCTCCATCATGAAAAATTATTGCTTGCTACAGTTCAAGAAAGTCATGATTGTATTTGTAAAAGTCTCCATTTGCAAGTGAAAAACTCCATTGTGCTTTGGTTTGAAGTTGTAAAAATTGCTAGGGTTTATGATGCTGTTTTGAGGTATCCCATTGTTATCATTTTTCCCATCTCCCATTTCATATTCCTTATCATTCTATGTAAATTTCCCTTCCAAATTTGTGAAGAGCCCTAAACCCTATCCCTCTCCCTAAGAAATAAAAAAAAAAAAAAAAATCCTAACCCTACCTCCCATAGCATCCTTGTAAGTAAAATTGTATAATGATGTATATGCAATAATTCTTCCCCTAAACTCCCTGTTTTATTATTATTCCCGTTTTCCCTTTAAAGTATCCCTCCCCTAACATTTCCCTCGTGCTCCTTGTCCCCTTGAAACAACATTTTAATCAGCAGTTTACAAAGCAGAAACAACAGTACATTTCAGCCACTTTGTTCTTAAAACAATGTCAGAAACCGAAATCAATTATGAGCAAAGTGATGACCATGCATCAGCTTCAGAGTTTGAGGTACAGAGGAGACCTCACAAGGGTGGAAAGGGCGGTCATCATAGGAGAGAGGAGCCCACCTCTTTGACCAATTTGCAGGCTTGTCCAATGGCAGTATCATGCTTCCGTTATATGTCTTGTTATGAGTTTTGCGAGAGGATCTCTCGGATTCAGCATCACAGGGAGTTGGCTCGCTTATTTGTTTTGCATTTGCATGATGGACATGTGAACCTTGTCGGGGTGGATTTCACATTGACACCCGAGATGATTGCTCAAGCCACAGGAATACCTAATGTCGGAGAGGTGTGGAATAAGCGCAAGATGTTGGACAGTGTTCAGTATGAGCCTTTCGTTAGACCTGCATTCATGAGACACTTGACAGGTGTATTTCCCTTCAGATTTCTGAGGAGTGAGTATGCTCCCATGATGAGGCTTATCATGCTCTATTTCACCTGTGAGGGCAGATTTTCACAGGTATATCCGTACCATATTCGCCTATTGATGCATTTCACACGGGTACGGATGATGAACATCCCTGTTTTCTTGTGCCGGAAAATTGAGAGGATGGTGCCCGTGATGCAGAGGAAGAGCCCAGCACAGCAATATAGGAGCCTCTATCATTATGGTTTGATTCAACTTGTGGTCATACATCAGTTGGCTCAGCATGGCATTCCATGCGAGGAGTTTATCTCTCGTGAGTTTTTCACAGCACCACCACCACCACATCCTGAGGTTGTTCACGAGGAGGGAGGACCATCACAGCAGCATGACATCCCCGTGACTAGACATGTCATCTCTTCTCCATTGGTCACTTATCAGAGAGGCCACAGGGCCTTATTTGCAGCAGCCAGGCGAGTATTTTCTCCACACCAGGTGGAAGGGGTCTCACCTTCTTCATCAGCACCACGAGTGTTATCTCCACACCAGGTGGAAGGGGCCTCGTCTTCGACAGCAGCACAGGTATCAGAGAGGGGCAAACAGCCCAGGATTGATGAGGGGCCATCAGGTGTTCCAGATATAGAGCTTGTTGATCTTGATGTCAGTTCTCCTAGCCAAGAGTCAAAGGAGATCATTCAACACCTTAGAGCTGAAAATGATGCATTGCAGAAGAGATTAGAAGGGGTACAGTGGACGATCACATATTTGGAGCAGCGCAACAAGCATTTGGAGGATGAGCAAACTCTTGATGAGTTGTGGAGGATTCATAGTGACCGCAACTTGAATTGAAGAAGACCTGGTGATTTATTGCCTGTTGAGCGAGAGTCTATGCTTATCCGACTCAATGCTCATTTGGAGAGGTTGTTGGCTAAGGCCAACCAAGATAAGAAATTGCTGAGAAACATGAAGAATCATTATTGGGCACAGATACACGTGTGCAAGGCAAAGATGAAGGTGCTCCAAAGGCGGTTGGCCAAAGCACAAAAACGGAGAAAAAGGCCCGATCCCCTCCACATCTTGGTCGAGGCTTCCTTAAAGGAGCATGGCACTAAATAGCTCAGCCCCAACACAAATTCAAAGAAATTTTGAGCATTTTGGGTCAATTTTGGTTTTTTCAGGCAAAAAACAGGTTTTGTCCTCTCAACGGGTCTCACCCTCCGCGCGACGCTTTCATTTGGCAACTCCGTTCCGGGAAAACTCAGCATTTCTGGATTTTTCATGAAAAGTTACACATGCTCACCCATTTCCAAGAGATTTTATGAAGTTTTGGGCCTCCAGAAAGTCAAAAAACAAGAAAAAAATGACTTTCTGCCACATTTTTGACACACAGAAAGCAGTCTTGGGAGATTGCAATTTTGGAGGGGCAAATGACCACCAAATTCAGAAATTCCACTTGGGTTGGAAAGTAGACATCCAGAAATTTCCAACACGCCTACTCTTTCCCCATTTGGACACTTGGAAGTGCCCCAAAAGTGCTCTCAAAGGCGTGCGACCCATCAGGCAAAATTGCTCAAGATTTTAGTTTACAGCTCAGCGAAATGCAGTTTTGACTATGTTTGACTTTTTGGAGTTTATTTTTACCCTCCTTGTTGTAAATGATGTAATTTTATGATACTTTTACACTTATGTATCTCTTCTAGAAGACTAATTCATGAGATAGGTGAAAATTAAATGAATGAATTGGTTTCCTAGCTTATAGAGGCAAGTTGTTTTGACTGCCTAGTTTTCAGTGCTTAGTTTAGAATTGGTTGAAACAGCTCCTAGGATAGTGAGCTCGACCCCTAGAGGCAGGGAAAGATGTTAGATGATCTATATTATGTACTCTCTTTCTCATTTTCATGGTTGGACTCTTGAGGGAGAAGCTCTTATTGTATTACTCACTGTATCTCTGCAATTTTTGGCAAAGGAAGACCAGGGTTTTGTACTCCTCTTTGGGATTCTTGTGGTCACATGTATTGATGGTGTGTTTATCTTTGTACTTGCAAATGTGTTATGTGAATCATTTCCTTACTTTTCCTTCTGCAAATTAGGCAAATGAAGTGTTAAAGTAGAATTCATGACTGTCATGCTCTGCTTTTAAGTTTGCTTAATATCAATGTTTTTGACTGTTTAAAGGGAATTCAAGGTTATTGCTTGCTCTCTTTAACTCCTCACTGGTCATTCTCATCCATCCATCTCTATTAAAGGCATCAATATTGTTTTCTACCTCGCCCCAAAGAACCCCCTGCGAAAACTGTGTCCAATCCCCGCACCTAAAATTGCCATTTCCCCAATTTTCCACCAAAAACCATAAAAATCCCAAATCAACCCTTTTGATCAATTTACTAGCCTAAAATCAGTGTTACCCTATTGGTTATCTCGCCCATTGAAGATTTTGACCGAGATAGACCGGAGAGAGCCCCTTCCTGCCCCGTAGGGCTAGCTACGAGGCTAAGTGGTTTGATGTTGCCTTGAGGTTTACCTTTCTCAGCCCGAGGTGAAATTTCAAGTGCTAACACCTTCCTGATAAACCCCCCTGGCATGGTGAGAGTGCTCTGTTTTGTGCTCTGAGCAGAGAGGACTTGCTGTTTTATGGTTCCTTCTTCGAACTTGAAGACAGTATCCCTCAGGTGTTTATGTTTTAACCCTGCACCAATTCCCTGGTTTCAAAAACTCGATTGTCTGTGTACAAAAGGAAGACTTGGGTTTCCCCAGACAGAGTGCAGAGCTCACTTTCCACCCCCAGCATACATATAACCATGTAAAATTCACATTTTTCCTACACGGATTAGCCCTGACAGTGCTTTATCTTTTCTACAGGAAGAATTCACTTAACAGGAACTGTGGAGGAAAACTTGGACGCAAAACCAACGAAGAAATTTCATGCAACCACAAGTAAACTGCTATTTTGACTCACGGGCAGACTTTTCTCTAACCCTCCAATTCAAGACAGCTCAATTCACCATGTTTTCGACATATACCATGCATTAGAAGGGTGTTTTTCGTGCCTACCTCTCTTCGAAACTCCAATTTTGACAAAGAAAAGTCCAGACTTCTCCGCTCCAGAAGGCTACATTGTGTTTCCTGTAGAGCTTCTTCCTGTAGAATGCTTTGCTGGCTTTTGGAGGATGTGACAGTGCTTCTGAACGAGCCTGGGACGCGGAAGAATTTTGAAACAGGTCGAAAAGCTCGGGCTAACAGACTGCGGAGGAGGAGGACACATACTTCGCTGAGAACGGTTGCAAGTGTAAATGAACAGCGATTAACGTGAGTTCTTCGGCCGAGCATTTTTGAATTACGGCGCAATTCATGGCGAGGGGGTGAGGTGGCCAGGCCGATCCGTTAGCCAACGTCATGGCCATCATTCCTCTGCGTGTATCTGATCGCCATTACCTTTCCTCTGCCATTAACTGTCGCCACCACTGCCAATCCCGCCATGGAAAATTTTAGGGGCTAATGTTCGCCCAGTGGGCTAATTTTCCATGATTTTTCCACAAAAAAGATTCGCCAATTTCCAATTTTATAAAAGACGATTCGCCCAAATTTTAGAATATAAAATTATTTTACCTTAAAAATCGCCAACATTATATAGAGACTATATATAAAATAATTATAAATTTGAATAATTTTACAAATATATCAATAAACATTTATAATTTGCATATTAGGGATTAGTGAGATTCGCCAATGTTTTAAACTTCAAGAAAATTTTCCATCCTTAAAATTTTCCTATCCCGCCGATTCTCCCCGACTGGAAACTTCCCACGTGTCGGATGCACGTCTCGTTGGCAAATTTGAACGTAACCGAGCTTGTTCGGATCCCACGAAGCCATTCGACTGACTCTGGGTGGCCAGTTGACTGGCCACCGAATTCGTTCAATCCGAACCATTTCACAGACATGCAGTTTTCAGAATATAGTCTATGCAATTTGACGAATAAGGTTAGACACTTACCTGTGTGGCCGTGGATGTGTTCTACAGGCTTCGGGACTTGGAACGACTGCTTCGCTCGCTGTTGCTTCATGCACAGGTGCTGGAACTCCTTCTTTCATTGGTTGATGTTGTATGCATGGTTTTGGAACCCGATCCTTGGTTGGCAACACTACATGCATAGGTGGTGTTTGGTTCAGCCATCGAGGATGTTTTCACACCTAGGAGGAGCCTTTTCACATGTTTCCTTTTTCTGGTTTCGGCTGCCCCTGCCTCTAGAGTGTGTTTTCCAGAGGGATCAACCGCTACAGGAATCTTGTAGGATGTCCTGTAGCTGCTTCTCCTCCTGGGATACAGGCTAAACAAGCAGGGCTGAATTCGCTGATGAAGAGTCCAGATGGAGCTTGAACAGGTAGAGTGTGCGGGCCTTTGCTGCTTGATTTGTCACTTGAAAATTTTTCTGTCCATCTGAAAAAAAAAACAGGATTTCTTGTATGACTGCAGGAACACATAACCAGGTGGTTGCAATGGCGGTGGAAAGAGATGAAACAGGTGATGGATGGAAGAGAGGGGTGGCTGCAGGCCTAACCAACATACTCCAAGCTTCAAATCCCCTTCTAAAATCGAATTTGGCCGGCCCGAAGGTTCTACAGGATGTTTCCTGTAGAAATGCAGAACTTCCTGTAGAAAGCCTAAAACTTCCTGTAGAAAGCCCAGAATTTCCTGTAGGAGGTGGAATCTTGGCCCGAATGTGGTCAAATCCTAGGAAAGGTGAGTGGCCATGGAGGGAGTGTCTGTAATGATGTCTTGTAGCCTAGTACAGACCCTTGTCCTCGTTTTGCGCGACCTTCTTTATCTGCCATGTATTCCCTGCGACCTGCAATAATTTCACAGAGATTAGACCTGTTTCTTTTTTCTCTTTCTTCTTTTTTTTCCTCTTTTTTTTTCTCTTTTTTCTTGAGAGACAGCTAGGGCGCCTCCATGAGGTTTTCACCCCCACTATCTGCCCTAGGCACCTCATAGAGGTTTTCACCCAAGGATCTTTTTTTATTCCATTTCTTTATTTCTAGAGACAGCTGGGGCGCCTCCATGAGGTTTTCACCCTCACTATCTGCCTTGGGCGCCTCAGAGAGGTTTTCACCCAAGAATCTTTTTATTCCTATTTTTTTTTTTTGGATGATCAAGGTATGGGTGGAATAGAGGCAGAGCCCTGCTCCACTACTAGCACTGATTTTTCCAAAGTTTCAATGAACTCCTGCCTCGAAAGGGGTTTCCTGTAGATTTTCAATCGATGCCCATTGACAAGCATGGGGATGGCTTCTTCATCAATGGTCCTGATAAGGACTGAACCATTGTCATTGCATTTTTACACTGTATATGGTCCTAACCATCTTGTCCTCATCTTCCCTTTGAAATCCTTGTATCTTGAGTCATACAGCAGCGCCCAATCTCCCGGTTGGAATTGCTTTTCATGAAGGTGCCGGTCATGCCATATCTTCCTCTGGAGTTGAACTACTTCTGAGTGGAGGAGTCCTGCATTCTGTGTTCATCTAATCCATTCAGCTGCAGTAATATTTCACGCTGAGCATGGCTGAGATCTAAGTCCAGCCGAGCTGCCACCCTTAATGTGTTGTACTCGAACTCTATGGACAGCAAAGCTTTCTTCCCGTAAACCAGCTCATAAGGTGTGAAACCTATTGTGGTCTTCCAAGTGGTGTTGTAGGCCCAGGTGGCCTCAACTAGGCGATCTGCCCAATCTGTTCTGTTGCTGCTCACCACCTTAGTCAAAATCCTTTCCAATTCTCTATTAGTGACTTCCACCTGTCCATTTGCTTGTGAATGATATGGGGTGGAAGTCCTGTGCTTGATCTTGTGATGAGCGAGCAAGTCTTCAATCAGGTTAGAGGTGAACTGGCTTCCTTGATCGGTGACTAACTCTCTTGGGTAGCCAAACTTGTAGAAGATATTTTCCCTTAAAAACTCAGCCACCTTTTCTTCTGTCGCTGCTTTGATTGCCTTTGTTTCTACCCACTTTGTCAGGTAGTCGGTGCACACAATGATGTAAGACCTTTGCTTTGAAGGAGGGTTGATAGGACCCACAAAATCCATGCCCCACTTCTCAAATGGCTCGAAGGTCACTTGAGGTTGGAGAGGCATTTCATCCCTTGGAGTCAGTTTCCCCATCCTCTGACATCGGTCACACTGGCTGATGTATCTTCTGACATCTTGATGAAGAGTAGGCCAATAGTAGCCTGCCTGTAGAATTTTGAAGGCAGTCCTTTTTGCTGCAAAGTGGCCTCCACAGGGCCCATCGTGACAGGTTAGGAGGATGTCAAAGACTTCCTCCTCCCTAACACAACGCCTCAAGATCTGATCTGGGCCAAGTTTGAACAAGTTGTCCCCAATCCAAGTGAATGGGGCACTCTTCCTCATAATTCTACTCTTCTCCTTTGAGGATAGATGCAGAGGGAACTGTGTTGAGACCAAGTAATTTGCTATAGCAGAAAACCATGGAGAGAGTACTGAGATAGCAAACAGGTGTTCATCTGGCATTTGGTCATCCACTGTCCCTTCTTCACCTGCAAGAAAATTCAATCTAGACAAGAAGTCAGCAACAACATTTTCCTTACCTGGCTTGTCGACAATAGTCAAATCAAATTGCTACAACAAAAGTAACCATCTAATGATACGAGCATTGACATCAGGCTTATTCATTAAATATCTAATCCCAGCATGATCAGTGTGTACAAATCTTTGATAACCAGTGATGTAGTGTCTGAACTTGTTTAGGGAATGGACTACAGCCATGAATTCTTTCTCGGTTACAGTATAGTTCATTTCTGCCTTGGACAGGTTTTTGCTAACGAAGTATATGGCATATGGTAGTTTCTCCTCAACTTGTCCTAAGGCTGCCCCTATGGCTTTGTTCGAGGCATCAGTGTGGATGTGGAAAGGTAGGGCCCAGTTTGGACCTCTCAAGATCGGGGCAGACACCAGCTTATTTTTCAACTCATCCAGAGCCCCTTGACAGTCGTCAGTCCATTTAAACTCAACATCTTTCCCTAAGAGGCCAAACAATGGCGAGGCTAGCTTACTGAAATCTTTAATGAATCTCCTATAATGCCTTGCTAAGCCTAGGAAACTCCGAACATCTCTTACCTTTTGAGGAGGTGGGACCTTTTGGATGATAGCAATCTTGTTAGGATCCACCTGTAATCCTTGCTGAGAAATGGTATGACCTAGCATAGTCCCTTTAGTCATCAGGAATTCACATTTTTCGGGACTAAGGGACAGGTTCATCTCAATGCACTTGGTTAGAACTTTTCCCAGGTTAGTCAATGCTTCTTGGAAGGTGGACCCATAAGGAGTAAAGTCATCCATATAGATTTCTACCGAATCGTGGACCAACTCCGAAAATATAATCAATACTACTCTCTGGAAAGTGGCAGGAGCATTGCATAGCCCAAAGGGAAGGACTCGGTAGGCAAAGGTACCCCATGGACAAGTGAAGGCGGTTTTATCTTGGTCCTCAGGGCTGATTTGGATCTGATTATACCCGCTGAACCCATCTAGGAAAGAGAAGAACTTCTTCCCTGCCAGTCCATCCAACACTTGATCTATGAAAGGTAAAGGGAAATGGTCTTTCTTGGTGGCTTTGTTAAGTTCTCGGTAATCTACACAGATTCTCCACTTCCCGTTTTTCTTGGGCACAAGAATTAGAGGTGAAACCCACTCACTATCAGAGATGGGGTAGATGAATCCTGCATCCAATAACTTTTGCAATTATTCTTTGACAATTTCTTTAAGGGCTGGATTCATTCTCCTCTGAGGCTACCTCACTGGTTTACATTCCTCTTTAATGTAAATGTGATGGGTACAGACCGAAGGGTGGACTCCTTTCATCTCCTTATAGCTCCAAGCGAAAGCATCCAGATGATTGTTTAATAAGCTACACAGCTCCTTCTCCTGGGAGGGAGATAGGGAGGAGCTGATCTTTAAGGTTCTTTCGAGGCCAAATTCCACATTCTTAACTCTGGGAGAGGTCGGATCAGTCACACAAAGGTCCACTAAAGCGCTGGCTTGGGTATCTTCCACCAACTCTTCTAAGGACAGTGCACTGGGTGGTGGATTTTGAATCAAATTCTCAATCAAGTCATCCTCGGTTTGAGGGCCTCCCCTGGTGTTTTCTACTGTGCACAATGGTGCAGAGTAGACCTCATACTCATCTCCCTCTTCCAACCAGAGTGGTAAGTCATGTTCTAGCAGAGGTTGGGCAGGAGGGTATAGGACTAGCTGCTTGGACATAGGCCCATTCTTGATGGTCATGCTTCCAGCTCGACAACTGATGTAAGCATCTGCAGTGGCTAACCAAGGCCTTCCTAAAATGAGGGGGTATCCAATGAGCTTTGCCTTTGGTTGAAGGACTAAGAAGTCCGCAGGGTATTCCCAAGAGTCAACAGAGACCAGGACATCTTCCACAATCCCTTCGGGAGTCACGGTGGAGCGATCTGCTAACTGCAGTACTGTCGAGGTCTTCCTTAAGGAACTCTGAAGGTTGAGTTTAAGCATAGTGTCCCTGGTCATCACATTAATGGTAGCCCCTATATCAATCAAGGTATGGGGGATTATGGTGCCATTGATGTGGACATCAACTACAGGACTCCCAGGGTCCAAATACTTTGGACAGTTTACTTGCCCCAACATTAGATCAGACAGTTGTCTTATGACATTTATAGTCGAGGCATCTCTCTTTCGCCTGCCTGGGTGCCTGAAACACTTCTCCTTGATCAATTTGTTGTATATTGGTACATCTTTTATGGCTTGGAGAAGTGGTATTTTCACACACAACTGTTTAAGTTCTCCCAGAAGTTCAGTCTCCTCTAGGTTTGGTTGTGTGGTTACTGTTAGTCGCTCAGGAAAGGGTGGAATGGCTTTGGGTTCACTTTATTGTTTCTCTTCCTCGTCCTCCGGGGGAGGAGGTTGGCGCTCTGGAAGGACCTTCCCAGATTGCAAGTTGATCTCTTGGATCTCCACAGCATAGGCAGGGCATGTTGTCTCCCCAGTGTATACCTGCTGGGCCTGTCTGTTGTTGGGGTTTGGGTTCGGTTGAGCAGGCATCTGGGGTTGTCTTGGAGGAGCAGGAGGTAATGATTGTGGCTAAGCCGGTGGTGGAGGCAAAATGGCGGGAGGAGAGTTGTATTGGGGCCTGCACCCTAGTTGAGGTGCATTCCACTGAGGTTGTGGCTGGACATGTGAGTGAAACGAATGAGCAGTGGGTTGAGTATGGTATTGAGATGGATAAGACCACGGAGGAGGTGTGGACCAGGAAGGATGAGCAGGGGGACCCCAAGAAGGCATGTGAGCGGATTGATTGGGGTTGTAATACGGTTGAGATGTTCCCTGCATCCCCTGCTGGTAAGGTCTTGACCCATGCGATCTCCTTTGGTTAAGGAAGTAGAGTGGTTCAGTGGTCCCTTCAGTCCCTTGGCACATGGCTTTAAGTCCAGGTAAGGTTGGGCACTGGTTCGTGGGGTGGTCTTCCTCACAAACGAAACATACCTCCACTGAGTGCAATGGACACTCGTTCTTAGAATGCTTCCTTGTACATCTGGGACAGAAAATGGCCAAAGCCCTCTCAGCTTCCTCTTTCTTTTGTTGGATTCAGAAAGTATCCAGTTGCATGGCAATGGTCTGTCTCATCTCACTTTTGAGGTCTTCCATCTGATTAGCAAACTCATGCTTGGAGAAGGTGGCACTAGCTGAGAGTGGATTCCCCCTACCTCGTTTCTGGGCGGCCCTATAATGGTTTCTAAACACAATCTTTATGTACTCATAAGGTAGTTGGTAAATGTCCCCTCCAGTTAGCAAATGAAGGGTATCTAGGAGGTCTTCAGGGACTCCTCGGAGCAGAACCAGCTTCAGAGATTCAGGGTCAAGTGTGCACCTGGCCCGTTTATAGCTAAGTTGGAACCTTTCCTCGTAGTCTTCTAAAGACTCATCATTTCCCATGGTCATCCGAAAGATTTCTCCCTTTGTTTCCTTTGACCTATAGTAGTCCCGGTATTTGTTGTTAAAGGCTTGCTGCATCTGAGCCCAAGTTGTGATACTGTTTCCAGGTAACCCCATGAACCAGCGTAGTGCTGCATCCTTGAGGGTAGAGGGAAAGAGTTTCAACTTTTTCTCATCTTCTGCATAGTCATAAATTCGACAAAGGACAACAAACTCAAACAGAAAGGTATCATGGTCTTCAGTGGTCAATCCATGGAAATGAGGTAAGGCTAAGGGACTTATGTTTTTCATCTTCATGTCCCCGTTGGTCTCTCGGATGGGAAAAGCACCTTCTATTCTCTCATCATCGTCTCTACCGTTTCTGTTTTCAGCCATGGTCTAAAAAGGAATGTTTTCTTGCTCTTCTTCTGTTATAGGATCTTCGTATATCTTAGGAGGTTCACCTATAGGTTCTTCTGGGTTACTGCCACCAAAGAAGAGAGAAGGGTGACTCGGTGATGTGGTGGGGGTGTTGGGTAGGAATTTTCAGGTACTATCTGTGTTCCTACAAGGCATGAAATGAAATATTTTTGGTTGCTTTTGCTTTTTTCTGCTTGTACCTGCAAAACTGAAACAGATGGAATTGCAACTAACTAAAATCTATCTTGCGGAAATGAAACTGCGGAATTGAAATGAAAGCAGGAAAGGACTAATCTATTTTGCTGAAATCAAATTGCAGAAATGAAATGCTAGACTACGCTTGCGGAATTGAAATGCTATTCTACGCTTGCAGAATTGAAATTGCGGAATTGAAAGGCTAATCTATGAAAGCAGGAAATGTCTAAGTTACTTTTGCAGAAATGAAATTGCAGAATGGAATTGAAATAAACTACTCAGCAGAAAGTTGGAGTAGAAAAATAGAATAAAAGCAGTAATCACAAATACTTTGACGCTTCCCCGGCAACGACGCCAAAAAGAATGGTGGGCTCCAGTATTGCAGCAATAATGCTGCAACTCCTGGGACTCCCTTCTTTACTCTTATCAACTCGGTATTTCGTAACAAACTTGGAAGCGACGGTGCTGTATGCACAAGTACTAGCTCTTGCCGCAGCTGTCACTTGGTCAGCTGGCACAAGTCCGCTAGGAGCTTAATCCAACTTCTATGAGCTCTGAGAAGAAGCTTTTTAACTGATGGATGAAAGCTAACTCAAAGAAGGCTAATCTACTTGCAGAAATAAACTGGAAAGCTGCAAGGAAACGTAAACCCTAACAAACCCTAATTTTACCAGCTAGCCCTACTGATGCAAGAAAGAGGGTGCAAGCTACTGAAAGAGATTCCATTGACTTCTAGGAAGGTAAAATGCATGTATCTAAGCTATTTCTACAGTAACATCTGAAGAAAACATCTTTTTGTATTTTTGAATAAGTTGTCAGAATTATCATGCATGTGCTTTGACTGTTTTGACTGTGCAGAGGTGGATTGGCGAGATGAAATGCTTGCAGAAGGTTGGGAAGGTTCGAAGAGGGCCTAAGGGGTCCCTAGCACCCTTCCAGAGGGTTTCACCAAGTTTGGCTATCAAGAAACCGCTTTCGTGAGCTTCTATAAGAAGTCTGCAGGGGTTCTATAGGATGCTCTGTATTTTCTACAGGAAGTTCTGTAATTTCTACAAGATGTTCAGAAATGGGATTTTGGAGGAAGGATGGAGAGAGAAAGGTGGAGAAGTGAGTATGGGGGTAGGATAAGGGTGTGAGGAGGTCCAGGACTTGGTGGATGGAGCTACGGAGTGATGAGGATGGTTGGATTTGTTCAAGGAGGAGTAAGCAACGTTGCACAAAAATATGGAAACTAGGTTGAAGTGAGGGAACGTGACAAGTGTGAGGCAAGAACCAGAGTTGGGGAATGGAGCAGATGGGATTGATGGAGTACGGGTAGATGGAGAGGTAATACAGTTGCTCTGCAAGTTATTCTTCAAACTGAACAATCAATGACTTGAAAAACCAAAGACCTAGTTACGTTAACCTAATCTGATATAGTTAACAGTAAAGAGAATGAACAGAAGGTTATTTGCAATGAAACCATGTGAAATAACTATGCAACGAAGCAATCAAGAATCTGAACATGTAACCAACTTCTGCAAATAAAAATCGAACACTAATGATTGCATGGTGAGTCAATGACAGTGTTTTTGTTGGCAGCAAGGTCACCTTTGTCCCAGCTCATGATCTCACTGAGGGAGAGGTGAGACCAGAGGTCCTTGATGGCCTTTTTCTGGATATCTTGCCTGTTAATAACCTATCAACTCAATCTGAACATAAAAATCCTTTCTAAGCATCAACAGTGACCTAGATAATCAACAAGATTTTAATCTACTTAACAGAAATTATTTTGCAAAGACATAAAAAGCAAATAACAGTACATAAAGGAAGCCTTGGCACTTGGGTTGGGCCCAACCCCAAGAGCTACAGGCTCCTAAATAAAACTCAAAACTGATGCCAAGTAAAGTTGCTCTTCATTACTAAAAAATACTCATGTCACAAGAAAGTTATACAGCAGTAGCTACAAAAAACGAGCTGAGACAATGAGAGCACTATAGTGCAAAACCCAACAGTTCCAAAAGTAAACTACGAAGGCTGAAGCCTTCCTATTTATGCACTACGAGGGTCCTAACAGCCCTCCTTAACTCAAGGGGCTCGGCTGTTCAAACTGCCAGTGAACAGTCACTCTTCATAAAGCTGCTCGGCTGCCTTTAGGATTCGTTTTGGTGGTCTGCTGAGCTCCAAGTTGAGGGTGGAGATTTCGAGGAAGGGCCATTTAATGCAAGAGACAACCTTCCTACGAATCCTCACCCTTGCTTCCTCATGCTTGGCTATCACCTGACTCATAATTGCTTGGCTTTGTTCCAAAAGTTGTCCAAAAAACCTGAAATAACCACGTATTAGCCTCCTTGGTAAAGTGACCACCCTTATTCATTCAAATAACATAAAATACTCAAAAAACATGCATAATCTATGAAAAATGGTGGATTGATGAAGAACAGTAGGCAAAATGAGCCCAATAAGTTACCCATTTTTGGGGCTCATCAATGTCCCTATGAACACATCATTCCTATGCTCCTCTGGAATATCTTTTACCATTATATTCAATTTTTGGAAGTCCTCAATGTGCTCCATCATTGAACCCTTTTGTTTGAGATTTATCAATTGGCTAAAAAAAGTGTTGTTTTTTGTATCCTCATAATGTGCTATCATTTCATCCGTAAAAATAGCCCAACTAAAAATTTGTTTACGAGAGCAAAGCCATTGATACTAGTCAAACTTATTTGGTTCCAAATATAAAGTTGCAATGCGTACCTTTTGTGTGTTTTGCACATTATGGAGATCGAAAAATTGCTCCATCTGTAGTATCCATGTTTCGGCATCCTTGCCATCGAACTTCCTCATATCGATCTTTGGAACATGGTGGTTCTTTGATCCAACATTAGAGTCTATGAAATCATGATTAACATTTGTTTTTTTCTCATCATGAGTTTCCTTTACTACCCTTTCGCCATCAGTAAGCATTGCTTGTAGAAACTTTGTCAATTTTGTCTTCAAATATGTCTTCAAATCTTCCATGCCTTTCTTTAAATCATCCATCTTAGCTTCCATGCGATACATCTTAGCTTCTACGTCTTTCTTTAAACCATCCATCTTAGCTTTTGTTACTTTTTGTGCGAGTGAAATTTGTTGCACTTGGTCTCGTAATTTTGATATATCATGTTTCATTTCTTCCTCTTTTTCATGAGTCATGCTAGAGCTTTCAAGTTACTTACTAGGTGTTTCATTTTCTTTCTTTGGGGCATCAAATACCAATAATAATGCTTCATAGTGCCCTTTGAATTCCTTCAAACTAATTTTTCAAACCAAGCTTATGCAAAAATTTAAAAATAAAACTACACACCTTTTTTCACTTTGTAGAAGCTCGATATTAAATCTGATGTATCTCTATAATTTTGGATCTCCAAGGTGAAATTTCTTCCCGCGGTAACCCTCTGAGTAATCTTTCTAACCCCGCAATTTTGATCAAGATTGGATTTTCCAATGAAGAGTTATGCCAATTCTCCCACGATGACCTGAGTATAGACTAGTTCAGTAGAGCAAAATTGTACAATGTGCCGCGGGTCACTGTTTCAACCTTAGATTCTGAAAATAATATCCAAAAAACTAAAGTCCATTCTCTTTCTATAAATCCTTACGAAAATTCAATATGATGCTCAGAGTGAAAGTTCTGACATTTTTCCCAAGATCACCTGTTTGGAATGTAATTCGGGGGTCTGCAAAAACCCTAACTTCCTCATATTATATCTCCTAAATTATAGTGAGACAAGATCTGAAATTCGAGCCCAAGGTTTAGCGAGATTTCCTCTCAAATGGTTTTTTTTTTTTAGCTTTTGAAATGTTGCCAAAAAAAATTATAGTGAGAATTCCACGATGACCTATTTGGAGCAACGAAACCCTAGAATCCAAAGCTCTGATACCAAATGTTATGAAACCAGTTCACAAAAAGATAGAAAAGATAGATCAACGCCTTAGAAATAAGCCTCTTCGAGGGGGCAACCTACTTTACATTACACAAATGAACAACTCTTAGATGATTCAAATGAAAAAACCTCCTTTCTTTATATAGGAGTCTAAGGGGTCACAATATAACCAAAGCCGACCTAACAATAATAATATAAAGGCACAAAAATAACAAGAGTGGGATTCTATGGGGCACAATAATAACAATATTGGGACAATAGGGGCACAACAATAATAATAAGGGATACAATGACAATAGTAATGGGGGAATCACTAGTATTATAGGGACCTAACATAAAAACCCATGCTATCAGTATATTGCGTTAGTCAAACAATATCAGAAGATTACAATGATTTTCTCAAGCCTGAGCAACCTCTTCATTCTCTTTATCTGTGTCACAACTTCCTAGACAAGCCTTGTCCAATACTTAACCAATTTTCTTCTTTCCCAAGTCCTTATTTCCTTGCGCTATTTCCTTGGGAATTAGCCCCTATTAACTAGGGAAATTCCTCAATTGGAATTGCACAATCCATCATAGGTCTTCCTTTGACTACATGCACCACCTATACAATTTGGATGATTATACAATTGATAGTACACTACCCTTGAACTCAAATCCCAACTAGGTAACTTGTATATCACACATGCATGATTTATTTATGGATGAATTATCAGTTAAATGGTTGAACACATGAAGCAACACCCCACTGTTAGACCTCCTACTAGTTCCTCCATCAGTTGGAACTAGTTTAACTGACTTTAACTCAGTTAAACTAAATTAATTAATTACAACTCAAAATAAACTCAATTGGAGCTCCTATAAAGTAGGAGCCACTCTACATGACTCAGGTTAGACTCTCAACTTGAATTAATTGAACCAACTAAGTCAAATTAACTTAGTTAACTCGTACAAGTTGTCTTGTGATGTGGAATTACAATTTTTCTCCTAATATAATTCAAGGGAAAATTAAATAAGGATTTTCTTGTTGCATTTTTCACATGATATGTCTACTGTTAATAAATATCTTGTACATGGAAATCTTCCTGCTTTTTGTGTTGTGTTCTGTTATATCAGGCTGAGGAAAAATAAAGTAGTTCCCTTCTAAGCCAAATACTCCCAATTTTTCTAAAGTGTCAATCGATTCCAACATAGAAAAGATACGGTTGCAACTCACATTTAACTCCATCAGGTATATCATATGCTCCATCAATTCTAATAAAGCCACAATATGATGAAAGTTTCGATTAGAGTCAAGGACTACCAAAATTAAAATTAATGTACAATAGTTCTTGCACATGATTTACACCAGCTATGCATGTATTTTCTAGCTTTGGAGAAGTTTCGATATCTAGTTTTGCCTCAACCCAATAACCATGGAGAAGCCAAGAGGGGCATGGATGTGAAGAACACATTGGCAAATACTCTTTACAAATTATGTCAATCCCTAACTTGACATAAATTATGTAGCAACGAGAAGCCCAAGTTTTTGTTGTGCAAAACCATTGCCATGATCACCCTGTGCACTCAAAAGAAAGAGGTAACAAGTTTTTGTTTGGCATAGATAAGTTTCCTTTATTGAACTTATCTCAATTACAAATCTTGGGATATTCCTGAAATCTTACGAGGAGGAAAGAAGTCAATTATTTGACCTTGTTCCTATCCGTCAAATTCCAAAATATTCCAAAAATAGTCAATACATATTTCTCGCACATGTGGTCCATAGTTATAAGTCCATTTTTTATATTAAAATTTTTTCACTTTAATCACTAAAAAGTGAATTGGAGTAGTCCTAGTTGAATGCTAACATGCACTTGTTTGTATCATCCATTATTCTTAACTAATGTAATTTGAAAAATTTATTCACAAACATAGAGTGGTGCAGTAAGGATCATAATTTTGACAATATTTTGTAATCGTGCAAGTGAGAATATATCATAAAAGAGTGATAAGATGTTTATTTGAAGGAACATAACTTGCACATCCTGACATCCACATGACTAAACACCATTATATAGCTTCAATTTAAGATTTTTGTATCATTTCCCACATAACTTACACATTTTGATATCCACATGACTGAACATCAATGTAGAGCTTAAAGAGTCCATGCTCAGAGCATCCAAAATATAAAAACCCCATTAGTTATTCCGTGCACCCAAAACACAATAGTATCTAATTTCAGCCAAAAAAATTTCAATGTTCCTAAGGAAATAGTCCCAAATATTTGCACAAAATCCTTATACATTAAAAAAAGGATATTTATTCATGGCCAACCCAAATTCCTTGATATAGATTGCCAGATTATTATTGATCATATAACTTCTCATATCAACATAGAAAATAATAGAATCCATATAAAGGCTTTCTAGACTACTGCATACACTAAATCTCAAGTCTTTGCATCCAGATAAAACCCAAAATAATTTCACGTTTTTAACACTAGGAACATGGATCATTGATTGTTTAATGACTATCTATCCTTAGATTGGGTAGCAACTATTCTCTCCAAGATTGTCCACATATTTTCTAAATCTTGGATATCAAATTGCTATATAAACCCGAGGAACCCTCAACTTTGAATACACATACATAGATATGGCCATGGCTAGATCCATTGTTGCATAGCATCTAGATCCATGAATGACATCCCCTAGATATGTTTTTCATTGGAACAAACTCAGGTTAAAAGTTCATGTAATAAAGTTAATAAGGCAAAATAAGATCAAGGTAATGGGACACGTATTTCAAGTTTAATTTTGGGAAAAACATCGTAGTGGGTGTTCATTTCGGTTTATTATGGCTAAGGAAATTAGCAAAGGCTTTGGAAAAGGCTTTAAAAAAGGCAAAGAGGCATTAATTGGAATTTTATCTGTGAAAATAAAGGAAAATAGGAGAAAAGAGAGTTGAAAGGTCACAAATTTGCATGAGAGAGAAATTGAAGGGAAAATAGAGGAAATTGAAGAAAATAGAGGCCTCAATAATAAAAAGGCTTTTGAGGATTAGTTTGGAGAATTTTTTTTCAGTTTTAGCGTGGACCTCTCTCTATTCTCTCATACTCTTGCACACTTAGAGCATTCTTGGAGCACTCTAACATTGGAAAAGAAAGAAAAGGAAGGCAAAGGAAGGACAAGGAAAGAAAAGGACAAGTAAGGAAAGTTGGATCAAGAAACTTCAGTAGGAATACTTGCAGGTAACAGGTTTCATATGTGATTTCCTAGTTGGTTTATTAACACATGGTACATGCATGTATGTATTTGGTTCTCTTGTTTTCATTAGCATGGGTTTCGCCATGTTTGACAGTGGTTTCATCCTTGCCTTTCCATTTCTGGTTAGCCATGGTGTGATGGGGTTCTTTCATTCAGTTGAGCTTTAGATTTTCAGATGGTTTTGGAACCGGGTGAGGTGGTCTTAGGAAAATTCCCAAGGCCCTAGGAATCCCTTGCCCAATTTTTGTGGGATTGCGGTAAGCCTGAGGGTGGAGACGGAAACATTCCTCAAGGTATTGGTGAAGAAACTCTGAGGCATCAAATCTTATTTTGGGCCTAGGAATCCCTTGACCGGTTTTGGCGGAATTACGATAAAGACTGGTGGTTTATGTTACTATTTTGGGCCTAGGGATCCCTTGACCGGTTTTGGTGGGATTGCAGTAAAGCCTGGTTGTTTATGTTATTGCTTTGGGCCTAGTGATCCCTTGATCGGTTTTGGTGGGGTTACGGTAAAGCCTAAGGGTGGAAGTGGTGTAATCTCCGAGAAGCTTTGGTTCAATCCAATCTATGGTTGGGTGGTATGTGGAAGTCCCTTACTTGGTTGACTTTTGCATATGTTAATAAGAGCTCTTTTCCCTATTGTATTTTATGAGTATTTGTACTTGTTATTATGTGGCTTTGATGGTTATTCTAGCATGATTAGTATTCTAGTTATATGTTGGTTATAAGCATGGTTCCATAACAATTTATAGTTATGGATCTTGATATCTTTAATTTGTTGATGAATCGTTATTGAATGCATGAGCTAATAAATGTTATTGCAGCTATTATGAGAGGAAATTAGACCTTATTGATGATTCTCATATATGCATTCATGACCTGTAGATTACATGTTCTCAATATGTTTAACAAAATGATTGTCATGGTTAGACCTGGTTAGCTTTATTTTTTTTATCAAGTTTGGTATGGATGGCTTTGTCTTGATTTTCTTTATCATTCTAGAAAGTGTCACTGAGTTTTGGGCAGTGGTCTAGAGGCTGACCTGGAATTTAGGCTCAGAATCTGGGACCGCACCCTCTGAATTGAGAAATTTAGGTCACAACTGCTACTTGGTAGGTTTATGCATGTGGTTAGAAGCCCTCAACCACGTGGAGGAGTTGTCATGCATGCGGTTGGGAGCCCAAGTCAGAAAAAAGGCATTCCAACTCAGGATTTGGGCACTAGGAGTGGTTGTTTGGCTCATGGGTGTCTTGTCACTTGTGAGAAAGGTCAGTAAGGTTCTAGTTTGTCGATTCCACTTCCTTAATTATACTTAGGAGGTTGATTCATGTCATAGTAGCCCTAAACTCATGTTTACCCTGGCAGGCTAGTGAAAGTGGGTAAATGTGGGAGGCATCGTTACATTCATGGTGGTTTTTTGGAACCCCCCCCCGGAAGGCATGAAAATTGAACTTTTTTTGGGCGAGGTGGGGGGGGGGGGGGGGGGTGGGGGTTAAATGAATTACCCCAAATATATATTTTATGGCGTTCTTTTGACAAACCCCCCTAAAAGTATTGCAAATTTAACTTTTGGAGGAATCTTTTGAACCCCCCTAAAAAAGTCATGAGAATTGAACATTAGGAGGCGATCATTTAACAATTGCCTATAAAATTTTAATTCTCATGGCTTTTGGAGGGGTTGTTCAAAACTGCCTCCAAAAGTTTAATTCTCGTGACTTTTAAGGGGGGTTGTTTTGACATTTAGGGAAAGTCATTCAAACCCCATTCCAACCCCCCCGCTCCCCCCCCCTCCCCAAAAAAAAAAAAAAAGTCATGAGAAAACACTTTTAGAGGTGGTCCCCCCCCACCCCAAAAAAAATATAAAAATAAAAAAATAAAAAAAAAAATTCATGAGATTTGAACTTTTAGAGGCGGTTGTTAAATTTCAGCCTCCAAATGTTCAATTCTCGTGACTTTTGGGGAAATGGGACATAAGGAAAACATGGATTGGTAGAAGTGGGAGGTCCAAACATGGTTTACTGGGATCTATAATCCTAGCATTAGAGAATGAGAATAAGGCTTAAGACCTAATGGCATAGGGTCTAGGGGGCTAGAGGGAAGGTAGCGAGAACAATTGATAGGGGAATCCACAATAGTTTTGATAAAGGGATTAGGGTCCCTATTATCACAACCCATAAGCCCTTAACCCATAACCACTAAATTCCATATCCCCTTAACCCAAAATTCATAATCCCTTAACCCATACACTCATAACCCATTAACACCTTGATCCCTTAATGAACCCTAAGGCACTAACGTCTTAACCTCTAACCCTTTACCTAGAATATTTGAACCCCCTAATATCTAACCCCTTATCCTTTTATACCTTAACACCTTTAACCCCTAACCCTTAAACACCTTAACCCCTAAGCCCTAACCCCTTAACCTACTAACACCCAAATCCCATAACCCTTAAGCCCTTAACCCCTAAATCCATTGACCCCTAAGCGCTTGCTGCTTAACCTTTGACCCCTAAATCCCTTAACCACTAAACCCTAAACCCCTTAGACCTCAACTCCCTGGGCCTCAACCTCCAAACCCCTAAACCCCCTAATCCCTAACCCTTTACCCTTAACTGCTAAACTCCTTAACTACTAGAACTCGTAAACCTTTCTCCTAAACCATAGGTGCTCCAACACTAATCCTCTTATTCAGATTAGGTTTTGGGTCACCAACCCTTCCAAATACAACCTCGAAGCACTATTAGGGTCCAAGTAAAAGAGCCAAAAGGTCCCCAAATCTGATATATGTTTTCTGTACAATCACATTTCCCCCAAATATCCTCCACATATTTTATTTCAAAGGGTAACAATACAACCTTCTAACGTCCACAAATGCATCTAATTTCATAGGAATCAAGTAAGTCTCATCTCCATGCAAGACACAAATGTAATTCATGTCCACTCAAAGGCAAATATAAGATACAAGTTTTTCCATTTAGCTATCATCATCCTTTAACACTAGACACTTCTCTTATCAAATGTATGGGTGGTAGTCCCATACAAGTCTACAGTCTTTCTTAAAGGTTTTTTCCACAACATGTTCAAAAGAACATTCGAATTCACTTAGTTTGATTCAATTCTATTTGAAAATGACACAAGCAGTCCTCAACTACATGAATGGAGCAATCTTCAAGATATTCAAGTTCATCCCCTTTTAATCCTCTTTTGGTGCCTTTAATAAAAACTTGACCAATGTCATCTTACAATTGGGTCTCCCTTTTTCATATGGTGAGAATATTGCCCTGTTCTTTAGGAAGGGGCTTACTTCTAAACAGAATTACACTAATTTTCTCAACATATGCATGGATAGAAGATACATCAAGAGGAGAAAACAAAGGTCAAAGTCAACCTTGTTGTCAAGCATAGGTCAAACATACATAAAAAAATTAAATAGCCTACACATGTAATTCTTAAATTGTTGGTTGGTTTTGGATCAACTTTGTCATTTTATTAATCCACCTCCATGGTCACTTTCCATTCCATTAATTCTTTAACAATTTCTTTCAGTTTTCCATGTTCCTTGTCTTCTTCTCTCAATTTCTCTTATGTATCATGCAATTGTAGTTGATAGGGGAGCCCCAATAGTTGTGATAAGGGGATTATGGACTCCCTTATCACAACCCATAAGCCCTAATTCATTTAATCCCTTAGCTAAGGGGGCCCAAGGGTATATTTTTAGGGGCATTGGGATCAAATTTTGGGGTTCATAACATTAGTAGAAGTGGAATGGTATGACCAAAAAGGTGGGAGGGGTATCTTGTGGTGTATTGAATGGATCAAAGGGACTCAAGGGTGGCATGGATGGGTAGAAGCGTTCCAAGCATGATTTACTAAGATCTATAATCCTAGCATTAGATAATGAGAATGGGACTAAGGACCTAATGTCATAGGGGTTAGGGGGCATAGAGGGAAGGCAATGAGAGCAATTGATAGGGGAACCCCCAATAGTGGTGATAAGGGGATTAGGGAGCCCATTATCACAACTGAGAAGCCCTTAACCTATAACCACTAAATTCCCTATCCCCTAACCCCCAAGCCATAATCCCTTAACCCCTACACTCATAACTTCAAACCTGTTAATAGCTTGACCCATTAAACCTTAAACCACTGACCCCTAACCTAGAACCCATGACCCTTACACCCTAACCCCTAACCCCTTAGCCCATAACACCTAAATCTCATAACTATTAAGCCCTTAAGCCCTAAATATCTTGACCCCCAACCCCTTGGTTGTTAACCGTTAACCCGTGAAGCCCTTAACCACTGAGTATCCAAGGCCAAAAATAACACCTCAAACCAACACCTTGACTTCCTAGGTTAATCCTTCACCTCTAATTGAGCATATTGGCACCATTTGATAATGCAGGAGAGACAAATCAAATTTTTCAGAGAACAACTTACTAATCTTTAGAAATCAAGTTTCTCCCAAGTATGAAGACATCTTTCAAGGCTACTATTTCACTTGTACAAATTATGGGCACAAGACAACAAATTTCAAGGTGAATATGTCATTTAGACAACTCAGGTCAAGAAGAAGAAATTATTAGCCAAATAATCAATTTGTGAGGCAAAGGATTAATAGACCCATGAACAAAATCTCATTTTCCCATTTGAAAATTTTGATTCAATGTTATGTCGATCAGAATGTTGGCCACAGAGTAGTTGATTACAGACAAAAAAAAGGCCTAATCTAAAAATAAAGAACTATAATGTGGTTTTATATGCCCAAACAAAGGAAGCCATTGGCATGTGGGTAGTGGTTGTTCCACGCACATCTCAGGAGACAAAAGTAAGTTCTTGTCATAGAAACTTGCTATCAAAGGTAATGTAACCTTTGGGAATAATGCACCTTGTAAGATTCTAGGTAAAGGAGTTATCTATAACAACCCTTGTTAAAAATCCATGTAATAAAGCTAATAAAGGCAAAATAAGACCAAGGTTATGGGACATGTATTCCAAGCTGAATGTTGGAAAAAACATCCTAGTGGGTGTTCATTTGGTTTATTATGGCTAAGGAAATTGGCAAAGGTAAAGAGGCATTTATTGATATTTTATTTATGAAAATAATGGAAATTAGGAGAAAAGGAAGGTGAAATGTCATAGGTTGCATGTGAGGACGAAATTGAAGGAAAAATAGAGGAAATTGAAGAAAATAGAGGCCTCGTTAATAAAAAAGCTTATGAGGATCATTTCACAACCTTTTGTCAGTTTAGTTTTGGACTCTCTCTCTATTCTATCTCTCACATTCTCTCACACTTAGAGCATTCTTGGATCATTCTAGCATTAGAGGAAGGAATGAAAAGAAAACAAAGGAAAGCAAGGATCAAGGAAGGAGGAGCTGGATCAAGTGGCTATAATGAGATTACTTGCAGGTATCAATTTTTGGCATGCATGGTATATGTATGTGTGTATTTGGTTCTCATGTTGTCATTGGAACGAGTTTTTCTAGGTGTGACAGTGGTTTTTAGCCTTGCTTTGCCATTTCTAGATATCCATGGTGTGATGGGGTTATTTCATTTGGTTGAGTTAGATTGTTGGCTGGTTTTGGAACCGAGTGAGGTGGTCTTAGGAAAATTCCCAATTGCCTGGAATCCCTTGACTGGTAATGGAGGGATACACAGTAAAGATTGAGGGTGGAGACAAGTAAATTCCTCAAGGAATTGGTGAAGAATCCAGAGAAATCCATGCTTGTTTAGGGCCTAGTAATCCCTTGAGTGGTTTTGGCGAGATTGCGGTAAAGCCCAATAGTGTATGTTTAATGTTTGGGCTAGTTCTTCCTTGATCAGTAATGGTGGGATTGCGATAAAGATCGGTTGTATAGGTGATGGTTTCGGGCCTAGAAATCCCTTGACCAATAATGGAGGGATATGCAGTAAATCCTGAGGAAGCTCTGGTTGTTTTCTTTTGAGTCCCACATTCATGCTTGGAATATGGCACAGGGGTGTTAAGCTAAAAGAAAGAATTGGTTATCTAACATTTTATGCTTGCATGAAGAAGATCAAAGATTACTAGAAAAATGGTGGATTATAATTCATGAGACTCTCCCTACAGATCAGATGAGCAACATGGTGATGAGTACTCCCCTCACATAACATACACTTTGAGAAGTTTTAAGGAATAAATTAGAAGTTGCAAAGTAGATAATGACGATATCATTCAGCCACAAGAGAGACTTACCAAGGCATAAGAGAAACAAGCAGAGGTAAATGCAGTCATCCTTCAAAGTTTGTTAGATTTTAAGAGACAAGGACCGCTTAGGATTAGTCATGGACATGAGGACAAGACTAATGGAGCCTATAGTAGCAAATATCATGATGGGCACAGGTCGTACATGGATGATACCGTTAGGTATGGCAGATTCTTGGATACACCTGATAGGAGAGGTAGTGGACAAGGGATTTATTCTAGTTCTGGTTCAGACAAGAACCATGGTCCTCATCGCTATCATCCTTACAGAAGGAATGATAGAGGATATTTTTTGGATGAGTTTAAGAAAGCCAGGCCACTTAGATTTGATGGTGAGTTGAAGAAACCAGAAGATGTAGAGGAATGATTGCTTGGGATGAAGAAGTTCTTTGAGTTGCATGAGTATATAGAGAACATGAAGGCCAAGATAGCTATTTTCAGCCTCAAAGGGAAAGAAAACATGTGGTGGGAATATCTGAAGCATGTCAGAGACATCGGGACAGAGGAGTTGAGTTTTCATGAATTCAAGAGACTCTTTAGGAAGAAGTACTTGTCAGAGAGGTACTATGATATTAAATCCAAGGAGTTCTATGAGCTGAAGATGGGATCGATGACGGATGAGAAGTACAAGACTAAGTTGTTGGAGTTATTGAGGTATGTGTCATATCTTAAGGATGAGAAGGCCAAAGTCAAATATTTTTCAGTGAATTACCATTAGCATTTAAAGATTGGATTGAGTATGATGAGCCTTGGTTGCTTGAATAAGTAATTGGAAATATGAATCACTGTTATGAACAATCAAAGTGTAAGACAAAGTCTCATCAAGGTTGGAAAGGAAAGATAAGATTAAGGGTAAATGGCCACCGAAGCGAACAAGACCTTAGGATGCAAGTGAAAAAGAGAATGTTGTTTCTTACAATATGTAGTTGGAAAGGGACATAGGTTATAACTTGGAGGGCAGTAGAATAAAGGTGGGGGTAAGGGACAATTGCACTATTGGATATGTGGCAAGGAGCATCTCAAGAAGGATTTTCTGTCGTATCAGGGTGGTAGGCCTCAAATCTACAATGCACAGGAAGCGCAGATAGTTGGGGATGTTGGACAGATCATTCCTTGGATCTATACAACATTCGATAATAGGCAGGCATATCACTAGACATCTATTATTGATATGGACAATACGCTTTGTGATCAATTTGTTTCTATTTTGATTGACCCTAAATCTAATTATATTGATGTTAACCATAAACTGGTGGATAAGTTTGGTTTGAGAAAAGAAGTGCATGCATAGTCTTGGTTAGTACAGTTGGCTACAGGTACTAAGAAAATAGTTCATCATTGGGTAAGAGCTTGTGCATTTGAGTTGAATGGTATACCTACATCAGCGCATCTGAATGTACTTTCATTGGGATCATACAATATGCTTCTGGGTATGGATTGGTTGTATTTTCACAGGACTAAGGTGGATTGTTAAGAGAAAGCTATTGAGTGCTTGGATGACAATTGAGAAAAAAGAACCTTACAGGGTAAGAACAAGGCTACATAAGTCAGAATGGTTACAACTATGCAGGCAAAGCGCAGTCGCAGGAAATGATGTGTGCTATCTGCAGTGCATATTTCTAGTGATAAAGGTAAGGATGTTGAGGATGCAGAGGTATTAAGCATATACCCAATTTTACAGCAATTTCAGGATGTATTCCTCACAAAGATTTCAGAGTTGTCGCCTCACAGGGAAGTGGACTATTGAGTTAATACTAGGGGAAGCACCAACATCAAAGGCACCTTACAAGATGAGCACTATAGAATTAGTGGAATTGAAGTTGAAGTTTAAGGAAATTCTTGACAAGGGATGCATTAGACTAAGTGTGTCACCTTGGGGTGCACCATTATTGTTTGTGAAGAAGGATGGTACTCTCAGGTTGTGTATTGACTACAGAAATTGAACAAGGTGACAATCAAGAACATGTATATATTGTCAAGGATTGACGACATGTTTGATCAGTTGAAGGGAGTAGCAGTTTTCTCAAATATTGATTTGAGATCAGGTTATCATTAGATACACATCAAAGAAGAGGACATTTACAAGACTACTTTCCGGACTAGGTATGGGCATTATGAGTTTGTTGTGATTCCTTTTGGTTTGACTAATGCTCCAACTACTTTCATGTGTTTGATGAATAGTGTGTTGCACCCTTATCTGGAATTTTTTTTATTGTATTCATTGATGATATATTGACATATTGTAAGAGTGAGGAAGATCATGTCGAACACTTAGAAACAATATTGAGATTGCTAAGAGATCATAAATTGTATTCCAATCTTAGAAAATGTAGTTTATTTCAGACAAAGGTACATTACTTGTGGCATGTTGTTTCCAAGGAAGGCATAGTAGTAGATACAGAAAATATCAGAGCTATCATGGAATGGGCAACTCTTAGGAGTGTGGATGAGGTCAAATCATTCATGGGGCTAGTAGGTTATTATGGGAGGTTCATCAGGAAATTCTCACAGATTGTCTTTCCTATTACATCATTGTAGAGGAAAGGGAATAAACTTGAATGGAGAGAGGAATGTGCATCCATTTTTTAGCACTTGCTTACAAATGCTCCAGTTCTAAAGATTGCAGATCCAGAAAAATAGTTTGTGGTGTGTATAGATGCTTGCAAAAGAGGACTTGGTGGAGTCTTGATGCAGGAGGGACATGTAGTATGTTATGAGTCAAGGAAACTAAATGAGCACGAACATAATTATGTGACACATGATCTTGAGTTGACAACGGTTTTCCATGCTTTGAAGAGGTGGAGGAACTATATTCTTGGCTGGCAATTCATCTTGATGAGTGATCACAATGGATTGAGATACTTGTTGAACCAACCAAATTTGAATGCTAGGAACGCTAGATGGTTGGCTATGATTAGTGAGTTTGACTTCTAGATCAGGTACATTAAGAGTTAAGAGAACATGGTTGCAGATGCTCTTAGTATAAGAGTACAAGTAGATCACATATCAACTATGAGTTCATATGGGACAGATTTACAAGATCATATCTTACAGGCAGTATAACAGGATGACAGGTACCAGCAATTTAAGCATAGGTCGCAGTAGCATGCTATAGGTGAATATGATGTGGATGATCATCTCCTAGCATATGGTTTGATCAAATTTAGGGAGAGGATCTATGTTTCAGGCAACAACGAGCTCAAGAAGCTTATCTTGAGGGAATTTCATGACAATCTGTATTTAGGTCAATCGAATATCAGAAGACGTTGACATAGATTAAGAAGTTCTATCATTGGCTTAATTTGAAGAAAGAGGTGCCAGAGTTTCTTGTGAGATGTTTGGATTGTCAACAGGTAAAAGCAGAGTGCAAGCATCTAGGCAGTTTACTACAACCGATTTCAATTTTAGAATAGAAATGGGAGGTCATTTCTATGGATTTCATTACTGGTTTGCCGAGGACATCTAGACAACATGATTCTATCATGGTTGTGGTTAATAGGTTGACTAAGGTATCTCACTTCTTTCTAGTGAAGTCTACTCATTTAGCTAGCGAGGTAGCATAGGTCTTCATCAGGGAGATTGTGAGGTTGCATGGTATTCTCAAGAAGATTGTGTAAGACATAGATGCCAAGTTCACTTCCAGGTTTTGGAAAAAGTTATTTGCAGGTTTAGGTACAAAGTTGGTCTTCAATATAGCGTATCATCCGCAGAAAGATGGATAGACATAGAGGGTCAGTAAAATTCTAGAGGAAATTTTGAGTATATATGTTATGCATCAACAACGAAAGTGAGAAGAGTATCTCCCACTAGTGGAGTTTTCTTACAACAATCGGTATCAGGAGTCATTGAGGATGAGTCTGTTTGAGGAAATTTATGGGCAGAGTTCTAATACTCCCATCAGCTGGAGTGATCCAGTGAACAAGGTATTGATTGGAATAGACATGTTGGCAGAGATGGAACATGAAATGCAGGTTATCAAGAGGAATTTAAAGGTAACATAGGATAGAAAAAAAAGTTATGTAGATCAACACAGGGTATTTAAGGAGTTTCAGGTTGGACAACAGGTGTACTTGCACATCAAGCCCAAGAAAATATCCTTGAGGATTGGGTATTGTGAAAATATGGCACCTCAATATTGCGAGCCTTTCAAGATTCTTGAGAGGATTGGACTAGTGGCTTACCGACTTGCATTGCTTCTAACAGTGAAAGTCCATGATGTTTGCCATGTGCCATTTCTTAAGAAGTATGTGAAAGATGTTGATCATGTGATTGAATTGTCTGTATTGCAGGTGGATCTAGAAGGAGAATTCCAGCCAGAAACTTAGTGCATTTTGGAGTGAAAGATGCTCATGCTTCGGAATTGAGAAATTGAGCAAGTTAAAGTGCAGTGGAAGCACTTTGGGCCCGATGAAGCTACATGGGAGATGGTTGATAAGATGCGGGCTATGTATCCTTCTCTATTCTTTGGTTGAGTGGATGTCTTTTGGTATATGTTTTGGTGTTGCTTTTTGGTTATGTCTGTATATGCATATTTATGATGTAAATACCGCATTGAGATGTGTTATAAAGCTCCAATAAGCGGTATGGTGTTCATGATATGTTGGTTTTGTTTTCAGCAATATGATATGATGTAAATGTTGCATCAATTTGTGTTATAAATATCCATGGGAAACATGTGTTTTGTTGGTTTATAAGTGTCATTGAACACCAAGGACAGTGTTCCCCTAAGGGGGAGGGTTTTGTAACAACCTTGGTTAAAATTCCATGTAATAAAGTTAATAAAGGCAAAATAAGACCAAGGTCATGGGACAAGTAGTTTAACCTGAATGTTGGACAAAACACCCTATTGGGTGTTCATTTGGTTTATTATGGCTAAGGAAATTGGCAAAGGCATTCAAAATGCAAAGAGACATTTATTGATATTTTATTTATGAAATTAATGGAAATTAGGAGAAAAGGAAGGTGAAAGGTCACATGTTTCATGTGAGGAGGAAATTGAAGAGAAAATTGAGGAAATTAAAGAAAATAGAGGCCTCATTAATAAAAAGGCTTATGAGGATCGGTTCACAACCTTTTGTCAGTTCAGTTTTGGAGCTCTCCCTCTATTCTCTCTCACATACTCTCTCACACTTAGAGCATTCTTGGAGCATTCTATTATTGGAGGAAGGAAGACAAAGAAAACATAGGAAAGTAAGGATCAAGCAATGAAGAGTTGGATCAAGCAGTTACAATCGGATTACTTGCAAGTATCAAGTTGCATGTATGATTTTATTGCTAGTTTTCTCATACATGGTAAAGGCATGTTTGTATTTGGTTCTCTTGTCGTCATTGACATGGGTTTTTTTAGGTGTTATAGTGGTTTTCAGCCTTGCCTTGCCATTTTTGGATAGCCATGGTGTGATGGGGTTCCTTCATTTGGTTGATCTGGGTTGTTGGATGGTTTTGGAACAGGGTGAGGCGGTCTTAGGAAAATTTCTAAGGGCCTAGGAATCCCTTATTCGGTAATGGCAGGAAACACAATAAAGCCTGAGGGTGGAGATGAGAAAAATCCTCAAGGTATTGGTGAAGAAATCTAGAGGAATCCATGCCTGTTTAGGGCCTAGTGATCCCTTGACTGGTTATGGTGGGATTGCAGTAAATCTGGGTAGTGTATGTTTATTGTTTGGCCTAGGAATCCTTTGATCGGTAATGGCAGAATTGCGGTAAATCCTGGTTGTATAGGTAAGGGTTTCAAGCCTACAAATCCCTTGACTAGTAATGATAGGATATGTGGTAAATCCAGAGGAAGCCCTAGTTATTTTGTTGTCAGTCCCAAATTCAAGCTTGGAATATGGAACGAGGGTGATTTGCTGAAAGAAAGATTCAGTTCAGTCCAATCTATGGTCGAGCGATATGTGGAAGTCCCTAACTTGGTTGGTTTTTGTACATGTTAATAAGAGCTATTTTCCCCTTTTATTTCATGAATATTTATACTTGTTATGATGTGGCTTTGATGGTTGTTCTATTATTGTTATTATTTTGGTTATATGTTGGTTATAATTATGGTTTTATGGCATATTCTAGTTATGGTTCTTAACATGTTTTGGTTGGTAAATGAATGGCTAATGAATGTATGACCTAATAGATGATAATGAAGCTACTGTGAGAGGGCATCATACCTTCTTGATGATTCTCAGATAAGTACAAGATCCCCATGTTTAGATATGTAATTATGACCTGCAAATTACATGTTCATGATGTGTTTGATGAAATGACTGTCATGTTTAGGCCTTTCTTGGTCAAGTTATTGTCTTATTTTTATAAGGAAGGCTTTGTCCTCGTGTCAATTATTGTTCTTAAAAGTTTCATCAAGTTTTGGGGAGTGGCTTGGAGACTAGCCCTGAAAAAGTGGCTTAGACCTCGTAGTCGCAATCATAAAATTGGGTAAAAAATATTGTAGTCATTCCCTTGCAGGCTTATGCATACAACTAGAGAGTTGTAGTCAAATTTAGGTAGTATTGTGCTAGTGTTCCGGAGTCTAGGTCACTGAAAAAAGATGTTTAACTCAAGGTTTGGGCACCTCGAAGGGTGGTTTAGCCTTTAGGGGTCCTTTAGCACCCGAGGGAAATCAATAAAGTTTTGGTTCGACAATTCCACTTCCTTAATTGTACCTAGGAATTTTAGTCATATCATAGTAACTCTTCGTCACATATTTACCTCAGTGGACCGGTGAACTTGGGTAAGTGTGGGAGGAGGGTGGTTACATTGTCAGCCTAGATAATGGCAGAGATAATGCCAAAAATGTTTTGTTGTTGATGGGTTGAAGCATAGTTTACTAAGTGTGTCTTAGATGTGTGACCAAGGCTAGGATGAGTTCTTCAAAGCTAAAAATTTTAAAATTAAGTCAACAAGAACTGGAGAGATAATAGCTTAAGCTATTAGAATGGAAAGTGATGTTTGTGTTCTAAAAGAGAAGACAAAGAAGTGTTGTTTGAAAAATATTGATGAGATTTGGTTGTGGAATTAAAGGCTAGGACATCTCAACTTTGATCAGATTATCAAATTGGGCAAGAAGAATGCAGTCAGAGATCTGCCAAAGCTTCTAAAGCTAGAGAGTACGAATTGCAAATCCTGTCAAATTGGAAAACAAGTTCAAGTACAATTTAAGACCAAGGAGAACACATCAACTAGGTCATTGCAATTGGTTCATATGGACTTGTGTGGTCATTCAAGAACTCAGTCACCTTCAAGTAAGTTGAATTTCATGCTTATCATTGATGATTCCAGTAAAATGATGTGGGTAGCATTTTTGAGAGAAAAACCAAAGGCCTTTGAGATGTTTAAAAAATTTAAGGCCATGCCAGAGAATGAGACTGATTGTAAAATAAAGTGCACAAGGTCTGATAATGGAGGAGATTTTACTTCAAAAGAGTTCGTTTATTTTTTCAAGCAACATGGCATCAAAAGGAAGTTTACCATAGCAAACACTCCACAACATAATGGTGTAGTAGAGAGAGCTAATAGATCAGTTCAACATTTGGATAGAGTCGTGGTGGGAGAAAGAAATATTCCATGAAGATTTTAGGCTAAAGCCATTAACATAACAATGGTGATTTTAAACAAGGCCCTCTTCTAACCAAACAGTGACAAAACCCCATATGAGCTCTGGTATGGTATACTTGCTACAGTCAAGCATTTTAGAGTATCTGGAAGCAAGTGTTATATCAATAAGAACGATGAAAGTCTTGGTAAGTTTGATGCAAGAGTTGATGAAGGTATTTTCTCAGGTACTTTGAGAATAGCAAAGGCTATATATGCTACAACAAGAATACAAAGAGAATAGTTGATTGTATTGATGTTAAAGTTGATGATCACATTGAACAGAAGACAATCAACTAGTAAATATTAGCTCCGATGATCCAATCAACAATGATGAGAAGGATGATGAGCCATTTTCAGATGAAGACACACATCCAATCAAATCCATAAATTTAACTTACACTCCTTGCAAAGATTTTCCTTTTTTGAAATCTAAATAAGATGTATTTGGTTATGATGATGATTTGTATAAACAATTTTAGTGCCTAAAATCTATATTGTTGTAGAGCGCATTTAGTAGTTTGATTTTGAGGGTGAATTCAAACTAATTGCATATTGTTTCAAAGGGATTATTTTTCTTCTACTCTACCTAATGAAACCTAGGGAATGATAAGAAGTAATATGAGTATGCAAAGAGAAAAAAAAATTGATACCAAAGTATTACCTCTCTCTTGAATCCAATGTCTAATGATGTTTGACCTATCTAAATGATGGGTTTGAGTTAGTTTAATTTTGTTAATCTTCTCTATTATGTTTCTTTTTTTTAGATAATATATAAACTTGGGTGTTTATGTCCTTACTATAGTATTTTTGCTTTGTTGTTGAACCATTACAAACACTGTGTTTCGATGCTAAAGCAATTGTGGTTTTGCCAATGGTCTAGTTTCCCTAGTGCTAGACTAGGGAAAACCAAACTTGTTATGATATCTTTTTTTATATATTAAAGACAAATTTTACTTAAAAAAAAAAAAAAAATCATTTAATAACTTGGATTAAGTTTTTAAGAAACACGTAAACTAATGACTTTGGATTAACAACAATTTAATACCCAACTACCTATGCTAATATAAGATTTGGACCCTCATTCAAAGTCGAGCCTAGTTTGACTTTGACTCTTTGTTCAAAGTTTGAATAATGAGAGAGGTGGACTATGAATTTGTGAGGAATGAATGTTAATTTTTTTCCAAGAATATAAGTTGTAATTCGACAATGCTAAAAGGAATAAGGTACCTAAATATTGTTAGTCCCTAAATGTTACTATGTTTTAATTATTATAAATTAAGTTAAATATAGTGTAGCTAGGATTACATTAATTAATCACATAAATAATATTTTAATGAATTCAATAAATTTAGTATCATTAAAATGTTATGTTCAAGTAAGGTATTGAAGAAATAATTTGTGGAAGCTTTTAGTGCCTAAATATTTTTACTACTAAGCTTTCTTCCACAAGAGTTGTTGGCCATAATTATGAAAGAGAACCAGCTTTTAAAATATCTCATAGTTTCATTGTGTTTCCCAAACATATAACAAAAGAGGAAAATGATATAAAGGAAATATCCATGAATCCAAATTGGTTTTATGAAAGAGCTGCTTAAGTGCACTTTCTAGCAATCATAAGAATTCTAAATATGAACCCCCTTATCTCTCTTATGCCTTTTAGGATGGAAATAATTAGATTCTACACAAGCAAAAGGAGGATTAGAACTAAGCTAGGCCTCCTGTATGCATTGGAGAATCATAAGATACTTGTTGACATGCTTAACAATATGGATGAGGGCAAATATCTTCTTCAAACTCGATTCATTTACAGTAAACATATCAATCCTCCAACATCCCTCAGGAATTATTGTATATAACCTTACCCAATTATCTTTGGAAGGAATCCATAACACCTAAAGGTTTCTCTTAGCATTCAATGAATTGTTAAGGCATCTATAATCATAAGAAAATAAATAATTCAAGTTATAAGTACTACCAACTTATCATACTAGGTTTTGATTTTCCTCAATTTTGTTGATCCGGATTTAAACAGGAACGCAACAAATTACAGAGATAACCATATACACAAAGATGCAGCGAAAATAATACTTCATTTCATTAATAGGAAATACTGAAATATGCTTACAATCAGAAATGGAAATAAACTAGCTAGGGCGATGGTAGCTTATCTCTGAGAAGAGATGTGATGGCTACATGCCTCTGAACTGTGTTACAATGAGGCTCGAAGGCCTATTTATTGTTGAGAAACAATGGAAAACCCTTAACATTCCAAAACCTAACCCTAGGAGATGAAACGCCAAACTGTGGGCCCCGTTTGGGGGTAAGTTGGTACATCAACTTCCTGGGGTCGTAACTTTGGCATATGATCTCCGTTTGACGCGTACAATAGCTCATTAGAAAGATCTATCCGAGCACTATCATTGTTGGAACGGGCAACACCAGTCCATTCCATGGACTCATGTTGCCCCCGGATTCCCCAAAAAACGTCGTTTAGGGCCTCAAAACGGCTCCGGAAGTTCAGGACCCGAAAAACTGCTAAAAATAGTAAGTTGTGCTACAATTAAGGGAACTGAAAATGCTGAGAAAGACAATGGTGGGGGTCCAGGTGGACTTGGCAGGTGGCCACCAATATCCACCTGGATCATTCCTCCCCCCTTAGGAAGCAATGGTCCCCATTGCGTTGAGCTCCTCCATGAGATGAGGAAACTTCTGCTGAACTTGTTCCCTGGTGAGCCACTTGCCCTGCTGAAGGAGTTGGCCTGCTTTGACAACTCGATACATTTGGATATTCTGTTGGCGAGTGTTCTTGATCTGTGTGTCCATGATCCGATCAGTTGCAGCTTGTTCCATGCAATCTGGATTTAATTCTGTGGGTTTGAGCTGTTCTGCAATGTCGGATGTGTCTAACAATGGTGGAAAGTATGGCCGAAGGCGGTCCACATTGAACACTGGGTGCAGGCCAAGGAATGGGGGAATGCTGAGCTCAAATGCATTGTCTCCCATAGCCTTAGTAATGGTGTAAGGACCATATCGGAGTGGTCTTAATTTCTGATAGGCTCCAGTAAGGCGTTCCTTTTGCAAATGCAACCAGACTTTGTCGCCCACCTGAAACTTGTGTGGCACCCGATGTTGATCATGTCGCTGCTTGTACTTGGCATTTGATTTCTCAAGAATGTCATGGACCTGCTGGCGAATATGTTGGATGCGCTCAATGAAGCTGGTGGCCTTATCTGTTTCGGACTGGACATGAGCTGAATTCATGTGAGTGGCTGCAAGTGGCATGGCCACATCAACGGGACATAGTGGCTGGAATCCCAAACCCACCTGAAAAGGGCTATGGCCAGTGGAGCTGTGAAGAGCTCGGTTGTAGCTGTGCTGAACATAGGGGAGGCTCTCGTCCCATGTGCGTGGATGCTTTGAATTATACATGCGCAGAATGTGCACAATCATCCTATTGACAACCTCTGTCTGGCCATCAGTTTGAGGATGGAAGGCTGTGGACTTCGTGAGTTTGGTGTCCAGCATTGACCAGAGACTGGACCAAAATGTGCTGAGAAACCGACTGTCCCGATCTGAGATGATAGACTGTGGGATACCAAAGTGCACCCACACTCGTTCGAAGAAGATTTTAGCAGTGGCTTCTGCTGTGATATTCTTCTTGCAGGCCATCATAATGGCCATCTTTGAGAACCTGTCGACGACCACAAAAACACAGTCATTTCCATGCTTAGTGGAAGGAAGGCCTGACATGTAATCCATGGAGATGGATTCCCAAGGTCGACTAGGGGTAGGCAACGGGGTATAGAGGCCTTGCTTCTTAATGGTCGGTTTGGCAATGGCACAGGCAGTACATGATCGGATGTACTTCCCAACATCCTGTCGAAGATTCGGCCAATAGAAATAATTTTGCAGTACTGCCACTGTTTTCTCAACCCCGAAATGCCCAGCAGCCCGACTGTAGTGTGCTTCCCAAATCATCTTGGCACGCTCGCTTGAAGGAACACAAAGGTGACCGAGGTGGCATAATAGGGCATCTTGGAGGTGAAAATCTGCAACCTGCCGACCCTCCAAGAGTGTCTGGTATGTGTGGCCGAATTCTGTGTCGCTTTTGTAGAGAAGTGGCCAATCAGAAGTCTCGTGCCCGCAAGATTTGAGCACGGTGGTTAGCGCCATGATTGGTGGTCGACTGAGGCAATCTGCAACATTAATGGTGCTGCCCTTTTTATACTTGATATTCAAGTGAAACTGTTGCAGGTATGTAGACCACTTCTGATGGCAATCATTCTAAAATTTCCCTTGGGTCTGTATGAACTGCAGAGGTCGGTGGTCTGTGTGGATGACCGTTTCCTTCCCCAAAATGTAATGCTTCCATTGTCGGCAGGCTTTTACAATGGAATACATCTCTTTATCATAAGTGGGGTACTTCCGGACTGTGTCTGAAAGTGTTTCACTGTGATATGCCACTGGATGTCCATGTTGAGTAAGGACTGCCCCAATAGTATAGTCAGAGGCATCTGTCTCGACCTCAAATGGTTGTTGTAAATCTGGTAACGCGAGCACTGGGGCCATGCAGAGGCAATCCTTCAACTCCCTGAATGCCTTCTGTTGAGATTCAGACCAAAATAATTTTTCTTTCGCCCCGCCCTTGGTGACTTGACTCAAGGGCCAAGAAATATGAGAAAACCCCAACACAAACCTGCGGTAGAAGTTTGCAAGACCTAGAAAGATGCGGAGCTCTGTTAGAGTGGTTGGAGAGGGCCAATCCCGAATGACTTGGACCTTGGCTGGATCGACATGCACCCCCTGTTCATCAATGATGTATCCCAGATACTGAACCTCGGTCATGCCAAAAGTGCATTTCTCCAAATTGGCACATAGCTTGTGTTGCCGCAGTGTTTGGAGAACCTGTCGGATGTGGTGGAGGTGCTCTTCCCAACTCTGGCTGAAGATCAGAATGTCATCCAAGTATACTACTACAAAGGAGTTGGTGAATGGCCGCAAGATGTCATCCATTAGCCTCATAAAGGTTGCAGGAGCATTCGTCAATCCGAAAGGCATGACCAACCATTCGAAGAGGCCCTCCTTGGATTTGAAGGCAGTCTTCCACACATCTGAGGGTTCGATTGGTACCTGGTGATATCCTGACTTCATATCGATCTTGCTGAAATATTTCGCCCCCTTTAGTTGGTCTAGGAGGTCATCAATCCGCGGGATCGGGTACCTATTACGGACAGTGATCTTGTTCAGCGCCCGATAGTCAATACAGAGTCTCCATGTCCCATCCTTCTTCTATACCAACACTATCGGGCTTCCACAGGGCGAAGAACTCGGACGGATGTGACCTTTCTGCAAGAGCTCCTGAATCTGCCTCTTGATTTCATTTTTCTCCAAAACGGAGCGCCGATAAATTGGTCCATTGGGTAGCGGCGCACTTGGGGTCAGATCGATGGAGTGCTTGACCTGACAGTGCAGAGGAACCCCTGTCGGGGAGGTGAAGATGTCTTCGTACTCCTCCACAATCTTGTCCATCTGCAGCTGTCGTGCAGAGGGACCCCGTTTGGAGGCCGCGGCCCCTGTCTTCTTCTTCCCTTGAGGGCGTATCATCAGGAAAACAAATTTCCTGGTTTTGGAAATGATCTTACTGCATTGTTTTGCAGTAATCAAAGAGATGGCGGCAGGTGGTGCTACCTCTGGTATCCTGAACAACTTATTTCCCAATGTGATAATAACAGCACGGGGCCTTGATTCATACACAGCATGTCGCTTCCACAAGTATGGTTGTCCTAGTAATACATCACAAACTTCAAGGGGAGCAATGTCACACAATACCTCATCCGTGAAGGGCTTGATGTTGTACGGAAGGCGACACTGCTGGCTCACGCGAAGATCTCGTCCTTGGTGAAGCCACCCAATGGTGTATGGCTGTGGATGTGCTGTGGTCGGTAAGCCCAACCTCTTCACGACCTCTGCCGAAATGAGGTTCTTTTGACTCCCGCTATCAACAATGAACTGTATCGGGGAGCCCTTTACCCACATCTGGGAGTGAAAGAGACGCTCCTCCTCCTTTGGATCTTCGGGTTCATTTTTTTGGATCTTTGCGGTAGCAACAGTGGCGCTGGGGTCCGCATCAATGATCTGTTCCCTTTTTCATACCCCTTATCGGGTTCTGACTCAGAGTCAGAACATGCATCTGATTCTGAAACCTTTAGCTCAGCCACCAGTGACTGCTTGGCCCTACACTCACTTGTGTTGTGAGTGGAGCTCTTATGGAACTCGCACCATTTTCCAGTGTCCTTTCTCGGCTTCGCAGCGCTGTTCTTTGCTTGCAGCTTCGGCTGGTTGTCTTGGGTTGTCCCGCCTTGGCTTTGTCTTTTGTTCTGTGGTTTAGGGGCACCTTTCCCCTGCTTTGGATTCGCCGATCCAAAGTCTCGCTTCTTTTGTTTAAACTTCTGCTCGACCTTGTCGGCATACCGGTATGCTGCGCCGAGCGAGGGGATGTTTAGGAACTGTATTTCTTCCTGAATGTACTTGTGCGGGCAACCACGATATTTGAGTATCAAATGTTGCTCTGAATCCTTGATACCCAACTTTGTGCGAAGGGTATGGAAAAGATTGGTGAACTCCTGCACGTCTTGGTCGCTTCCCTGCCGCAGCGTGGTCCACTTTATGTATTCATCCTCATAGCTCCCAACAGGGTAGTACTGCTCCTTGATGGCATCCCGGAACGAATCCCAGGTGGGTGTGGCTGAAAATAGTGAGCCAGTACTTTCATCCTTCTGCTCGCAGTAGGTTTCCCACCAGTCCTTGATGTGGGGGGCTGCTTTGAGAAGAGCAAAAACAATCTTTTCTCGACTCGAAAATTCATGAACAGAAAAATAACCCTCTAGCAGATTTAACCATTTATCTACGGCATCGACGTCTATCTGACCCTCGAATATGGGGATTTCAAAATTAACTTGTACCTTAAAGGGTGTGGCGTTTCCAGAGGAGCTGCTGGAAGCCGATGCGCCGCTTCTGGGTAGCCGCTGAAGGATCTGCGCAAAGCTGTCCATCATCGCGTTCCGTTGTCGCTCGAGCGCTTCTTCGAGCAAGATTTTGATGGGATCTCCTGCCCCCTCGTATTTCTTCTCGTCCGCCATGGGAGGCTGGTCTTGCAAAGGTTCAACCAGTTCGAGCCCTAACTCCTTATATCCCGACCTTGTTGGGGACATGCAAAGAAAAATAGAGAAAAAGCAGACCGCTCTAATACCACTAATCCGGATTTAAACAGGAACGCAACAAATTACAAAGATAACCATATACACAAAGATGCAGCGGAAATAATACTTCATTTCATTAATAGGAAATACTGAAATATGCTTACAATCAGAAATGGAAATAAACTAGCTAGGGCGATGGTAGCTTATCTCTGAGAAGAGATGTGATGGCTACATGCCTCTGAACTGTGTTACAATGAGGCTCGAAGGCCTATTTATTGTTGAGAAACAATGGAAAACCCTTAACATTCCAAAACCTAACCCTAGGAGATGAAACGCCAAACTGTGGGCCCCGTTTGGGGGTAAGTTGGTACATCAACTTCCTGGGGTCGTAACTTTGGCATATGATCTCCGTTTGACGCGTACAATAGCTCATTAGAAAGATCTATCCGAGCACTATCATTGTTGGAACGGGCAACACCAGTCCATTCCATGGACTCATGTTGCCCCCGGATTCCCCAAAAAACGTCGTTTAGGGCCTCAAAACGGCTCCGGAAGTTCAGGACCCGAAAAACTGCTAAAAATAGTAAGTTGTGCTACAATTAAGGGAACTGAAAATGCTGAGAAAAACAATGGTGGGGGTCCAGGTGGACTTGGCAGGTGGCCACCAATATCCACCTGGATCATTTGTGTTTAGCATATTTAGGAGTTTGTAAAATTATGGTGTTTCTTCCAAGAAATGAAATATATATAATAAGACAAAAAGAAAGATGAAAAATATATGGAATTATTTGTGAATGGGTTGAAAGAGAAAGTATGTAAATAATTTTTTCAAAAAATATTTGCTTCTATATTGTGTTTGTGGTAAATGCCTAGTATTATACATATTTTTATACGAAGGCAATTTTTGTGTAGAACCCCAATGATTATTTCATAGTTGTGGAAAGTATCCCAATGATTTCATTTATTAAACTTAAACACTCGGAAATATCTGCATTAGAAGCATTATTTTTCCAATATATGAATCTATTAGTCTCAAATACTATTATGTCCTTTGTGTTTTGTTAGTTTTATGTACATTTATTTGTGATTTTCTTTATTACTGCTTTCATTATGATACACTCTAAGTCCCTCTTATGAGTATTAGGATGTAAATGAATGGGTTCTAAGTATAGGAAAAGAAGATGAAGTTTGGGCCATGACTCATCTATGTATTGGAGAGTGGTGACATACTCATAATTATCTTTCGATGGAGTCCAAATTATCTAGCAATTTCTCTTATCCTTCGATGTAGTATTGAGTTATATGTAACAAATCAACAAAGTGTAGATATGTTAGTTTTACCAACTTAATATGCTAGTGTTTAGTTCTCCTTAGTTTTAAGTTTAGGCTATTTAGCTTGACTTTCTGAATTTATGGTGCTTCTTTTAGGAAAATAAGGCTTTAAAACAAAAAAATAATTAAAGAAAGAGGAAAATAAATGTGAAATTATAGATGGAGTGAAAGACAATGTGATGCACAAAGGATCAATGCCTTGTCCAACATAAATACATGCATACTACTTGTAGTGAATCATATCCTAATATTCATATCGTTGCATTCTTTGATGGACATATTTATAATCAAGGTTATAAAAAAACCATTGGACATGAATTCCCCAAAAAGAATAATATTGAATCTAGGGACTAAATCAAATATATATTGTTCGTTTTTTGCACAAGAAAAAATTGTAGCTTCACCCCTTCACCCAATTATCATTCTACATTATAACAAGGAGGGACCACTAATATCTCTTCTTCTATTTTATGAGCATTATAATTTTGTATACAATAGTAGAAAGAAAAATTTATAAACCCTGAAACCCCTTTAGACTCTTTTTTTCAAACCCACCAAAATGTAGGAGAAAACCCAACCCATAAAAATACTCACTTACAACACCAATTTCAACCCTTGACCTTATTTTTTCCTCGATCTTTAGGAAGCTTTCCAGTGATTGGAATTGAGAATATCTCAATATAGAGTCTGTTGTGAGCTTCTATGGGGTTTCGTTTTTTCTCGTGTGGGAAAGATAAGCTTTGTTTCAAACAATTGGGAATCTAGACCAGATAAATAGTGAATTTCAAGCCCATAGCGTATCCCACCCACCTCAACTATAGTTTCCCTAACCCTTCCACTTCATGGATTCACTAGTTTTTAGTTGTTATCCCCATGTATTTGCGGGGTAGAGGGAAATATTTAATGGATATAACATTATAACATGTTGCAATGAATATGTATTGGGGGTAGGGCCAAGAGACAGATCTTAAGGGAGATAGAGATGGCTTGGCAACTACGATTGATAGGGAGTGAAAAAGGACCTTTACGTACTCACTATGCCTAATGTAAATTTGTAATCAATGGTTAATTTTAAGGTTGTAAGTTTTACACATTTGGGGATTGTTTTTTCATTTAATGTAGAAACAATTAGAGTCAAAAAGAAAAACAAAATTGAGAGAAATCATTAAAATAAATTTAAAAACTATGTCCAAATTTCAATTTTCTTTTCCAATTCTTTTACTTACATAATTTTTATGTGACAACATACACACTACCTTTGGGTGTGGAGTATGCCATAAACTGCTTCTGCTTGGCTAACAGCTAGTCTTACTCAAATGTAAGGAAAGATGTTAAAAACCTAAGACCTAGAGGCATCTAGAAGGAGTGTGTAGAGCATTGGGAAGGTATGTTTTAATAAATAATTTAGTGATGTTTTAAGCAATAGTTGTAATCTTTTCTTTATTATAAAGTAGGGAAAACGCAACGAGAACGAGTCCAAAATGATCCAATCACTAATAGTTGTCTTCTCTACGCAGGGAAAGGTAAAAGCAGGAAGGCGCAACGCAAAACGAGAATTTGATGAGAAGATAACGGCTGTCCCTCCAATTCTAAATAAGGTTCAGACCAGGTCAAGTAAATCAAGGAAGATTAGTCCGGAACGAGATGAGGGACTGCCAGTTCGGAAATACAGGCCGAGTAAAGGAAGGCGTTAACAGTTTAGCGGATCACTCAGGATCTTTGATCCTGAGGGATCGCTACGTTCAATCGTTTTGTCGTCTGGTGAACTCCGTCGTTAATTGTATAAAAGGAGGGCAGCATTGGAAATTAAGGGGGATTATTTTGTATCTTTAACTTTCTGTTCACGGCTTTTACCGTCAGTTGAACTCAGACTATTGAGTCTCTCTGAAACTTAGTTTTGTACCCTCATTGATGCGTTAATATAATATCTTTGGTGTTAATTTCTCCCTGCGTCTGAAGTAGTTTACGGCAGTGCGCCATTGGAAGCTTCGGGCCCGGCTCCAACGGACACTGGCTGATTGTACCATTACAATTATGCTTTGTGTGGTTTGTTTCCTATAATCTGTTATGATCGCATGTCGTTTCATATTTATTCATCTGTAGCTTTCCTGTTATAAATCTCTGTAACAAGTTCATATCATACTTTCAGGATTCTTCGCATACTGTTGATCTGAGTTGTTTGCATCAATTACAGAATTCATAAGTAGAATATTTCAGCTACAGGTGATTGGGGGTAATGGACTACTGGTGATTATCGCAGATCGTGTACATATGATTGACGTTTCCTGTCTTTAATGATTTGCTGTTCCATTTGATATGTATATGATTGACGTTTCCTGTCTTTAATAATTTGCTGTTCCATTTGATTAAGCTGCAAACTTGTATAAACAATTGCTTTCCCTTTGTATGTAAGTGTGTGCCAAGGATTGGAAGTGTTGACCTCGCGAGACTTAGTTTCTTTACTGCCGTTCCTTTTATTGCAGTCCCATTTCTGAAGTTGCTGTTCCATTCTGTTTTCTTGTTGTTCCTTTCGCTTGCATTTATTGAAGCGGCATGAGAGGAGGGTCAAGGCTGTTGTGAGATACAGCAGACGCTATAATGCTCCCAGATCATGATCCATACTCCTTCATCAGTTTCTAGGGGGATAGGTTACTAATTCCATACCCTCGACCGACGAAGTTGCTGCGTGTGTGATTTCTTTATGCAAAAGTAATTTAGCATAGCTTAGCATCCATTTACTCTTGTATTCTTTAGATCTATACTACGAAGCATTATCCTGACAAATAGCCTCAAATTGAGATATCCTTTACAATAACAAAACGCTCCCGGATTGACTTGTAATGTGAAATAACTAGAGGTGAAAAAGACCCTTGTTACAGCTCCACATTTTGGCGCCGTTGCCGGGGAAAGGGTATAGCCATTTGTCTTTTAACAGGGTAGTGTGCGAATCTGTTAGGGGAGAACTGGATTTTAAAAACGGAAGGTAAGAACCTGCGTGCGGAGCATGTAAAAGCCCTGCTCCACCGTCCGCTTTCCTAGCAGAATTGATTTAGTAATTTAATTGGAGTGCATGACTAAGCAGAAAAAGCCAGAAAAGAATCAAAAGCCTCCATCCAAAATCGAAAAAGCCAAGGGGTCGGCGACCCTTGGACGAAAGACCTTTATGGACGAAATTTATAAGAAAGCCGAATCTCAGCCATCAATAGGTTACAGGGAAGTAAACTCTAAACAACCTGCTAGTTCCCTTCAGGCCTCAGAATCACCGTCCGAAGCCTTTGCTGAGGTGCACAGTCAGACAGAGGAGCAGGACTTTCAAGAACTTGACAATTCGACTCCTGGACCAGTGCACGAAGGAAATTTTAGCAACCTTTGCGAAGGAGAAGGAGAAACAGGGGAAATCGAGGAACCTAGATCTCCTATTGAACCAAACCAGCCTTTAAACAGTCCAGATAAAGGAAGCGCTGCAAAAATCCTCGTTGAAGGAATGCATTCACCTCAGACAGTAGGGGCCATCATTATCCCTGATAAAGGGAGTGCTTTAAAAACAGTTCCCGCTAAGATTACCCCTCCTCAACCAAGGAGTACTCTCTTAGAAATTCCTGAAGATTACTGGCATATATTTGATTCCATAGCGCAGAATCAGCCAAATACCCAAACCTCTACTTTGCAATATCCCATAGTAGATTCCGCTGTGAATGCACCGATGAAGGCAATTCCGCTTCAACATATCCCGACGTTTCATGGACTCACATCAGAAGACCCTGATGCGTTTTTATTCGAATTTGATGTGTTATGCAGGGGATACGATTACACCACTGACCCCCAGAAGCTAAAGCTGTTTCCCTCTACTTTGAAGGGAGCAGCTCTGAGATGGTTCATGGGTTTAGGTGGTGGAGTCATAAACAATTGGGAGGAAATGAAAGTGGCCTTCTTAAAAAAATATCAGGATTACTGTAGATCAAGAGAACTAAAGGATGAAATCTTTCAAATGTCAGCCAGACCAAATGAAACTTTAGAAGAATATGTAGAACGTTTCCAATATAACTTGCAAAGATCTCCCTATGCATCGTTACCTCTACTCGATAACGTGTTAAAAACTGCATTGATTAGAGGTATGAAAGAGAAATGGATTGAAACGTTGAATATTATGGGAAAAGGAGACATTTATCAGGAAAATTTTGCTGACATCATTAATCTGTGTATCAGGAGCTCAAGAGGCAGCACAAGGATAAAACCAGCAGAATATGATCGCTTCACTAGAGACAATAGAACATCAATAGAAGGAGTATCACGAGTGGAACTTGGAAATCTGCTAGAGAATTTTAAAACTGATATCATGGGGACATTAACCACACAGCTTGATATTGTGCAGGCTAAACAGAAGCAAGCAGAGGCGGAACAGAATCTGGCAATTTTTTGCCCTCGGTGCAGAAAGAAACATAGCCAGAAAGAATGCCCGCTCGATACAGTTCAAATATGTGCTATCTGTACCAAGGACCATCCGACTGAAAGCTGTCCCTCGCTTCCTGGTTTGAAGGCGGTGTACAAAGAAGCAGAAGAGGAACCAGAGTCAGCATAGTTTATTAACCAGCGTCGTCAATGGCAGCCTAGGCAATCTGGTATGTTTCAAGATCCCTCCTCTTCTTTTCAATCTCCGCAATTTAATGCTCAGCAACAAAATATGTGGAAAAATCAGTCCCAGCACCCGTTTTCGAATTGGTCGCCTCAAATGTTTCCTACTTCGAACCCTTGGATGAACCAAGCTGGTTGGCCAAACTTTCCTTACCCTCCGCCATGTTGGCCAAATAATTCATATCCTCCGCAGTGGACCCCTTCCACTTCGCAAAGTTCACCCTGGCAGAGCAACTGGCCAAGATCGACATATCAAACACCAGGATCAATTCCGCTCCCTCAACCAACTCTGCCAGCCTTGCAATATAATCCCCAGCCCAACCTAAGACCGCAGCTCCCAGCCCAACCCAACCCTAACCCAAATAATCGACCAGTTCAATCTCTTCAAATTATAGAATCTTCCGAGATTGAATTTGCTATGCAGGAGTGCAATGATCTTCAATTGAGATCTGGGCGAATAATAGAAACTGAGGGACATAGAACCACTCATATTGAAAACCAGTTACCGATAGAACAGCCGTCACAAGAAGAAGATGTAAGTAAAGACCAGGTTCATCAGCAAGTAATTACATCTTCTCCACCTTTCCCAGAACGACTGGCCATTCCGAGACAAATGCAATATCCGGATTTTGATATTCTGGGAGAACTCCAAAACTTGTATATAAGAATTCCATTCCTTCAGGCTATACAGGATATCCCCATATATGAAAAAACCATAAAAGACCTGTGTAGCAGAAAATCAAAAAGAAATATAACCCCTAACCCTACAGTCCAGGTAGTCGGCACCTTATCCGACCTCTTATCAGGGAAAGAAACACCAATTAAATATGAGGATCCTGGAAACCCAATTGTCACTATTCAAGTCCGTGGGCAGACCCTGACCAACGTTTTAGTAGATCTAGGGGCTGCAATTAATATCCTGACAACATCAACCTGCCAGAAGCTTGGAATCACATCGGTAGAGCCTACTTCCACTTTACTAGAGCTAGCTGACCAATCAGTAATAAGACCAGAAGGCACCTTGTATGATGTCATGGTTTCAGTGGACTCTTGGGAATACCCGACCGATTTTCTGGTCATTAATCCAAAAACCCGACTAGATGGACATCCGCTAATTCTAGGTAGACCATGGCTCGCTACTGCTGACGCCTACATTGGATGCCGGCAGGGAAACATGACCATAACCAGAGGGCCGGATATCAAAAATTTAATCTTGTACCCGCCAGCCCAGCCAAGCATCACACCTCATATATCACTGACCAATCTGCACCTTGCCTCATATATTACTGATAATATTAGACCACCATTAACAGTCCAGGAAGCGCTAGATTTTAAAGATCAAACGGAAGATGATGCCATCAATAAATTCATTAATCAAACAGGATCCACATCGTATACACAATGCTTTATGATAAAAGCGGCATTTGATAACGAATTAGAGGAAGATCCTCTAAAAGATGACCATAACCAAATATACCTGTAACCTCTGTTGCTAACAGCAAAGTAGTGCAAATTGAACCGGGCAAAACTTTAAATATTAACGCTAATCTGACACCAGAGCAAGAGACCAAACTCATCCAGCTCCTACGAAAGTATCAGGAGGCATTTGCTTGGGACTATCCTGATATGAAAGGGATTGATCCCCAGCACACATCGTATCTATATCGAGAAAAATGCAAGACCTGTTCGCCAACCACAGAGAAGACTCAATCCCCATTTAAAAGATGTTGTAAAAGATGAGCTGCAGAAATTATTAGACGTTAATTTTATTTATCCTATTTCTGACAGCAAATGGGTCTCCCCACTTGTGGTAGTACCTAAAAAGAACGGGAAATGGAGGATCTGTGTCGATTACAGAGAATTAAACAAAGCTACACAAAAAGATCACTTCCCTCTCCCTTTCATAGACCAGGTATTGGACACCTTAGCAGGCAAGAAATTCTTTTCTTTCTTGGATGGCTTCAGCGGATATAACCAGATTCAAATTGCCCCTGAAGACCAGGACAAGACTACCTTTACTTGCCCCTGGGGAACGTTCGCCTACCGAGTCTTACCCTTTGGATTATGTAATGCTCTGGCCACATTCCAACGGGTTGTTCTTAGCATCTTTGCAGATTTAATTAATGATGGATTGGAAGTCTATATGGATGATTTCACACCATATGGAGATGACTTTGATCCAGCCCTGGATACTCTTGAAAATGTTCTAGAGCGCTGCATCGCTACCAGGCTTTGCTTGAGTCACGAAAAATGTTACATGATGATGACCGAAGGACTCATTCTGGGACATTACATCTCAGCAGCTGGCATTCAAGTAGACCCGGCTAAAATTCAAATACTCATGCTTATCCCAACCCCCACTAATCAAACAGAGGTACGCAGTTTTCTTGGTTTTTCTAGGTATTATAGACGATTTATACAACATTACTCACATATTGCTGCACCTCTACATGCATTAACTGGAAATGTTGATTTCTTATGGACAGAAAAATGTGATCGAGCCTTCACAGAATTAAAGAAGTTGCTATCTACAGCTCCAGTTCTCAGAGGACCTAATTGGAACTTACCATTCCAAATTTCAACCGACGCCTCAGACACAGCAATCGGTGCAGTTTTGGGCCAAGAAGAAGAGAAAAGACCATACGCTATCTATTACATCAGCAAAAATTTGGCTCCGGCTGAATTAAATTACACTGTCACCAAAAAAGAATTTTTAGCTGTGATACATGCTATTAATAAATTTAGACACTATATTACAGGCTATCCCGTTATTTTGTATACAGACCATTCTGCTATTAGGTATTTAGCAAACAAGCCTGTTACAAATGGAAGAATAACCAGGTGGTTGATCTTGTTGCAGGAATTCGACATTACAATCAGAGACTGACCAGGGAAGGAGAACCCTGTAGCTGATTTTCTTTCACGAATACCAAAATCAGTTGAAACAGCAGCAGTTGAGGACCAATTCCCAGATGAACACTTATTTGCTGTCGCTGTTCAAACTCCCTGGTACGCTGATGTGGCTAATTATCTTGCAGTAGGTAAGCTTCCAAAACATTTAACTCCCAATGAACGGAAACAGATCGTCCAGAAAAGCAATCGATTTTCGTGGGTTGGGGGCTATCTGTTTCATACAGGCGCAGATATGGAAATCAGAAGATGTATTCGAGAAGACGAAATCTTTGATATCTTGAAAGCCTGCCATGACGGGCCATGTGGAGGACATTTCGCGGAACAAAGAACAGCACACAAAGTATTACAAACGGGATATTACTGGCCTACAATTTTCAAAGATGCCAAAAAATTTGTCCAGGCCTGTGATAGTTGTCAGCGTGTAGGACGACCTGGCCCAGCAGACGAAATGCCTTTGCGGCCTCAATTAGTGATCGAACCTTTCGAACGCTGGGCTCTGGACTTTGTCGGACCCATCAACCCCCCATCAAACCAAAAAACCTACATTTTGGTGGCAACTGAATATGTTACCAAATGGGTTGAGGCGGAGGCATTACCCAGAGCTACAGAGGAGTCGGTAATACAGTTCTTGTTCCATTTGTTTGTACGTTATGGTCTTCCAAGGGAAGTGGTTACAGATGGAGGACCACAATTTGTGGGACATAAATTAGCTGCAACACTCAATAACCATCACATCCACCACAAAATTACTACCCCATACCATCCGCAGGCAAATGGGCAAGTCGAGAACAGTAATAAGATAATAGAGTCAATTTTGACAAAAACTGTTGCCTCACATCGCCGCGATTGGGCCGCCCGACTACCGGAGGCACTGTGGGCTTATCGAACCACATGGAGAAGTACCATCGGCTATTCACCATATCACTTAGTGTTTGGAAAGCAACCCATTTTTCCTATAGAATTTGAGATCCAAACCCTGCGAACTGCCCAAGAAGTCGGATTGGATTTAAGTGAAGCACAGAAAAATCGATTACAGCAAATTAATGAGTTGGACGAAACAAGGCTCGCTGCATTACAGAATACAGCACTCATCCAGCAGCAGCGAGCCAAGTGGCATGATGTGCTCATCAAAAACAAGATATTTCACGAAGGAGACTGGGCTCTGTTATATGATTCTAGATTTCAGGATTTCCCGGGGAAGCTTCAGACTCGATGGTTGGGACCATACGAGATTCAAAAAGTCCATGACAATGGGACCCTTACTTTGATCACAATCGATGGATCTGGATATACATTTAAGGTAAACGGCCACCGAGTTCGTCTGTATCGCAAACCGCTCACTCGGGAATCATTTTGCCAGCAGTTACGCCAAGATACTAACATCAAGATTATGGGAGAGGAAGCAAAAACTTCCTCCCCTATAGATTGGTAAGAAGTTCATTCTTTATTACCACATTTTGTATATAAGATTGTAAATTCTGTATATATGTTTCGAGTGCGTGTTTTCGCTGTTCCTTTTCAAAAGGAACAGCACTTGCGTGTTTTGTTGTTCCTTTTCAAAAGGAACAACACTCTTGAATTTTTGCTGTTCCTTTTCAAAAAAAGGAACAACACTTTTTGTTGTTCCTTTTCAAAAGGAACAGCAGCTGCATGTTTTGTTGTTCCTTTTCAAAAGGAACAACACTTTTGAATCTTTGTTGTTCCTTTTTCAAAAGGAACGACACCCTTGAGTTTTTGCTGTTCCTTTTCAAAAGGAACAACACTTTTGAATTTTTGCTGTTCCTTTTCAAAAGGAACAGCACTTTTGAATTTTTTTTTATTTCTTTTTAGAAGGAGCAACATTTGTGTGTTTTTTTTCAGTTCTTTTTTTTAGAAAGCAGCATTTGAGTGCTTTTGTTATCTTAGGACATTGCATCAAAAGAACCCTCCCACCCTCCCTTGTAAGAAAGAAATAGTATGCCCTCGTCCTTTCTATAAGAAGAAAGCATTGTCCATCCTTTTCCCGAGGCCATAAGTAGCAGCTATATATTTATGCAACAAATATAAAAGGCATGATATATCGAGATCAGCACATCATAAATCGCTATCTATAACAGCCCTAGTATTGATGCAACAAAGGAAGGATCCATACACTCATCAATTTTTTTCAGCCATAAGTCTCACCTCCTCTGCCCTGTTGGAAAATTTCATCATGTTACGTTCCTACAATTTTCTTTATTATTACTTGGAAATAAGAATAGAAAATTTATATCTTCCTATTGGGATAACAAGACTTCTTCCGCCAATCCCACTCTTAAGGAGGGTTGAACCACCCTTATGTGTAACTATACAAGAGCAAAAGTCCATCTCAAAAGAAAAAAAAAAAAAGCAAAAGCAAAATCAAAAGAAATTATTTGTCAAACGCAGGATAGGGGGTTTCATTAAAGAACTAGCCTACTATGATCATAAGATTATTCCCATCATGGCCACCACACCAGGAATATGGTCCAACAGGTTCATTATATAAACAAATCTTGGAACAGGGGGTCTCATCACGAGCCAGCCTGCCCACGTTTCGCGCCTCTCTGGTGAATGGCGTCATGGTTATGTGGTTACCAAGCCAGCATGATGGCCTGCATGTTGACAAGAATTGCTCTTCAAAACTGCACAAAGGACTATGGTTCCAGGGTGAAATAAACAACTCTGCCACGGTTATAAACACCGGTCGGCAGCAGAGCTCTGTTAATGGTATTGGAGTCATAGCATATACACCAATTTGGATCTTATTAAATATTTCTTTCTATCCTCGTAATAATTATATCTTACACCTTAATGGATACGTCACATGAACATCTATCATTACCAATTATGGCAAAGGTATTGACTATGACTATCTCAGACTTTCCATGAGTGCTAGACGTCCTATCCTTATGTTCTGCATCACATCACGAAGGCTTATGTTAAACGTGATCTATCTGTCGCATCGATCTCGGTATTTCTTTATCTAATCTGAAACATGGCAAAACTTTATAAGATGTTCCATTATGACTCGGTGACGGGATGACCGCCTTCTTCTATTTGACGGCTGAGGCAGCCTATCATTTCGCGCGGGGGGGAGGTGACTTCATTACTCCGCCGGCCACGTGTTAACACATCATTCGGAAATGATATGATACGAGGGTACGATATGCGCAAAGTTGTTATTTATGATCAATTATTCATGCATGCTCTGTGTCTTTTCTTTTTTGCCGCGATTACGTTCTTTGCATTGCTGTTCCATCTAGACCCTGAAACAGAACCATGGGGGGAAAGGCTATCAGAAGCGAGCCGAGCGAGCTCGTAGTCTCCGAAGCCGCTCGGAAGATCTTAGAAAAGGCAGGGTGGTTAACTTATTTTGGCCGCCTGCGCAAATCAAATGAAATAGTGGCCATGGAATTCCTGCAGAATTTGCAGGAAGAACACTCAGTGGTAGGTGGGAAGCAGATAGCAGTCACGAAGGAAATAATCGCGGAAGCAACCAGATTACCAGACTCAGGTCCAATATGGACGACAAAGAAAGAAAGACTGCAAAAGATCGTAGAAATCTTCCAAGATGAAGGGCAGAAGCTGACAGTGAAGGGAAAAGGAGTGCTGCCGGCAACACTGGGAGAACCCTGGAGCGAACTGGCAAAGGTAGTACAGAGCTACATCACCTGCGAAGGACGAAAAGATGTGGTAAGGCTGCGTCACCTTAAGCTCTTAGCTGTGTTAAAAGGAAAATGTGCTGTGAATCTCCCTGCATTGTTAAATTCATTGCTGCATGATGCCTCTCGGAGCCTGAAAAAGGCACACCATGAAGACGCAGTGGTTAGCCACCACGGGTTGATCCGCCTGATAGTGACATACAGTCTCGCTCAGCAGCAGAGTAGCTGGCGGGAACTTATTACAGCAATTGGAGGGGAAGTAGCATCACCATCCCCAAAGGCGAAGCACCCCGCTAGCACCTCTGAGACACCTAAAAAACCCAGAGAATCGCCAAAACCTAAGCAACCCTCGGGCACAACCGAGCAAACGAAGAAACGCATAAAGCTAGGGAAACAAAAATGTACCCCTAAAGCAACGAGACATGCAGAAAAACGTAAGGAATTGCCCGCAGAAAGATGTGCTACCTTAAAGCGAAGGTATCCCTCTGGCACGGCAGAACAATTTGAAAAACGCAGAAAGGTGGAGGTGGAAGAACAGGTGGCCAGCACACCCAAACAGCCCGAGAGGCCTAGAAAGTCAGCTCGGTTGGCAAAGATAAGAGGTAGGCTGGAAAAAATCCAGCCAAACATTGACCAGCCGATTGAAATAATAGAGGAACCTCCAGCGCCAGAACAAATACCTGGGGAAAATGTGGGACAAACAGAGAACGAAGTAGAAGCTGAAGAAGGAAATAAGAATGATGACTCTGCGGCCGAGACCAGCTATCCAGAGGCAGCTACTGAGCAGCCAATTCAGGAGAAGGAGATGGAACAATTGGGGGGTAGCCATCCACAAACCCCTGTGGAGGAAGAAGAGCTGGCCACCATCTTGGCCAGCCTTAGAGGTTATCCTTCACCCTCCAGTCCGGCAGAGCCTCCCGAAGGACCCTCTGAGGAAGAGACGCGTGAAGAATTGCATGATGGAATGGCAGGGGAAGAAAACCCCCCTGTCGTTGACAAAGAAAATGTGAATACCAATCAGGAACAAGCCGTTCCCAAAACACCAGAAGGAAATCCACCTGCTGATGGCGTGGAGGATGAAAATGTTTGTCGGGAACAGGACGTTCCCCGAATGACAGAAGAAACCCTCGATGAAAGAGGAGCAGAACTGAGGGCCGCCCATGTGCCCACAGCCGAGGCAAGAGAAATTAAGAAGTTGAGAAGAAAACAGCAGAAATTGCTGAATATTATAGCCCAGCTTCGGCAGAAAATTCGAAGTCTGAAAGCCAGTTTGAGAATAAGGAGGACTGTAAGAAGAAAAAGAAGGACAAATACAGCTGGGTCCTGTCAGAGGAGAAGGCAGAGCACCTATAGGCATCTAGTAGGTCGATACTCTGCCAGCAAACCTGCAGCTGTTCCAATTAATACTAAGGAACAAAATGTTGTTCCATCTGGAATAGAGCACCAGAATGCCGTTCCTATTGACATAGAAGAGCAGGCTGATATTCCAAACAGCCCATTAGAACCAACTGCCGTTCCAATTAAAACTGAGCCACAAGACGACATCCCATTTACAGAGGGACCACCGTACCCCTTTATACATGTCAAGAAGGAAGGGGAAAATAGAGCAGTTCACACTGAGACACCACCTTCAGGGAAAATTAAGCGACGAAATGTGAAGGTCCAGGCGAAACTTCCTGCCTCCAAGGAAGCATGGGAAAGGGATCCAAAAACCAAGGCCTTGTGCCGTGAGATAAGACAGGTCCAACAGGAGGCTGAACAGCTACGGGAGAAAATGATTCCTCGAGAAAAATACGAGGAACTGCAACAAGCAGTTGAACAAATGATTCCTCGAGAAAAATACAAGGAGCTGCAACAGGGAGTTGAGCAGAGGATTCCTCGAGAAAAATACGAAGAATTGCAGCAGAGGGCTGAGCAGTTAGAGGAACAAAGGATCCCTCTGGAAAAACATGAAGAACTGCAACAACAGCTGAGAAACATGAGTCAATCGGAGAGTCAGGCTTTTGAAGGATGGCAGAAGGAACAGGAAAAGGTTGCTAAGGTAACACGTCGACTAGATGCTGTTATTAAACAATTGGACACTGTATGTTCGCTGTATGATGATGTTTTGACTTGCAGGGCCCCCGCGAAGAATTATGCTTTATTCCTCCTTGAAAGATACTTAAGATTGAAAATAAAAGCTGTCAGGGCAGGTGCCCCCATTCAGATTAACACTGTTAATGATTTTATTGATTGTTGCAAACATTATGGGGTTAAGGTCCAACGATTATTATGCGAATTTTATTTGCACAATATGGTGCTTGAGCAGGAAACTGATCTAAACCCTGGTCCCTTTGTGGGGGATATACAGCTGCAAGCCTTTGTTTCATTCGGGGTCAATCAGTTAAAGTGGCTCAGGGCTTACAATGCCTTTCAGAGGCAGGAGCACAGCCTAGATCTATGGGTCAGGGCTGAGCCTCAAGACCCAGTTCGCCTATGGCAATCACACAAAAGCCTTATGAGAAACCCTGGCGTTATAGAACTACTAGGACCCATGCATGAGGAGTTGATCCGAAATAGCTTAGAATACTTCCTGGTTATTAAAGATTCCGCCTTGGAGGCTGCCAAATTCCGTTATCGGATTTCCACCCCAAGCATCCAGCTCAGGGAGCCCTTCAAATACGAGAACTTTGAGCTGGCTGCTGAACGATTGCCCTTTTATGGCCAGTGCATTCTGCAAGCTGGACCATCATGGTTAGGATATCGGTTCCGTAGCCCAATTATCTGGCACCCTGCACCGGGGTACCAGGCCTTGTATAATATGCCTGCAGATCAGTTGCATTACTTCTTTGATAAGCTGGTTGCCTCTCATGGTTGCAGACCCCCTCATGAAGTACCCTCTCCAGCCTATTCTCTTACTGCTCTCCATGTTAATTATAACGTTTTCATGAGGCCATGAAACAGAGTAAGTCGGGGGGTGTGTAGAGCATTGGGAAGGTATGTTTTAATAAATAATTTAGTGATGTTTTAAGCAATAGTTGTAATCTTTTCTTTATTATAAAGTAGGGAAAACGCAACGAGAACGAGTCCAAAATGATCCAATCACTAATAGTTGTCTTCTCTACGCAGGGAAAGGTAAAAGCAGGAAGGCGCAACGCAAAACGAGAATTTGATGAGAAGATAACGGCTGTCCCTCCAATTCTAAATAAGGTTCAGACCAGGTCGAGTAAATCAAGGAAGATCAGTCCGGAACGAGATGAAGGACTGCCAGTTCGGAAATACAGGCCGAGTAAAGGAAGGCGTTAACAGTTTAGCGGATCACTCAGGATCTTTGATCCTGAGGGATCGCTACGTTCAATCGTTTTGTCGTCTGGTGAACTCCGTCGTTAATTGTATAAAAGGAGGGCGGCATTGGAAATTAAGGGGGATTATTTTGTATCTTTAACTTTCTGTTCACGGATTTTACCGTCAGTTGAACTCAGACTATTGAGTCTCTCTGAAACTTAGTTTTGTACCCTCATTGATGCGTTAATATAATATCTTTGGTGTTAATTTCTCCCTGCGTCTGAAGTAGTTTACGGCAGTGTGCCATTGGAAGCTTCGGGCCCGGCTCCAACGGACACTGGCTGATTGTACCATTACAATTCTGCTTTGTGTGGTTTGTTTCCTATAATCTGTTATGATCGCATGTCGTTTCATATTTATTCATCTGTAGCTTTCCTGTTATAAATCTCTGTAACAAGTTCATATCATACTTTCAGGATTCTTCGCATACTGTTGATCTGAGTTGTTTGCATCAATTACAGAATTCATAAGTAGAATATTTCAGCTACAGGTGATTGGGGGTAATGGACTACTGGTGATTATCGTAGATCGTGTACATATGATTGACGTTTCCTGTCTTTAATGATTTGCTGTTCCATTTGATATGTATATGATTGACGTTTCCTGTCTTTAATAATTTGCTGTTCCATTTTATTAAGCTGCAAACTTGTATAAACAATTGCTTTCCCTTTGTATGTAAGTGTGTGCCAAGGATTGGAAGTGTTGACCTCGCGAGACTTAGTTTCTTTACTGCCGTTCCATTTACTGCTGTTCCTTTTATTGCTGTCCCATTTCTGAAGTTGCTGTTCCATTCTGTTTTCTTGCTGTTCCTTTCGCTTGCATTTATTGAAGCGGCATGAGAGGAGGGTCAAGGCTGTTGTGAGATACAACAGACGCTATAATGCTCCCAGATCATGATCCATACTCCTTCATCAGTTTCTAGGGGGATAGGTTACTAATTCCATACCCTCGACCGACGAAGTTGCTGCGTGTGTGATTTCTTTATGCAAAAGTAATTTAGCATATCTTAGCATCCATTTACTCTTGTATTCTTTAGATCTATACTACGAAGCATTATCCTGACAAATAGCCTCAAATTGAGATATCCTTTACAATAACAAAACGCTCCCGGATTGACTTGTAATGTGAAATAACTAGAGGTGAAAAAGACCCTTGTTACAGCTCCACAGAGTGAAATTCTACCCCCTTACAAATAACCCATGATTAATAATAGGTGGCTTGGTTTTCCTTGAATAATGATGATGAGTTAACCTGAATTCGTGGATAACAACCAGTGATGGATGTCCTCATTGTTGGTTTGACAAATCAGTTATGATAGGTTTTTCCACTGTTTAAAAAAAAGGAAAGCAATGTGTATGTTTAAAATATGAAGTCGTTGCATGCCTTCGTCCATAACTGCAGAGGTAGGCCTTGGTCATTCAACATCGCCCTTATTGCTCCCACAATGCTACGACTCTTTCTCTCAACCACCCCATTTTGTTGTGGGTTGTGGGGTGTTGTCAACTCCTGTCGAATATCTTCTTTTATATAGAAATTTTTAAATTCATTCGACATGTACTCACCTCCATTTTCGCTCCTGAGATCCTTCACCTTCTTTTCAATTTCTTTCTCAACTAGTGCCTTGAATTCTACGAACTTGGAGAATGTCTCATCTTTCTTTCACATGAAGAAGATCCAGTACTTTTGTGAGAAGTCATCAATGAAAATGACAAAATATTTTTTCCTGGTAGTGGAGGTTGTTGAGAAAGGTCCACAAACATCAGAGTGGATCTTTTATATGACTGCATGTGCTTTGTTGTCCAACTCATGGAATGTCGATTTTTTGTACTTCCCCATGGTACATCCTACTGCTTAAGTTCTCCTTTTAGAAGGTTTTTGGTTATTTGTTGCATGATATTTAGGGTGCCATGATGCAAATGGCCAAGTCTTATGTGCCAAAGTTCACCGACATCGCGACTCTGCACCTTCTCCGCCTTAGTGCTTAATGCAACACAATCTTCCACATCTAGATTATATAGGTTCTTCACATGAACCCTGATCTGATTCACCTATCCCATGGCTATGTGTCTCAAGAATTCCTTTCCTTTGCTGAAGATTGCACCATAACCATGACCTTCCAAGACTACAATAGAGATGAGATTTTTCTTTAGGTCCGGAACGAACATGACATTCTTGATTATGAAAGGGGAGCCCGAATCCCTCTGAAATGTAATTGTACCAACCTCATTCCCACTATACCTTCCGTCATCTCCCATCTCAATGTGCATGTGCGAATATTTTTCTTCCTGGTAACTGAAAAAGTCTCTACACCCTGTCATGTAGAACGATGCACCTAAGTCCAAGTACCACATGCTCCCCATCATTGTGCTAGCCATGCATGCAATAAGGGTAAAGTCAAGCTCGAACTGTGAATCCAAGGCTTCACCTACTGCTCCTCCTGAGGTCTTCTTGCTTGCATTTTTGTGTGGACCCTTCGTGGCAGAGTGCCCAAATCCATGACAATGGAAGCATTTAATTTTGGACAAGTCTTTCTTCTTACCCCCTTCGTTGGGCTCTAGTTTGGATTGATATTTCTTCCCTTTTCACTTCTTTTCCTTTCCATCCAATGAAATTTTTTCTTCATCCTTGCCCTTGGATGAAGTTCCATCTCTGGTGTTCCGCCTTATTTCCTCCTGTACCAAATCAGACCATAAGAACTCTGAATTATGTAGTTTCTCCCTCCCATTCACCAAATCTTGATAACTATGCCAACTCTTGGGAAGGCCCAAAAGGGCTAGGCTTACCAAGTCCTCTTCAATAATATTTACACCAACCTCGCAAAGTTCATCATGACATTGTGTGAATCTACTTAGATACTGTGGAATAGTTTCATTCTTATACATCTTAATACTTCAAAGTTTATCCTTGAGCACCAGCTTCTTGTGGTCACTATTATTTTAGAACAATTATATCAGTGCTTTCCACATTGCGAACAAAGTTTCTTTTCCATGGAGATTTGAGACAATGTAATCTTGTACTCCCTCCAAGATTATTCTCCTCTCCTTCACTACATCTTTCTTCCACTAAGTAAGGTTTTGGGCATCATATTCTGGTGGTTTTTCAACATCTGTCTTGATGTATTATAGCAATCCATGGTCATCCAATACTACCTCCATCTGATCCTTCCATGAAACAAAATTAGAGGTGCCTTCCAAGACATACTCTAGCCTCAGTCCATTGAAGGCCATCTTCTCAACTTTAAAGGAATCCTGCCAGACTAATCTTCAAATTTGATCCTCTTGAGAAACAACTTCAATCTAAGGAATTGCGCAATCCATTTTGGATAAATTCCTAAATAACAGGGGCCTAATTTCTCAAGTAATAATGTAAGGAAATAGGAACTCAAGCAGAGGAATAAATTGACTAATTCTGGGTCAGAGATTCTAAGTGAGAGATAGGTTACACACTTGCAGGTTGTGCTTAGTTGAGGAAAACAATTGTAATGCATCTCTATTCATCAAATTGATGCAAGCGGGCATTGGGGTAACATATTTCTTTCCCCAGATAAAAATACTATATGCATGTGTGTTATTTATTATTGCATGTATGATATTATTGTTCTAGATTATGAATTACTTTCCATAAAGCAATAGAGTGGGTTTGTGTCTTATGATTTTATTTAAACTTCATGAGCTGTTTGAAATCTACAACATAATTTCTACAACTTTTTTCTCCAAGCCTTTCCTGCCCAAACAATACATCTACAACATTATAAAAAACTTGTTGTAGCTCACTAAGGCTTTTACCAACCCATCTTAATTCATCAAGCAACAAACTACTTACCTAGGCATACTCCTTTAGCCCATGGTCCTCTTGTTGTCCCTGTTTTCCTACAAAGTTGGCATGTTGTCCCTTTCAACCAAATCTTTTAGCCTTCCTGTAGCATTATTAGGCCCTCTTCCAACTCCTTTAGGCCTCGACCTACCCTAACATATATCTTTTTGGGTTGTGTGTCACCTTAATTCACCTACAGGTAGAGCTACAAGTCCTATAGGTTGTTGTAACATGTTGTGACTCCCCTCTTGCTTGTTGCAAGTATCCTAACCATGATTGTGGCCAAACTCCTTATGGATGTGGCCTACCCGTGACCACTTTTTTCTGCCTGTGGCTAGTCTGCAGCTCCTTATCTAGCCTACAACCTCTTTTGTGGCATACTTGAGGCCTCTTTCTTTTGCATGTGTCTAGTCTGTGACCTATTATGTGGCCTCCCTATGGCCTTTTTCTTCTGCTTGTGGATATTCTATGGCCTCTTCTCCATCCCGCGACATCTTTTGCAACCTCTTTCTTATACTTGTGGCTAGTCTATGACCTCTTCTCCAACCTATGAATAATTTGCAACCTTTTCTCCAACCTATGGTTAGTCTGGGTAGTGGTACGACTTCTTATCTAGCCCTACTTAGCCTCTTTCGATAGAAAAATTGGTTGCCCTCAAATCCTATATTTCTTCACCTACGACTCCTTTTGCTACTTGGGCTAAGTCACTTCTAACCTTTCCACACAAAGAATCCTCCTTCATCTCCCTGTATTTATACTTTTCCAAGGGGTGTAAAACCACAAGGGGTGTGTCTCTTGGTCTTGTTGGATGACTTGAGCTACTTTGACACCATAAGTTGACTATAATTAATTTTAAATATTAAATTTTCTTCCTTGGGTTCAAAATCCCAACAACACAAACTAGAAATCCTCAAGGGATTTTCTAATAAAAAATACCTTCCTAGCTACCAAAAATCAATGCTCCCTCTTAGTGAGGAAGGTATTTCCACCTGCCTACAAATTTGATCCACAACCACATCCTTCTGGAACACTTGGATCTTCGAAGACACCATGCTCCTAGAAGCCTCTCACATTATATCATCTTTAATGGTTATCCCAACCATCACTTTCCTTATTCCTAGAAATATCTAGCTCCATGACTTTTCCTTGCATGGCCATGACTTCCTTGCATGAGGCATGCTTTTTCTTTGCATGGCCATGAATTTCTTGCATTTTCCATGACATTTCTTACATGATCATGACCTTAATTACATGGTCCATGATTTCCTTGCATGTATCGTGACTTTTCCTTGCGTGCACCATGAATTCGTGCATGGTGTACGGATTTCATTGCATGCACCACGGATTCCTTGCATAGTTAGTGAATGTTCTGGCATGGCCTTGAAGACTCCATTCTCTCACTTGAACTTGAAGGTTAAATTCCACTAAGCAACTTCCACTCCCTTCGAGCCAGCAATCTCTTTCTGAAACTAGACTCCCATCGAGCCAACAATCTCTTTCTAAAACCAGACTCCCTTTGAGCCTTCAAAACCTTCCCTTGGCTCACTCCGCTTTCCCTCCCATAAAGTAACCTCATGAAAACTTATGTTGCAACTAAAATTGTGTTCTTTCAAGGTATATTCCAATTTGTTATTGGACACTTAGCCTAGTCTACTCTAGACTACCGCAACTAGCCATTACAAGTGTCCTCATCCTCCTAGATCAAACAACTCACATGCACATGGCACCATAGCCCAACATGCAACTCTACAACCCAATGAAGAATCTATCTAGAAATCAACCTACCATTCACATGAAACTTCCTCGTTCATGCCAAACAATTCCCTGTCAAGGCACCCTAGTTGTCGCAACAAAAGTCCATTAATGGTGTCGACAACCCACCACATGACATACTGTTGTGAACTAAGCTCTCTGCCAATCCACCAAAAATCCCATCCTGCCACTCCAAGGTGAAATACCCACAACTCCTTGTCTCACAAAGCATACTTAACTCATTTAGAAACATTGTTGCTCTCTAACATTCATCATAGGATTCACTTGCAATCGCAAAAGAAAAAATTCTTGTAAGAACAAAACCCTTCTTGGGGTTGTTAACTGACCTAAGCCGACTTGACACCTTAAGTTTAATATGATTAAAGTTAAATATTAAAGTCTTTTCCTTGGGTGAAAACCCCTATCAAACTAACCAAAAAGCCTTAAATCCTTTTCCATTCAGAAATACCTTTTGATCTACCAAAAATTAATAGTTATAATCATAGTATCAAGATTTAAACACTGGATATTAATGATGTTGCAATCATAATATCAATTTATAAATATGAATATTATTTTGATATTGAAGATATAAGTAAACAAAATAATTTAGTTCTACCATATAAATATTTTTCTAAACAAAAATCACATAAAATTTAATAGTATTTTAATCGGTTTTTTTAATATAAAGACCCCATTCAAGCATGCATATACTAAAGAAGTCCTCCTCTCAGGTTTTTGATATAGATACTCCATTAAGAAAAATGCATAAACAAAAAATTGCAAATATCTATGTCTATGCTATCATTCCCTCGTTAATGCTTCATATATCATTCTTCACTTTCAATCTTGTGTGTTCAAGTTTCCATAAAATACCTCATAATAGACTAAAGGCGAACACAGGCCTTGTCTGGGCTACAAACACTTAAAAAAAATAACCAAACACCCAAAACATCCCTTATATGCATAAATATTAACTTGGTAGGTAGAAATACCATGACAATCAAAACATTGTATCTTTATTGACTCAAATCCTTGGTTGTTTTGATAATGGCTGTTGTGACATCTTGGTTACTAGAATGTTGAAGATATGGCTACTTATTATTGTTGTTAATAACAAAATGGGTTGATCAATGATATTTCTTTAGAAAGTCTCATATCACTGAGAATCAAATTAGGATTGCCTATATGGGAAGAAAATAGGTGATTTAAGAATGGAGGGTATTGTCTAAAGAGGGGATCAAATTCTATAATATTCCAATTACCAATGGCCCTTGAAACAAACATTTGATGTACAATTCAAACAATGCCATTGTTCAAGATCAAATGGAAAATAGGATTATGGATAATAGCAAACAACAATCTCATCTACATGAATTATGTGGAAACTGAATGAACTCCTTGGGCCAAAAGATTATTTTTCCAAACCTAGGTTGGGGAGGTTTTATAACCCAGTTGTATTCCTAGAATCATTCCTCTTTGAGAAGCATCTTGGGGAAAGGCATCTGAAATGACTTCGTTTCCATGAACCTTTTCTTTAGGATATGAAAAAGGCAATGTATATTCTTTTAGGTGTCACTATGCATTCTATGGATTTACAAATGCTTATCCTCATATTGAGTGTAACTGCGTCTCCCAACGACTTCACTACTTTAAAGTTTGGTGTTAGAAAATACACACCTAATCTAAAGAAAACCAAACATTTTCCCTTCATGTCCAATATTTCTAGATCCCAAGAGAATGGACTCCTCACCAGATAAAATTATCACCACTTCTCAATCTTCATCTGATATTCCTATCAACGCTTTATTAGGAGAGGTACTACAAAAGATACTACATTTCACTTCACACCCTAGTTAATATTATTGTCCCCCCATCACTTTTTTTGGGCTTGGTTGTATCCACTACTATAAATAAGACCTTTAGGGGTGGTTTAGGCTTGCGATGGTCTTGCCAAAATTCTCTCTAAAATAATTTTTAGGAGTTTAGGGGTGATTTTTGAACCCACCCCCCAAAAATCCATGAAAATTAAACTTTTGTGGGTGGGGGTAGGGGGTTAAATGACTGGCCATAAATATAAATTTTATGGCAAATTTTTTAAAACCCCGCCAACACAACCCCCCCCCCCCACCCCCCAACCAACAAAAAAAAAAAAAAAATTCATGAGAATTTAACTTTTGAAGGCCATATTTGAAACCATCCCCCAAAGTCATGAAAATATAGGTTTTTTTTTTTTTTGGAGGAGGAGGAGGAGGGGGGTTCTAACAACCTCCTATAAAAACAATTTGAAAACCCCATTCCACCCTCCTCCCACCCCCCCGAAAAAAAAGAGTCACGAGAAATTAAATTATGCAGGTGGGTTTTTAACACATCAATCTTATTGTATGGGTTTTTAACATGTCAATATTATTGTGCCCCTTATTTCCTTTAGTAAAATTTTATCCCATGTCATTCCATGGGATATTCATTCATTTTCATCACGTGACACCTTTATGATTAAGCATTCATAGTTCTATGACAAATTATTTCCCCTTTTGTCATTTCTGAAGAAAGAAAAGCAAAAAGTAAAAGCCAAAATCATTAAAGATATACTAGAACAATGTATATAAGCCTAAATTCTAAGGTTGAAGTGCAAATTCATGTAAATTTTGTATCTACGAGTTGTGCCAAACTAATGAAATCCTCATTCCCTAAGTCCAAGATATAAAAAAAAAAAAGTAAAAGAAAGGAAATTAAGGCTTGATGAATGGTAACTAATGTAGTCACTATGAAGATATACACTCCTAATCACACTTGATTACATGTTTTTTATGGTTAAATTATGAAGTCCCCTTTTCCCCTTGCATTTCCACTTCATCATCTAAGCACCTACTTGAGGATCTAGGGAATGCTTATTGCTTTATAGTTTCATGTCTGCTCTTGGTTTACTTATGTCACACTATGGTCAATTTAAGTGATGGAGTGAATGATATGGATTTATGAATGAACAAAATGAAATACAAATTCAAATGAAAACATATAGATACAACAAAACATAACTCCAATTAATAAATAACAACTGCTAAAAATTGATTACATACATAAGAGAAACAAACTAGCTCGGGTGATGGTAGCTTTTCTCTAAGAAGATATGTGATGGCTACATGCCTTATGAACTATGTTACAATGAATCTTGCAAGCCTTTTATCATCAAGAAACAATTGAAAACTCTAAACATCTAAAATCCTAACCCTAGGAGATGAAGCACCAAACATTCGGGCCTCGTTGGGGTTAGTTGGTACATCAACTTCTCGAGGTCGTAAATTTATCATATGATATCTGTTTGGCGTGTATGGTACCTTGTTACAAAGATATATCCGAGGAAAACAAATTTCAGCTATAATACCCTTCTGCAGGCGATGGGTTTTCACGTTTTCTTAAATGACGTCGTTTAGGGCCTCAAAACAACTTTGGAAGTTCAAGACCCCAAAAAATGCCAAAATTAGTAAATTGTGCTAGAAATTAGGAAACTGGAAGGAAATAGTGTTGGGGATCCAAGTGAAATAGGCAGGTGGCCACTAATATCCACATGGATTAGTCCTCCCCCCTTAGGAAGCAATGGTCCCCATTAAGTTGAGTTCCTCCATGAGACGGAGAAACTTCTGCTGAACTTGGTCCTTAGTGAGCCACTTTCCTTGGTGTAGGAGATGGAAGAATTTGACAAACCGATAAAATTGGATCCTCTATTGGCGAGTGTTAATTTGTGTGTCGATGCCCGACCAGTTGTGTCATATTCAATGCAATATGGGTTTATCTTTTCAGGTGTTAGCTACTCAACAATGTCTGATGTGTCCATCAATGGTGGAAAGTATGGCCAAAGGTGGTCCACATTGAACACTGGGTGCAAGCCAAGGAATGGGGGAATGTTGAGCTTGAAAGCATTGTCACCCAAAATCTTGGTGATGGTGTAATTCCTATATTGGAGTGGTCGAAGCTTTCAATGGGCTCCGGTAAGGCATTCTTTCTGCAAATGAAACCAAACCTTGTTGCTCGCTTGAAACTTATATGGCACTCAATGTTGATCATGATGTTGTTTATACTTGACATTAGATTTATCTAGGATATCATGAAATTGTAGATGGATGTGCTGAATGTGTTCAATAAACCCGGTGGCTTTATCATCTTTGGACTGAACATGTGCAAATTATGCATGTGTAGTCACAAGAGGCATTGCAACATCAATGGGACATAATGGTTGAAATCTCATGCCCACTTGAAAGGAGTTGTAGCTAGTTGAGCTATGGAGAGCTCTATTATAATTGTGTTTCACATAGGGAAGGCTCTCATCCCATGTTCATGGATGCTTAGAGTTGTACATGCATAGTATGTGCATTATCATCATGTTGACAACCTCTATTTGGCCATCAGTTTGAGGATGGAATCCAATCGACTCTGTGAGCTTAGTGTCCAACAATGACCAGAGTGTTACAGATCCATTTGGGCACATCAACCCCAACCTATAGATCAGTACTATTAGGGCCCATAAAACCTTAATTCAGTTGTTACATGTCCTAAAGAAGTCAACCATCAGAATGTTTAGCTTCCCAAGAAGTTTCATGACTGAAATCATCCAGAAACTACCTCTAAGAAGATCAGCGTAGGAAGGCCTTCATTAGGGTCGCTGCAGTGCAGCCAATACACTGTTAGTGTGCATTGCAGCGCACTTGGTCCCTCTTTGGCCTGCATTGGGCAAATTTGAGCGAATTTCCATGAGGGTTTGAAAGATTCCTTATCCATTGGATGCCTCTAGAAGTTTCTCAAGGTTATCTACTCCTTTGAGCTCGTATTTGACTTAGGAAGGGAGTTAACGAACATCAATCCCTTATCCCTTCCTCCATGGAACTAAATTCTAAGTTTGGGAGGGCATTCATTATCACTATTTATGGCATAACTTCCCTCATTCACTTATAAAAATACCACTCATCTAAGTGATTAGGGGCTGGAAATTATTGAATTATAGGGATATGCTGTTAGTATGAGACTTGAGTTGATTTCAAGTATTGTAATGATGTCAAAATGTCTTGCTTGTTATGAGGAGAGGATGGGATTGAACTGGAGGAGTGATGTTGAATCGAGCAATGGGTTGTAACTCTTCCCTTTACTAATAAAGTGTTCAAAGCTTTTTTCATATGCTTGTGTTATTCATTTATGCTTTCATATGTGTATCATGTACTTGATTCCATGCTATGTTTAGTCAATAGATCATTATCATATGCTTTGATCAGTTGTTGTCTTATGTCTGTGTGTAGGTACTCTTCAAGCGGATTAAGTACAAAGAGGAGCGATAAAATTGATCAAGGGAGATAAGGAGTAAGCGAAAGCTACAGGTAGGCTTCTTTACCTCTTATTTAATCTGTTGATTATAGAAAAAGTAGAGAATGCTTTGCACTGTTGTTCTAGACTTAGCTACTAGTCTATGGGTTTAAGTGTTTATCCATAGACACTAAAAATTTCCAAAACAAATTGGCGACTCCGCTGGGGAATCTCACCTTTCCTAGTAGCTTATCCAACTCCTTAGACACCTTGACATACTTTACTTGTTGTAATTCATCCTTTTGCATTGAATTTTGGTCAAAATTTGAGGTTAGATGACTTTTGAGTGGCCTCACAGGAATCAGCACAGGCTAGCCTTAGAGACAGTGCTTTGCAATACAGTTAGGCCTTCTTTGACCTGCGCTGATTAACCTTGAAATATTCTGGATTTAAGACTTCTGTGGTTAATATCTTCTTTAGAAACCGGAGAACCCACAATAAAAACCATTATTTCTTTCAACGTTTCAAATCCCAACAGGGATCCATCATCAGGACAACTATTGAGTGTTGATAGAAGAAGAGCTTGATAGCGAGATATAACTATTTATATCTTGCTATCAAGCTATTCTTCTATCAACACTCAATAGTTGTCCTGATGATGGATCCCTATTGGGATTTGAAATGTTGACAGTGTTGGACACCTAATCCTCAATGGGTTAGTGTGGAAGCCGAATGGACAAAAGGAGTCCAAGAGACTTTGGGATGTGAAACCCAACGGTCACAACATGTACTATAAATGTAAATCATTTGTTAATAAAAATTGTACTCTCATGATTTATCCTTTAGATTATTCTTGTTGTCCATGTGTGTTTAACATGGTATCAGAGCCATGATGTGTGGTATGTGTAGTTTTCTTCCTCATAGTTTATGCCTTAGGTAGAAAAAGAAAGAGAAAATAAAATTGGAATGTTGTTATTCCCTACACAACTAGTCTGAGCTGCCTTGATTAGTGCTGGCCTAGTCTTCATTCCCTGACCATTTATTTTATTAGTTGAGCGCATCAGATCTGCAACTAGGCAATGTATTCCTACCTACGGCCTATCAAAGTCTGCGTACTGGTGTCACTGGTATAACAGCGCTGCGATTTACCATTATTCTCTGAAAAGACTGTGAATTTAGACCGTTGGGCTTCCATATACCCTGCTGGCCTCCATACGCTACCCTCTTCATGCCGCTAGCCTCATAGACATTTTAGATTCTCTTGTAACTCCTATTTTATGCTCATATTGTAGCACTGACCTCCCTGACCTGGTAGCAACATTCTCTGCGTTTTCTGAACGTTGTATACACGTTGGACCTGTAATCTGACATTAGATTTACGTTTGGAAGGTGAAACGGTTGTCAAATTCTGAACAACCTTGAAGGCCTCTCCAGCGATTCCCATGATGATGAGAAACTGATGAGATAATTTAATGGCGTGAGAAGGAAATGGTCAAGCTGGGAATGTGAACGGAAATGGCATCTTCACGATGCTTCATGTGAGTGGAAGAGTTGAACGTTGCTTCGATTAAGGTATATGAACGTTGTTCCATATACGCAGTCCAGAACCTGTTCACATATATACGCAGTCCATAAACTTAGTTTGAAGACTCGCTCAAAAGTCCAGAAGCTGCGTCCATCGAGTTCAATATCAACATAATGGATTTTCCTATTTGTAATATCTTGCAGCAAATCTATCTGCCAAAGTTCCAGCTCGAGGGGACTTTTCTAATAAAAAAATTTCCCACACTCGCCATGAAGCCATGGATAAATCTGGCATCACTTCATCAATCAGAGAGCATTAACCATATGTTGTCTCAATTATTGGTATTTGTCTCTAGTCATTGATATTAGTCATACTTTTACGCTCTCTCCATTAATTAATATACCATTGTTTTCTATTTTATACAAAGTGGTTTCCATTGTATAACACTGCGCTATTTTTAATGATGTCCTCGAACTCATACCTCCTGTCCATATACCACCGTTATCCATTCAAGTAATGTTGTCTCATGTGACTTTAAGTAACGCTGCCTCCATATCACATTGTGAGTTTCCATCTAACAGTGTCACGGTAAAGGGTCCTCACATTATGGTGTGTTTTTAATTATGATTGCTTCCATACGCCATTAACAAGGAGAAACAAAAACGATTTATTATTTGGATTTGGCAGCTTGAGCTTGGAAACAAGAGCTTCCTTAATTCAAGCTATACGGTTGATGAAATTTTCTGACGGAGGCTACACAAATTTTGGAGCTCTACAAGTCGGATTTCTAGTTTGGTACGAAAGTAGGAGGCGTGGTTATATATATTTGAGTTATATGAGGTCCTAAGTTTGTGTCCAAATCCAACCTCTCAGATACTCAATGTTTAGTGGCTCCTAAAGCAGTCAATTGTTCAGAAGATTCTGTGTTGTCATTAATTCTGTAGGCTGTTGAAGCAACTCAGAGTCAAAATCATCTTACGGTGTTACTAAGGGCGAGAGGAATGCAACTTTTGGTTGGGTCAATTTGTTATTGTGCTTCAAGAGATGCACTCACCGAAAATCCTTTGACAGATAATATTTCCTCACTTCTTGAACATGTATCAATTAGAGTTTAATTCTCTGGGATGTATTTAGGTATTCCTTGCTATTAGCAGAGTTAGTTGCTCGCTCATCAAAGTCGAATGCAATTGCAAGAGGATGATGTGTTAAGGGAGGCCACAAGCTTGGCAATTATAAGGTATTATTATTTGAAACATTATTGATATTCATTGCTGCAGCAGGTTCCAGGTTCTTATTTTGTACTGTAAACTCTTATTTGTAAGTTCAGAAATCAGTAGAGATGCATGGCTAGTATCTTCTATGTTGTTTCCAGTGAGTAAATTACTCCCAGTGACTGATGTAATGTGCTCAACGGTGATTTAATTTAATGGTGAAATCATTGAATATATTATATTGTTGATTGAGAGGTTTCTAGAGGCATCATACTCTCATTGTGCATCTCAATTTGGAGTAAAACTCAATAAATATACTTACAACTGTCTGTCATCAAAGTGTTTAACTAAACTCCTCACTGAAAAATCCCATCAAACTCAGAAAAAATCAGAGCTATTTTGGAAATTTTCCAAGAGGAATTTCACAGTAGGCCAAGGAGCCACTGATCATATTTTCCAGAATTAATAGTAGACTTATCATTTCAAAGGGGTCGAGTAGCACTTGTTAGTGGTACCAACTCTAGACAAGGAGGAGCCTATTTCAAGAGGTTGAGTTGGTTGTAGCTTATCCAAAGAGGAAAAGTTGGTTTCAGAGACATTTGCAGATCAGTCATAGTTTCATGTTGTGTGTTGAGGACGAATTTCCGGGAACAAACTTATCCTTATTACTATGCAAACTCGCGATTGTTCCTGGTCCGTTTATCAATACAACACTTCTTTGCCTTGCTTCCTTGATTCATTTGCTACACATTTATAAAGGATATTGCTGAGTACTATGAGTGATATTACCTTTCTGCGTTGAGTAGTAGTTGTGTTCAGTTTTTAAGGTGTAATTCTAACAGTAAAAAAAAAAAAATGGCCAGAATCAATGAAGTATTAGAGTTCCTCAAAACTCTCATATTGTCTACTACTCATGATACATTAAAAGTCAGCAAAGTTTGTCTCACAGACATTCAGGTTTGTCTACAAAATGCACAAGAGAAAATTAATTTTTTGCAGCTCGAATCCCAGCTACAGCAAGAAGAACTAAAACAGAGGAGTCATCATTCTGAACCTGTTTCTGTTCAGAAGATTGAAACAGACCCCCATAAAGCAGCAAGGTTACATGCAGATGCAGAAGTTCAGTCTGCACTTCCCAAGCCCATCATTAGACCTTGGGAACAGCTTGTCCACAACAAGCACAGAACGGGTCTTGGATATGAGAAGGACTTGTCCTTTCATATTCCAGACTACTCAAAGCCCATTCAGTTTTAGAGTGTTGGATTCATTCATGACAGTTCACCTGCTCCTCATGACAGTTCACCTCCAGCTATTCCAGATTCTGCCCCTCTTCCATAGCAGAAACAACAACAGATTGTGAAATGCCAACATTATGATCGAGTTGGCCATTTGAAAGATCATTGTTTTGATCTTCATCCATGTAAGCACTGTCATAAAACCAGCCATTCTTCACACAGATGCTTCAGAAATAAGAGTCCTGCAAGAACAAAGATTCATCTTGGATGGATCGCTTCTTGGAAATGGGCATCAATAGCCAAGAAGATATTCCAAACACATGTTAGAACTTGTTCCAAAGTATTGAACAATCTTGCAGTTCCATCATCTCACCTTGTATCTGACAGGTGGGAAAATGATGGTCATCTACAAGCTTCAAAGCCACATCAAGAGAGCCTGAGCCACAACCTGCCACACCAGTTTCAGAGTTGTATCCAGAAACAAAGATGCCCGTGAAAATGCCTTCAGTTGGCAATCTGGACACTTCCTCTAGCAGAAGACTTCAGCTTCTTGCCAGTTTCGGAAGAATTCCAGAAACAATAGGAGCACTTCCTCTAGCAGAAGACTTCAACTTCTTGCCAGCTTTGGAAGAGTTCTAGGAATTGCAATAAGCATTCCAGAGTTTTTGGTCATCCTTAAACCATCACAGGTTGAGACTTCCCTTTTCAGGTTGAAGTTCTCCCTTTTATGCAAGGTGAGACCTCCCTTTATTGGTTGAAGGTTTCCCTCTTCAAAACAATAGGAGCACTTCCTCTAGCAAAAGACTTCAGCTTCCTGCCAGTTTTGGAAGAGTTCCGGGAACTGCATTAAGCGTTCCAGTGTTGGTGGTCATCCTTAAACCACCGCCCTTTATACCAACATTTCAGAGAGCACATTCAGCCTAGTGCTACCATGCATTTTTGCACATTTTGTATTACAGCTCTCTTCTTGGACTCATACATAACCCTTCGGATTAAGGGGGGGAATGTTGGACACCTAATCCTCAATGGGTTAGTGTGGAAGCCGAATGGACAAAAGGAGTCCAAGAGACCTTGGGATGTGAAACCCAACAGTCACAACATGAACTATAACTGTAAATCATTTGTTAATAAAAATTGTACTCTCATGATTTATCCTTTAGATTATTCTTGCTGTCCATGTGTGTTTAACAGACAGAAATAATGGTTTTTACTGTGGGTTCTCCTATTTCTAAAGAACCTTGAAATATTTCAATCAGCGTAGATGGGCCCTCTTTGACATGCGCTGATTAGTGCAGATAGGCCCTCTTTTGACCTGCGCTGATCAATCTTGAAATCATTGAAATCAGCGCAGGCTTTAGTGATAGACAGTGCTCTGCAGCGCAGTTAGCCCCTCTTTGACCTGCGCTGATCAACCTTAGGTCAATTTCCCACCTTTGGATTGAGTTTTTGCCAAAATTCTTTTGATTTCTTGCTTGCTGAATGTCAATGATGTCATGTCTTAGAAAATAGGTTTTCATCTCCTTAGCCAGCCCTACTTTGATTGGATTGATTAATGTTTCTTTAATGTTTTCTTTTTCATTATCAATCTATAGTGAAAGTTAGTTTTTTTTGGTCGATTAATCTTTGTTCGAAAGAAAGTGTCGTAAAGTTGCATTTTCCTTCAAAAACTGAATTGTCGTAAAGTCTTCATTCATTAAAGATCGATTGATTTATATGTGCATATGGTTTTTCTTTTCGTCGAAAGTGTCATAATTCCTCATTTCTTTGAAATCGAAAGTGTCGTAAATTCTTCCTTTCCTTGAAAAGAAATTGTCGCAAAATCATCATTTTTATGAAAAGAGATTTTTGATCGATTGTGCATATTTCCTTTTTGTTCATCATAACATTAAGGGATTTGAAAAGAAAAAGTTGCATTGTTCATATTGTAGTTTGTGAATTCTTGAAAGGAATAGCTAGGGAAATTGCATTAGTTGTGCTCTTTGCTCTTTGTCAAAGACCTGATTGCTCTATCCCTACTAGCTAAGGATTTTCATTGTTAAATTGAATGGAAAGAATGCTTATCATATTAGTTGCATTTTAGGAATTGCAAACATACATCACGTGGTGAACCTTGAAAGGCAAATTCTAAAGAATATCAACTTAAAATTTATCTGAATTTACCTAATGGAGCATTGTCACCTAACGAAAAACATTTAGAGGTCTAGGCTAGAGACATGTTCCGCCGTCGTAAAAGAAAGAAGTTGTCTTATCTGCAATACATCCCAAGTGTGATACCTTATTCCACGTACATGAGTATATCGTAGCTCGTCCATGTACCTTCGGTATATAGGGTGGTGTTACAGTACGTAAAGTATATGGGAATGCTCTCACTGTGCGGTTTTGCATTAGACATCGCTTATACGGATTGGGCCTCCATGTACTTTCGGGTATATATGAGAGGACAACACTAGGTTGCTATCCATCCTTAGGTAACCGAGTCAGCCACCTTGTACACTGTGATACACCGAACACAACATTCGGGGAGATTGCTTGCTCGTACTTCTTGGTTCGCTAGGAGGTATTCTGCAATTCATAGTTGCTTGGTAAACCTTTTGCCTAGATTATCCCTCTTTTGTTTTGTTATGTTACTTTGATTAAAATAAAATTAATTGACCACGGATAACATCCTCCACGCTCGCTCCTTAGTTGATCTTAGGTTGAAACATATGGCGACAAATCGGAGTCCATCGATCAAGGAATTCCTTTTGATGGGAATCCTAGTCCTTTTCCTTATTTTGGAAATATTGGTGCTCCATATATGGCTACATTGTCCCTTTCGGGATTTACCATTGGCTTTCCAGTATGTTGTTTTCAACCTCCTTAGTTCAAAATTTCATGATTTCTCTGCAATCGAGTATTCCTCCAACTAGAAAAAATCAACCTCCAGTGGATCCTAACGTTGAAAATTTGCCTTCTTCATCGGTTGTTTCTTCCTCCCCTTCTTCCTCTTCACTTGGTGAAAGTATTGGTACTAGTAACCAGGTGGCTAAGAAGAAGAAGAAAGGGAAGAAGAAGAAGAAGAAGCCAATTCAACAAGGGTCCAACCAAGTAACCATTGCTTCAAATGCAACTGCTGATGAGAAACCATCTGTTAAACCTCACAAAGTTTGATATCCATGCAAACTTTGTGCGGGAGACCATATTCTTTGAAATTGTCCTGATATTCCTCAGATATTAGAAGAATGGTCTTCTTTGTTCACATCATCCCGTGTCATCAACTTCTCGAGATCGTGTTGGTGACACACCATCAACTAGTGGTAGTAAAGTTCATGGAAAGAAGGGTAGAGTTAAGTTTCCATGTAGGTTATGTGAAGGGAATCACCCCATTCACATTTGTCCCTATCTGGATGAAGCCAAAAGAGTGTTGGATAACCGTCTTGCTTAACCACAACGACTTCCATCTAGTTACAGGAAACTATCCCTAAATCCTTCACTAGTTGATTAATTTATTGACCAAAATCAACCGTCGGCCGAAACCACTCTCTTTGAAAGTGAATCCTATGAGTCTATACCCGATCCAAATCAACAGGTCAAGGTAACAGTTGACCCAATTTCACCTTCAGTTAATCGTACCTTTCCCGAAGAGAGTGAATATGAACCACTCAAGTGAGATTTAATGAGCTTTCTTCAGATTCCATAATGTAGCTTAGGTTCTTGTGTTTTCTGTTCCATAGATTATATAGGAGTTTTCTCATTTATGGTATTGTAAGGAAGGGTTTAATTCTCCCGTTTCTATAGTTTTTTTTTCCAAGTTGTCTATGTCACTTCCTTTATTGGAATCGGCAGGATTCTGTCTTCCTTCTTATGTGCCTTTCTAGATCATAGTACAGGTTTGTAATATGATTGTATCTGGCACTATTATAGATGAAGGTGCATCAGTGAGCATCCTTTCCTCAACTTCTTGGCAAGCACTTGGTTCACTGCCGCTTGTTCCTATTACCCAGAATATGTTGGGTTTTAACAGAGGAACCAGTCAACCATTAGGGATCCTCCCTCAGTTACCTATTACTTTGGGAGGAAAAATCGTTTATCTGAACGTGATGGTAGTCCCAGGCCCTTTATATTACAACTTACTTCTGGGCGCGACTATGTTTATGGCATGGTAGCTATTGTTTCAACACTCTTTCGAGTGATTTGTTTCCTGCATGAAGGCAGAATTGTCACCGTTGACCAGCTTTCATTTCCTGGTCCAAATATGGCTTCCAGTCAACCATCTTCCCTAAATGGTCCTTTTGTACCAATGGTATCATCCCCGCCACGGATTAATTATGTGGCAACCTGTTCCATACCTACATCAACTGACGATCAATTCAGTGATGTTGTACACGATGTACTGGGGGCATTGGAGCCAGATCTCTCCTTCATGACCCCTTATGGGTTGTGATTGGACCATGAGGACAGTTCTTTGTCTTGTGTCAACCTCGTTAAAAAATGAAACAAGGAGTATGAGGACAGTTCCTGGTCTTATGTCAACCTCATTAAAAAATGAAACAAGGAATATGAGGATAGTTCTTCTACTGTGTCAACCTCATTAAAAAATGAAACAGGCCCATGAGGATAGTTCCTTGTCTTGTGTCAACCTCGTTAGAAAATTAAACCAAGGGTATGAGGATAATTCTTTTAATGTGTCAACCTCGTTGAAAAAATGAAACAGGTCCATGAGGATAGTTCTTTTACTATGTCAACCTCACTAAAAAATGAAACAACCCCTATGAGCATAGTTCCTTGTCTTGTGTCAAGCTCATTAAAAAATGAAACAAGGTCCCCTTGAGCAAAGTTCCGAGTCGAGTCTTTGATTAGATCTCGTAAAATCCCAATCGAGTCTTTCACTTGATCTCATAAAAGAACCTTCATTCCATCCACCTGATAGCCACAAGTAGTCTACTTAGGTGAATGTAATGAAGCTTAGGGGGCATGCACTTAATGGTAAAGGTAAGTTTCCCTGTAGGTTATGTGAAGGGAATCACCCCATTCACCTTTGTCCCTATCTGGACGAAGCCAAAAAGGTGTTGGATAACCGTCCTGCTTCACTGCAGCGACTTCTATCTTGTTACAGAAGACTCTCCCTTTCATAATGTTGGGGACATGTAAACTAATCTCAAGCATAGTTTTTCATTTTAAGCTTGTGTAAAAATGAAACTGAATCCAAGCATAGTTTTTTGTTTCAAGCTTGTGTAAACATGAAACTGAATCCAAGCATAGTTCCCTATGGTTCAAGCTTGTGTAAAAATTAACCTATTTCCATTTTAACCCTTGTGATCACCATTCTATTAGCCTTTTCTATCAGATGAGCCTTGTTGTTTTTATCCCATTTCTACCATCCCTTTGGCCGATCATACGCTTTCACTTGGTTGTTTTACCCTTTTTGAGGAACGGTTTCAATGAGTGGTCTTATTAGCAAGCCTCTTCACATAAATCAACATGTTTTGAGAAGTTCCAACATCACCGGAACCAGTTGCTATCCTAGACACCACTCGTTCCTCAAAATGGAGTCCTCTTTAAGCTCTTTTCAAACTCTCTAAATATGAAAAGATTGTCGAGTGCTTGTCCTTTCCAGCTCGTTAACGGATTGGAAAAGATATCTCTCTTGTATTATTTTACACTTTTTCGGACTTGAGAGATTAATTTAGAAAAAAATAACTTGTGGAGTTTCCTTTTCGTCCCTTTTCAAACTCTCTAAACGTGAAAAGGACTGAGTTATCTTTGTTGTTAAACTCGCTAAAAACATCAAATAACGATAAATTTGTCCATCTAGACAAGACCAAGTTTCACCTTCGCTAGACTCGTTAAAGCATCAAATAGCGATGGATTCGCCTGAAGGGTGAAATTATACAACAAGCATATGTTATCCTCCTCAAGCTTGATGAAAAATAAAGAGGTATTGGTCAGCAATGACTGGGGAAAATTGGAAAAAGGGGAAAACACTTTATGGTAGCAAGTCACTCTTGAACATGACACTTTCACCTCATCACCGTGACTATGTGGGTTGGGTCATTCAACTTGATGGTTATCACATCGTTGGTCTACCATACCATCCATTACTTTTTTTTTGGGTCAATGCTACCAATCATCTTAGTGTCGTTGACATGTTCAAGAGAAGTCATTCAGTTCAAACTTCATCCTTTGCAATACCGTAAACCTTCATTTTCATGACCACCATTCTTGAACCTTTTGTCGTCAGTCGATTTTTCATCTCCAAAATCATTTACCTCATTTCGTGTCGTTGATGTGGGATACATCAAGGCCCTCCTGTGACGAGTCACTTCTTGTCGACATCAGCACATCATCCAAGAAGTTGACTTAGAAACACCCCTTCAGTACCTTGAGGCTTGCATACATCAATGGCAGGTTTCTCGCTTCCAGCGATAGGTTGAAATCACTGGCCTTCGATCGAAAGACTTTGTATGGTGTTCAACATCAAATCATTTATTCACACCATGCGAAATGTACTGTAGTACCTTGAGGTCATTATCATTATTGGTGATTCCTCTCGCATCTGTTAACGGCTTACATCATTGGCTGGTAATCAGATGATGTATTTCCATGTTTGACTTCAGATCATCTATTCACATGGTTAGACTTGTACTTGAGTGAAAGATTAAATGAGATTGAAGACCTCGGATCTAGTTTCATCCATCCGGGCTGCGATATATTCAGGAGTACTATATCAAATGTACAATGGCCTTACATTCATGGTCATCCATTCATGGGTCTATATCTGTAGACGACTATATTTGTACATGTAATGAAATTTTATAAGTTGACCATGAGTATGCCTTCCCTCAGCAAGTTCATGAGAAAAAATCAAATTATCATGATATATCTATTGTAATTGATGCAGGTCACCTTCCACTTCAAAACCTCCTCTCCACATGATAAAGCATCTCACTCGACATACGTATTTACAACTTCATGCTTTAGGGGGTAACTGTTACAGATCCATTTGGGCACATCAACCCCAACCTACAAATCAATACTATTAGGGTCCACAAAACCCTAATTCCCTAAAGAAGTCAACCATCAGAATGCTTAGCTTCCCAAGAAGTTTCATGACTGAAATCCTCCAGAAACTGCCTCTAAGAAGATCAGCACAGGAAGGCCTTCATTAGGGTGCGGTGCAGTGCAGCCAATACACTATCAGTGTGCATTGCAGCGCACTTGGTCCCTATTTGGCCTGCACTGGGTGAATTTGAGCAAATTTCTGTGAGGTTTTGAAAGATTCCTTATCCATTGGATGCCTCTAGAAGTTTCTCAAGGCTATCTACTCCTTTGAGCTCGTAGTTTGGATGAGGAAGGGAGTTAAGGAACATCAATCCCTTATCCCTTCATCCATGGAACTAAATTCTAAGTTTGGGAGGGCATTCATTATCACCATTTATGGCATAACTTCTTTCATTCACCTATAAAAATACCACTCGTCTAAGTGATCAGGGGCTATTATAGACATATTTGGGCACTTCAACCCCAATCTAATATGTCGATAAACTAGGGCTCTTCAACCCCTAAAAGTGTTGTTTCATATCCTAAAAGAACATGGTCAACTGATTACATCATTCCCCAAAAGTCCCACCTGAAAAAACCATCCAGAATTAGCCTAAACAGGACCATACTAACTGCACCACTGTCAGGGTGCGATGCATACTGACTTCTACACTAGCTAGGTGCGACGCATACTGATGAGGCCTTCTGTAGGGTGCGATGAGTGAGGATGGACAAATGTCTGAGACATTTTGCTAAGTGGATGCCCAGGGAATCTTCTAGAAACTTCTCTTATGACACTTGCCTCTCTTGAATTCGCCCAGGGATGAGTAAGAGATCCAAGAAATCTCCAAGTGGAAGCAAATGCAACAAGTGGAATGACACTAATCAAAAACCCAGAGATGACTCACATCCTTGCACATATCTATAAATGGATCCCTCATCTGAAAGATCTGGAGGCTGGAATATTGTAATTTGCAAGGAAGTGCTGATAGTTTGTATTTGAGAAAGAGCATTGTATTGTTGGTGTGATCTTGCTATTTCATGAGGTGAAGAGGGCTTCATGCTGGGAGGATGATGCTGGATCAGACAACTGGGTTGTAATTCTCCCTTTTATATAATAAAGTTCTTTGATTTTTCTTCCATATAACTATGCAATTGTGAATGTTATTATTTGTGAATGCCATTGTATGTTCATTATATTTCTGATTCCATAATGATTATGATATAATAGATCAAGATGCTTTGACGGTTCTTTGTTACTGTGTTTCTACAGGTACTCTCCAAGTGGGATAAGTATGGAGAGGAGTTGCAAGCTCTGTCAAGGGGGAGAGAGATCAAGCAAGGAGTTAAGCAGAAGATCCAGGTTGGTTCCTTTGTCTTTGTCTTATCTATTATACATAGAATAAATTGTGAATTTCTTTAAACTGTTGTTTCTAGGGTAGCTGCCAAACCTAGAGGGCTAGTCGATCGAAAAGACACTAGTTTTCCCAGAAACAAAATGGCGACTCCACTGGGGATCAAATAGATGTTTGTTTGTTGTTGTTGTTTGTTTTATAAACTATAGACGGAGCCTGAAGTCAGCCAGGTAGCCTTCAAACTTCTCTTGCTCTGCAATTGCTCTGCAATTGCATAGTAGATGAATGTTGCTTCAGTCAATCTCCAGTTTAGTTTATGAATTGAACATTTGACTTACAAGCATTCTAGATGCCCTTTTGGTAGCTCAGTAACCTCTCAATATCATTCCTCTATACTTTTCTCTTTACTGTCCATCATAGCTCAGCTTAACTCACTGAAATCAGTTGCAAATTTGAGCCAAAACCCACTTCAGTTGCGCTCCCTGGCCCATCGCACTGTCTGTCACTGTAAACCAGTATGCATCGCACTTCCCAAGTGTAGTAGGTGCGATGCATCCCTATTTCTGTGAAGCCCAGGTGCGATGACTGACTGAACCTATTTCCATTCTTGAAATTTGGGGTTTTTGTCCTTGTTTTCAGTTCTGTTTAGTTGATTTTGCTGCTTATGAATAGTGCCTCCTTACTGAAGCCTGCTTGCATCACATAGATCAGCCTCCTTTGATTAGGATTAGTAAATGTTTTTATGTATTTTTCCATCATTTACAATCCTTTGTCGAAAATTTGCTTAAATCGATCTGTCGTTTTGGTACAAAAAGTGTCGTAACTATCGTTTTGTGTCAAAAAGAGAAGTGTCGTGGAGTCTTCCTTCCCTGGATAGTCGATTGAACTTTTTGTCATGTATTTGATTTGATTTGTTGATATTTGAAGTGTTGAAAGCATTTTCTATTCGAAATTGAAAAGTGTTGTTTAGTCTTCCTTTCTATTTTGAAAAAAGAAATTGTCGAAAATGTCGCTTTGAGTAAAATATTTCAGATCTTTGCTATACTTAGTTTTCCTTTTTGGCATTTTTCACATTAAGGGGAACGAAAAACAAATACATGCATTTGAATTTGCATTTAGTTTGTGTGCAAAAAATGATTTAGGAAAAATGCACTAGTGTGTGCTCTTTGCTCTTTGTTTGAAAGAAATTGTAATCTTCTTTCCCTAGTAGCTAGGATTTTCATTGCTCAAAATAAACAACGATTGTTTATCATTGTAGATTGCATTTAGGAATTTCAAGTCAACATCACGTGGTGAACCATTGAAAGGCAAACTTTTAAACAAGATCAACTCTAAAATAAATTTCAATGAACTTAATAATTCTTTGGAACTTAACGCAACACATCTAGAGGTCTAGGCTAGAGACGTGTTCCGGTGTCGTAAAAACTAGTAACTATCGTTTTCATCGAAGGTTGGGTGATTCCTCCTCCTTGATAGGACATGTGCTAGCACGGAATTGTGTTCCCCGTACCGTTGAGTATATATTGGGAGACCACAATAGGCTTATATCATTTATCCATAGGAAGCCATGTCTGCCGCCCTATCAATCGCAATGCATTGAACACAGCATTCGGGAAGATTGACTGCCGTACATAAGTCCTTTGGTGATTTCTCTTTAATTTACCACCAAGGTGTATATTGCAGTTTTGTGATTGGTTTGGTAATCCCTCTGTCTAGATTTTCCACAGTAGTCACTTTCGTTCCTTTTGAACTATTTAAAAGAAAAAGGTCCATCTGAGCACTTGTCACTTCAGGCTCATTAAAAATCGAAGGGGACTAGACTCATCTTTAGCTTTTTCCCGACTCTTAAAAAATGAAAAAGAAAAGTTGTGTCAAAGTGTCATTAAAATTTATTAATTTGGAATAACATCATTTCACAGAGACTAGCGAGTCGACCGTCTTTGACTCCGAAAACAAAGCCATTTCGGGAAAAACGGTCTTGTTTAACTGAGTCCAATTCATCTGGTTTATTTGAAACTTTTGTTTCAACATCGTCAAAGACTACAATTACTCCAATCATTTCTGGTACATCTGCCTTTAGAGAAGAAGTTCCGCAGTTACAAGAGGACATTAGAACTGATCCTAGTGTAACAGTAGACACTTCTATACCTGAAACAACTCCATCTAGAGTTGATCCAAAGACTGAATTTCACTTACCTGAACATCTGGAAGTTGAGTTCCAGAATTCAGAAGGTGTCACCCTTCCAGTATCTATCACTGCAAAAGCTATACCTCTTCGGCTCCAGAAATATTTTACGGACCTAAGATCTACCTATTCCACCTAGTCTGATTTCTATAGAGGAGATAGTAGAGGATCCTACATCCAATACCCCATTACATTTTGGAACTAGGATTCATTTATATCCTTCTGCTCTTGAAGTTAGTTCTTTTAATCATCCTTCGTTGCAAGTTCTTGTCGAAGCGCTAGGAAATATTTTGGATAGACAAAACATGTCTGAGAAACCATCAACATCTAGGGTTGTGTCAACTGAATACAGCTACGCAAAACTTCCTGCTACCATTCCT